>JARFJB010000749.1:1330000-1930000 GCA_036346205.1 Vesta saturnalis
TTGTGTGTGTGTTGTCTGTGTGGATGTGCTGCTCGTCTGTCGTGCGTCTGTTGTGTGTCTGTATGTTCTGTGTGTGTGTGTGTGTGTGTGTGTGTGTGTGTGTGTGTGTGTGTGTGTGTGTGTGTGTGTTGTGTGTGTCGTGCCGTGTCTGTGTGTGTGTGTGTGTGTGTGTGTGTGTGTGTGTCTGTCTGTGTCTGTGTCTGTGTCTGTCTGCGTCTGTGTCTGTGTCTGTCTCTGTGTCTGTCCTGTTCCTGTGTCTGTGTCTGCGTCTGTGTCGCTGTGCATGTTGTCTGTGCGTGTGCGTGTCTGTGTGTGTGCTGTGTGTGTGTTGTGTTTGAGTTTGTGTTGTTAAACACAACGTAAATTTGTTTATTTTACATAAGCCTGTCTGTATCTCTTTTCTGAGAAACCTTTGTTTTGTCTGTCTTTATTGTCCCTAAATATTTTCTGTGTCTAAAATTTGAGCTTTTAAAAGTGTTGAGGCCCATTTTCTTAAATTAGTTTATCTATGACGTATGTGTGAACAAACATTATTTGTTACCTTCTCTATATATATATATATATATATATATATATATATATATATATATATATATATATATATATATATATATATATTTGTGTGTGTGTGTGTGTTGTGTGTGTTGTGTGTGTGTTGTGTGTTGTGTGTGTCGTGTGTGTGTGTGTGTGTGTGTGTGTGTGTGTGTGTGTGGTGTGTGTGTATGTGTGCCTGCGTGCTGTCGTGTGCTGTGTGTGTGTGTGTCTGTGTGTCTGTATGTGTCTTCTGTGTGTGTGTGTGTGTGTGTGTGTGTGTGTGTGTGTGTGTGTGTGTGTGTGTGTGTGTGTGTGTGTGTGTGTGTGTGTGTGTGTGTGTGTGTGTGTGTGTGTTGTCTTGTGTCTGTGTGTTGTATGTCTGTGTCTGTGTGTTCTGTTGTGTGTGTGTTGTGTGTGTGTGTGTGTGTGTGTGTGTGTGTGTGTGTGTGTGTGTGTGTTGTGTGTGTGTTGTTGTGTGTGTCTGTGTCTGTGTGTCTGTGTGTCTGTGTTGTCTGTGTGTGTGTGTGTGTGTGTGTGTGTGTGTGTGTGTGTGTGTGTGTGTGTGTGTGTGTTGTGTGTGTGTGTGTGTGTGTGTGTGTCTGTGTGTGCGTGTGTGTCTGTGTGTGTGTTGTGTTTGTGTCTTGTCTGTCTGTCTGTGTCTGTGTCTGTCTGTTGTCTGTGCTGTCTGTGTCTGTCTGTCGTGTGTGCGTCGTGCTGCTGTGTCCGTCGCTGTGTGCTGTGTGTGTGTGTGTGTTGTCTGTCTGTGTGTCTGTGCTGTGTGTGTGTGTGTGTTGTTGTCGTCGTCGTCTGTCGTTCGTTCGTTCACTGTCTGTCTGCGCGCCTGTCTGTCTGCGCTGTGCGTCGTCTGTCGTCGTCGTCTGTCTGTCTAGCGGTCTGTGTCGTCTGTCGTCTGTCTGTCTGTCGCGCGTCCGTGCGTCTGTCTGTCTTCTGTCTGTCGCGCGTCCGTAGCGCGTCTGTCGTCTGTCTGTCGTCGCGTCCGTCAGCGCGTCTGTCGCGCCTTCTGCTGTTTGTGCGTCTGTTGCGCTGTCTGACTGTCTGTGGTACGTCTGCTGCGTCTGTGTATGTCTGTGTGTGTCTGTCTGTCTTGTCGTCTGTCTGTCTGTCTGTCTGTCTGTCTGTCTGTCTGTCGTCTGTCTGTCTGTCTGTCTGTCTGTCTGTCTGTCTGTCTGTCTGTCTGTCTGTCTGTCTGTCTGTCTGTCTGTCTTTGTCTGTCTCTGTCTTTTTTTTTTTTTTTTTTTTTTTTTTTTTTTTTTTTTTTTTTTTTTTTTTTTTTTTTTTTTTTTTTTTTTTTTTTTTTTTTTTTTTTTTTTTTTTTTTTTTTTTTTTTTTTGGGGGGGGGGGGGGGGGGGGGGGGGGGGGGGGGGGGGGGGGGGGGGGGGGGGGGGGTCTCTGTCGTCTGTCGTCTGTCGTTGTTCGTCTGTCCGTCTGTCCGTTACTCCGTCCGTCTTATTATCTGTTTGTCCTTGTGTCCGTGAGTCCGTGTGTTTGTGTGTCTATGTTGTGGGTTGTGCTTGTAGGTGTAATGAGCTTGTGAAGTTGAACATGGAGGATTTTGAAGAGGCAAAGACAAACGTTTTAGTTACATTGCGGTACAAAATATAAAAAATTAGAGTATTTTAGGACTACCTTTCCGTGCTATGATGTATACAAAAAATACGCCGATTTGCGCCTCCAAAATTTGGAAACGCAGAGATTTTTCGATGGCGACCGGAACGGAAAGAATATTAAGCAGGTTGTGGACATTCATACTAATGGGGGGAGGGGTATCCAAAGAAAATTGCTTCCTTCTTAAAACTGGAAAATCCTGAGTTATACACGGGTATTCGTTTCGGAGCTCATCGGCTGCCGTGTTGCCAAAAATGGTGTTGATCTCCTAGCAGTGTTCGAACTTGGAGGCTGGGACTCCTCTGCGGTAGCAGAGTCGTATATTGAAAATTCCGCTTCGAAGAGGTTATAAATAACCAAACAACTATTTGAAAAGCAGCTACGACACCCATAGCCACGGTTTCTTCAAGTTCCACACCTAGCGATCATCAAGTTTCATATGATGGATTACAGATTTCTAAGAATACTGTCACTTTAATTTTGATATTAATTATTATAATAAGTATTTGTTTATAGTTTAATAAATGATTGTTCCTTAGCGGTGGCCGTTTTTTAACGCTTTCGTTGACATTTCGGTTGTCAAATGAGTTGCGTTCAATTGAAATGAAATGACAGTGTGGGATTACGTTTAATTACTTACAGACGTTCAGTCTGTAGTATGTTGCTAATTAAACTTAAGATAAAATATTCTTTTAAGTTTGTTGTCTATGTCTTGTAATTGCTGTCGATCTGTTGTTGTTATTGTTTTTGTTTTTACAATGTTGCTTATTTTCGTACTGAACTTATTATACAAAAGGTTGCATAATTATTCTTAAAAAAATTGTTATTAAAATTATTTCATTTCTTTTAATTTCCATTTTGTAGGTTGGAAGGTCGACACCAGATATTTTTTTATAATAAAATTAAAAAGTTCCGACTGCAAATATTTAATTAACATGTGAAACGTTACCGAACTTTTACTATTACAACTAGTTGTATCAAAGTCCCCTGATATTAGTTTAAATTTTGAACTACTTTTTTTAATAACTTGACGCTTCTCAACAGAAAAAATAGTGTAAATATCTAACATTTTTTATAAATGCACTCGTTGGAAGTCTCGCCGCTTAGAATAATGGATACATTCAAGAGAAGTGAAAGCATTCTGATTACAAAACAAAATTTGAAAGAATTAGTTGTCAGATGTGAAACATCCCAAAACTAACTTCTAATTTTTAATAATTCCCTATTATTACCATAATCTTTTACCTCACAATACGAAAGTATTGGGAGGTATTGTAATCGGTCGGCGATATTTCGAGTGCAGTACTTTAGTTTTTGTGAAGTATCGCGAAATAGATAATAGGTAGAAAGTAGATCCCAGCGTATTATTAAAGTGGATTAAATTTCCTTTAAACTGAGCTGCCATACTTGAAAATTGCTTTACTGTAAGTTGGAAAAAAAAGAGGTTCAAACATGAAAGTTTCAAAATATATGTCTGTATGTGTTCCATCGCGATAGCGTCCACAAAGATAATCCGATCGTAATCAAATTTGGTACCCAGGTCGGATCCATGAGTCGCGAATGATGAACTTTGTGCGAAATCTGTCCAGTCTGAAATTCCAGACTATTATGCGTGTTGGTAAGATCCATTTATTTAGGATCTAGATACAGATCCAAACACATTTTAAACTGATCTAGATACGATCCAAGATCCGTACGTAAAATGGATCTAGATAAAGATCAAAGATCCTTGAAATGGGATCTAGATCTTTTATAAAGATCCGACATTCCTAAAATTGTTTCGAGATTTTCTAATTATTAATATTATCTTTAATTGCTAGTATTGCTACTGATGAGTAGTACTCCCATTCCCTGATCATTTTTCATGTAATACAAATATTAGTCCGTAAGGTTAAATTATTAAGAAAAATAATATACAAATATAATTTTATAGGTTTTATTGAAAACTGACATTAATTATTTAACGCACTACAAATTACAAAATTAGTATTAGGTACACATTTACACTTGCAAGTTGCAATGTTAATTGTTAATTTAACTTAACACATAGTTGTTATACAATTATAAGGATAAGGACATTTATCTAAATTATTATAAGTATACATTACATAATTACATTTTATTATCTAATTTTATTTTATTTTGTTTTAAAATTAATAACATCTCAAATATATCATCACCTAATCTATTCCTACGAGGAGTTAAAATTAGTCCACCCATACTAAATATCCTTTCAACGGGGGCAGATGAAGGAAGTATAGAATTATATTTTAAAAAGATTTCTTTTATAGCAGGGTACATATTTAATTGCTCATAGTTAGTACTTGTGTCTTTAAAATAATTTGTGCATTCTGAATCAAATGTCGTTTGCGATTGAGTATTTATTTTTAAAAAATCAAAGAATTCGTCAGTGGCAGAGGATTTTTTTTCAGTAAGTGTGAACTGAATTGCTGATTCTGAATTATTAAGATTTTCTTGAAATCCGGAATTGTTAAGTTCACACAATAATTGCGTTTGACAGAATGCTGTTTCATTTTTAAAGGGGGTAATTTTTAACCACCATAATTTAAATTTTGGGTTAGAAATTGTGGATAACAGGTATGGTCGACTACTAGAATTTTTAATATTAGAGAAACGTCTTGTAAAGCCGTTCAATAAACATTCTCTTAATTTAGAAAAAAATGTCAGTTTTTCATTGCTTCTAAGCCAGCTTTAATTTTGAAAAGTGTTGGCAAAACAGTACCTAACTGACAAGTTTTTTCATCTTGTAAAATATCTATTGCAACGGCTATAGGTTTTGTATCAGAAATATATTCGTTTAAAAACACAATATCTGACAGTTGGAACACGTCTAATTTTAATAACTTACAAACATCACTTAATTTTGCTTCAATATTAATTAGTTTAACACATGCGTCATACATGGAATTCCAACGAGTAGGACAAGGAACTTCCAATTTGACACCGCAAACATTTTCTAACTGATCCGACGCCTTAGTTGACCTACTCACTAAATTCCATAAAGAATAAGCTTTCCCAAAAAGTATCGTACATTTTTATACCTTATGTTTTCAAATGCTTTAGCTGCATCTATCGTAATTACAAGGCTGAGTGTATGCGAACAACACTTAAAATGTTCGGGCAAAAGCACGTAAGTACTGTCAGTATCAAAAGCAGGTAATGATTCAACATCTACATCATTTTGATTTTGCAACTCTGTTAATTCGCTATCGCTGCTCTTATTACATATAGAAGCAGTAAATACGTTAAAAGCTTTATTAAAGTTGCTTGCGTTATCTGTTACCGTTCCTGAAATTTTACCGAGATTTAATTTGTATTCGTTATGAATTTCACTTATTAATTCCGCAATTCTGTCAAATGTGTGTGCAAATTTAAATCGCCTACAGCTTAATGCAAAAGATTTACGTTGGAAGCTATTACTATCGATAAAGTGTGCAGTCATACCAAGATAACTTTATTGGTGCTCCAAACATCTGCTGTTGTACAGACGTATTTGGTTTTATTTAATTCTTCTATTACAGCACCAATAACTGCTGATTTTTCTTCTTCTAATTTACTCTTGAGCGTTTTTCGGTCACAAGGTTTTTTGCCAGATAGTCCTTCTACTAACCTAATAAATGCGGGTTTTTCGACTGTACAAATAGGCCTCATCTCTTCAATTACGTAATCTAAGACGAGTTTGTTAACCGAGTTCTTTGTGGTAGAACTGGTAGATCGTTGAAAAATGTTAGCCTTGTTGAAATTCTTCATTGATAAAATTTCGGTTTTACTTTTTTTTGTTGTCTTTTCTGCATCGAATTTGCTAAATGTTACTGGATGCTTTCTCTAGAAAAAAAGGAGAAAGTGTATGTTAATTTATAAAATTCAGATTGAAGTCACTTCAAGTTTCAGTCAAAATTTAGATAACACCAATTTTGAAAGCGACTGAATCCCATCTTTTTATGAATACAGGTATCATAAACATTTAAAAAGTTTTTGATGCATTAGGGACTTTAAGAAATAAATCTCAACCTTTTGTAAACGTTCTTTTACACGAGAAACTAAGTATTTTGCAACAAAAATACTTTACATAATTCATATAGAATTTAATAAGAAAAATTAAGTCTAAAATCACGTTTTGATATATCAGATGATGTATTTCGTAAGAATCCAATAAATGATACTAAAATTCTGCCAAAACTATATTAATACATACCTTCATATGCCGAATAAAATTAAATTTCCTGTTGAAGTCACATGACCTTGTATTTGTGGGACAATTTAGACACTGGGTCACTATCTTGTTGTCACATTTTGATAAAATTTTATAAAATTTACCGCTTAAGATTGGCGGAACTTCCATTAATTCAGCTTCGTCACTCATTGTTGATCTAACTAACAATTAACAAATGTGCTTTACTTAAAGTCGTATTCTTAAGAACTGAAGACAAGATTGTTGTTTTTCTATACCTCCTTTTGTTCGATTAAATTAGCAACAGGGAATTCCAGTTCCACTTAACTTAAGTACCTACTTTAATGGATGGATGACCCCATTGTCATTACTCATTAAGTCATTAGATTAGCACTTAGCTGTCATTACCTGCCTTTGTAGCTTTGGGAAACAAAAACAACCGACGGAAATATTAACAAAGGAAATGAATAGTTCTATTATTGGTTATTTCGGAATTTAACATGCCTCAGGCAGTAGGTAATTGTGTAAATGTGTATGTATCTCTGTGGGTACGGATGTAACGGTCGTAACGGAGCATAATGTATTTTTAAATATAAAGCTCTGTTGCCTCAAGCCAGTTAAAAATTTCACAAAATACCGTTAAAATACATTTTAAAATATTCTAATGGATCTTTGGATTCAAGTACTAAAGATCTGTTAAAATGTGATCTAGATCCAGATACTAGATCCTAGCAGAGCAAACTATCTAGATCCAGATCATAGATCCGTTTAGTGGATCTAGATCCTGGATCTAGATTACTTTGATCTAGATCCTACCCAACACTGATTATAGGGTGTATAAATACGAACGGCTATTCGTTTGTTCGTGAACTCCTCCGGTAGCGCAGTAGCAGTGCGTTTGGTGGATGTCCCGGCGTCTCGGGTGCAAGACACATAATGTACGAGGTTTTTTTAATCTTATCTTATTAGACGTGTTAAGGCATTTCTGGCCATTTGAAACGATTGTTGAAAAAAAAATCTTTTGACCCTTTGGTCAAAAATGTTGGAATTTTTTTTTTATTTTTACACGTTTTCAGCCATTTCTGACCATTTGAGACGATTTTTGGAAAAAAATTTTGACCCTTGCAAAAAAATGATCAAAAATTTTTTTTGCATTTTTACACGTTTTGAGACATTTCTGGCCATTTGAGATGATTTTTGGAAACAAAAAATTTTGGCCCTTTGGTCAAAACACGTTTATGATAAATTTTAAAATGTCAGAATTCTAATTACTTTTTTTTAATACTAAGTAGAATTTATGACATTTAGGAATTATGTAAACAACAGTTGTTTTCGCAACGATGAAAGTCAACTATGGAATAAATGTAAAAATGATAACTGCATCAATATAAACATATGGGTAACAAGTGGATTATATGTTTATAAAAATTGTACTTTTTTGCACATATTTACGGACTAATTGAAGAACTAAATGAATAAATGTATACTGGGTGATTATGATTATTTACTTTCTCTGACCAACTTTTTAGATCGTGATCATCTTTGTTTAGTACGTCAAGCTTTATAGGTATTATTTAAATAATAACTTAAATTTAAGATAATGTGTCTTAGTCGTCATATTTCATTGTTTCTGTCGAAATATTACGATTTTTTTAATAAAACAATTAATTTAATGATATGAAAAACTGTACAAAATTTTTACTAGCGAAAAAAACGCAGTACACTAGTTATAAAACACATCAATTTTACTTGTGCTTGTTTAACTTATCAATTACATTGTATTGTGAGGTCATATGTTGCACACATCAGATTTTTTTAGATAGAGAGGTCATTTACCTGCATTTTCGTGCTCGCTTCAATAACTTGAGGCATTTTGTGTGTAATTCGTCTGATCACAAATTCATATTCCGTTTATATAATGTTGAATTATCTAGCACTATTACAGATGGGGGTTATGTTGTGACACATTTTTATAATGCAATGTCAATGATATATTGTTTATTTTCAACTTTCATAAAGAATTAAATAGCAGCTAATAGCACATATGGATGAAATTTGAATAATTATTCCGGTTTTAAATTTGAAATTTTGATGTCAGATTTGTTATCAAGTTCCGGTTGACTAAGTTTAGAAGTCTTGAAGGGGCTGTTTGTTGTTAACATTGTGTATCTTATAGTAGGCCTTGTGAAGAAATGGTCGTACTGTGGGTAAAAGCTTTCTTTAAAGTATTTATGAACTTATTTGATGTGTTGTGTTGGCAGACATCGAGCTTTATCTAATTAAATTAATCTTAAGTTACATTGTGCAAACAGGTCGATCTCCGCTATCTCAGCGGTTTTCGGTAATGTTGTGTCTCATCGAATTTGGTATATTAGCGGTTTTTTAGTTTCCTCGTTGGTTAATAGTGTAATTTTCTCTCATTAGAAGATTAAAGAGTAGGGGGATATTGTTGGTTTCGTATATGAATTTTTTGTTTTGAGTTTTAATTCAGCACATCTCCAGGCGTGTGCTTTGCAGATTTGACTTGGAGAAAAGCACAGCGAGAGGAAAACAATTGGTTTTATTGTTTTAGAGCTGCCTACACTGTACTATACCATTATTTAGACATTGATCTAAGGTGGCACTTTTTAGTCCACAGTGTTTCACTGAGCATTTAGACTGGTTTTTTTTTTGAGGTAACTTCTTCCAAACTTTGAAAAAAAGTCCTAGCTTCACGAAAGAACATTATGAACGGAATAATTAATGTATACATGTTTTTTTTTACCAATTCCTCTTTTTTTGTTCTAGCTTAATACCTTCGCTTTACGCTCTCACTAGTTAAGATGTGCCTTTTTGAAAACCTGCCAGCGACCGTACCATGACAATAGATTATAGCAGAGCTTTGAGGAAAAAATAATAATAAAATTGCACCTGCGAAAAGGCTAGAAATAGTAAAAAGTTCGTATGGTAGCCGCTCGGGTGTTAGGTGCACTAAATCAGAAAATCAAGTTAAGGTGGGATAACAGTTACGCATTAAATTTTGGAAATTTTTAGAGTGTTTTTTTAAATAAATAACTTTAGTTAGCTTTAACCAAAACTAGCAGGCTTATAGTCTCGTCGAAAAAAGGTTTTTCTCCTGCTTTAATTGTGCTATAAACTATTCTGCTTCTCGTAGTAGTACATAGAGTGCGTTTTTTAAACAATGTATGACTTTTACGGTTTTTCTCAAAATTTTAAAATAGAACGATAATATGTTTTTGACAGCGATGGTAGAAAGATGACTAAACACTAAATAATTTGGTGAATACCGCAATTGTCAAACTAAAAATACTTAAAAAAGGCTTTGTATAGGAGCTTACTTTGCAAACAATTTACGTTTATTGAACAACAATGTAAATTAAAACAAAAACAAATTTTAAATATCTGGTGCAGAACAACACACTAACTTCGAACCCATAAAGTGGAAATTAAAAGAAAGGAATTAATGCATTTTCTCCTGGATAATTGTACAGCCTTTGTTATAATACTTTCATGCTGAAAACAGGCAACATTGTAAAAACAACAACAATAATTTAGGTCAGATGGACGTTTAAACTTTCATCTAAGATAGAGGTTAATAAACATCTAGACGCTAATATGAAAAAATCTCTAAAGCCGTCCGGTTTTATAAAAATATGAACAATACATTTCCAACCTTATTTGGTTAATTTTTAAGGTTTATTTGGCACAGAATTAAGAAACTTTATAAAAAGAAGTTATGTAAAATTTAATTATATTTAAAAAATATGTCTACACATTTTCTTATAGAATTTATCGTTATTCACCTTTCACCTTAGGAAATTTTTAAAGCCAAATTACTCGTCGCATCAAACTATTCTATAGTACACAATTAATTTATGATTATAAATACATTAAACTACACGTTTTAAAATTATTTTCAGAAATGGCGGACTTCCGGTTATACCGGAAACTCATGCTAACTTCGTTATTTTAAATGGAACAACCTGTATATTATTACATTTTTGAATTCCTCGTTGAATTTAAAAGTCACTTTAATAACTATACTGTGGGTCTACGTCGCATTGATTCTGAGTTATTTGACATTTTGTAGAAAAAATGACGTTTACAGCGTTTCCGAAAACTTTCAATATCTCGAAGACGGATACCGGTAGAGAGATGTGGCTTTCGTTTTTTACTTCCGAAAAGGGTACCGCATCATTCTCCTTCATTGCCAAAAATCTTGCTTTTAGAATTCAATAATTTCTATCGCTCCGAAAATAATTTTTTTCAAACATGGATAACTTGATTTTTTTAAATGGATCCACCCATATTTTCTCAGCGGATAGAAAATTAAATTTCCTTTCCATTGATGTAAGATTATCGATATTTTGAGTGATAGTTTTCGAGATATTCACATTTTTATCTAATTTCACTTTGGAAAACGTTTGTTAATTGTTTTAAACAACTGATAAGAAACGTCAGTTTCTCGAGCTTCTGTTGTACTTTGCTGTCTTGTGTATCAGTTTAAGTGTTTCTACAAGACATTTCCATTAAAATGTTGTTCTCCGACGCAGAGTTGATCGACATGACTTTCATTCTTGGAGAATGCCAAAGAAATGCGTTATTGGCGTCAAGGATTTATGCGGTATGGTATCCTGAACGAAACTTCCCGAGAAACAGCCTTTCAAAAGTTGTTACACCGGACGCGTGCAGTATCAAACGAGGGAACGTGTCAACCGGATAACCTGTATTTTTGTGCATTCCTTTTGATATCTTCTGTAATCGTTCAGTAATTTTCTTATGTATTTACTGATCGTTCCTTATGTATTTATTGTATTTCTTGTTTAAGCCTTAAGTAATTATTTTTATTGTGCAATCCTTATGTATTTATTGTTCATTCTTATGTATTTCTTGTGTATTTCTTTTGAGTTTTGTGTTCTTAATTCTTGAGTATTTATTGTTTGTTTCTTGTGCATTAAAAAAATCAAGTTATCCATGTTTGAAAAAAGTTATTTTCGGAGCGATAGAAATGATTGAATTCTAAAATCAAGACGTTGCAACAACTTTTGATAGGCTGTTTCTCGGGGAAGTCTTCGTTCAGGATACCGTACCGCATAAATGCTGGACGCCAATAACGCATTTCTTTGGCATTCTCCAAGAATGAAAGTCATGTCGATCAAGTCTGCGAGGGACAACAACATTTTAATGGAAATGTCTTGTAGAAACACATTAACTGATACACAAGACACCAAATCACAACAGAAGCTCCAGAAACTGACGGTTCTTATCAGTTGTTTAAAACAATTGACAAACGTTTTCCAAAGCACCACAGCAATGCGCAATAAAAACTGAAATTAGATAAAAATGTGAATATCTCGAAAACTATCATTCCAAAATATCGATAATGTTACATCAATGGAAAGGAAATTTAATTTTCTATCCGCTGATGTAAGAAAATATGGGTGGTTCCATTTAAAAAATCAAGTTATCCATGTTTGAAAAAATTATTTTTGGAGCGATAGAAATTATTGAATTCTAAAAGCAAGATTTTGGCAATGAATGAGAATGATGCGGTACCTTTTCGGAAGTAAACGAACGCCACATCTCTCTACCGGTATCCGTCTTCGAGATATTGAAAGTTTTCGGAGGCACTCAAACGTCATTTTTCTACACAATGTCAAATAACTCAGAAAGCAATGCGACGAGACCCATAGTATGGTTATTAAAGTGACCTTTAAATTCAACGAGGAATTCAAAAATTTAATAATATATGGGTTGTTCTATTTAAAACAACGAAGTTGGCATGAGTTTTCGGTATAACCGGAAGTCCGTCATTTCTGAAAATAATTTTAAAACGTGTAGTTTATGACTGTGGACAACTTTTATATAAGACATTTTTTCGTATTTGTAATAGTAAGCGAGTTATGGAGCAATCCCGCTTAAGTGGGCCACCCTGTATATGCCGGTATTTTTATATATTCCAAATATAGAGTTGTTGATAAAATTCACAAACTGCCCTTAATAAACAACTTTCTCCTCACACGTACGCACCCGCACACACGCACCCACCCACTATTAATGATGTCCAAAATGTTATCCATTTTTTTCAAACATACCGTTCTTATTTAACACGGATACTTATTGTACTTATTAGTGACGTAAATTTGAATTTAATCAGTACAGTGCTTACAATTTTTATGGTTTTTCATGGTATTTTGGGTTATGAGTGAAAATAGAAGGAAGCGGTTTTCGCTATACTGTACTTTTTTTTGTCAAACGAATAATGCCGTTTTCTTAATTGTCATAACCTACTTCGATATTGAAGTATAGAACGTCTTTGCATTAAAAGTTAACTTGACATAAATATCAGTATTTTCATAAAAATACGAATTTATCAGTTCTTCAAAAAGCTTGATACCAAGTATTACATATTTATAAAAGACTATAAAACAGGCACATTCAATGAAATGTAATAATTATGGGTTGTGCGAAAAAAAAAACAAACGGTTTGCTTGATTTCTCAAAAAGTGTAACGTATATAATGAAGTAATACATTCTAGAATGGCCGGCATTCACTTTGCAATAACTTTAAGTACATTTCCCCATTTAAATGGAAAATAAATGGACCAACAATTTTATTCTTTAAGACCCCACACCAATCGTGGTACACTTCTAGACTTAGTTGTTCAGTACAACATTTAGTTAAAAAACTATATAAATCTGTCTATGTATGTATAAAAATCTGTCTATTTTAAGTTGTAAGTTTATGTTTTAAGTGTGTACCTACTGTGTGTTCCATTTTTTGTTGTGTTTCAAGGTATCTCCGTTATCAGTAAAGATAGAAGTTCCTGTTTTTTGCATTATTGTGTTATCGAACGTGTGATGCCGTTTTTATAATTCTGATGGCATAGTTAGTTTTTGAGATATAGAGAAAATTGATTTTTTTCAATTTACCATTATCTCGGATATTTTAAAAACTATCCAAAAGCTAAAAATTGGTATCGATAGAATTTTTACGCAAATTTCTACGGTATAATTAGTCCTGAATTGTAGGATATTTTCTTTCTGTATTCTATATATTTTCAGCTAATTGAATGGGTCTATTTAAAATTTTTGGCAAATATGTAATACTTGGTATCTATTTTGTAAACAAGTAAGACATCCGTTTTTTTCTGAAAACATTGTCACTATTATTAAGTTGACTTAGAATTCAAAAACGTCTTATCTTTTAAAATGAAGTAGACTATGACAATTAAAAAAACGGCACATTCGTTTGACAAAAAAATGGCCCAGTGTACGTATCTCTCCATCTTTACTCATAGTCGAGATACCCTGAAACACAATACAAAAACGGAATCCACTGTACTCTACTAATCTGAGGATCAAACTTGAAGTATCCAATCTGTATTACTTTCTGATTAGTAACGGTCGTTATATAAGTTTAAATTCCTGTTATCAGTAAATACAATAAGTACCCGCGTTAAATTAGAACGATGTGTTTGAAAAAAATGGACGGTATTTTGGACACATATCATTAATAACTATTTTTAAAATTTGTTTTTGTTGTTTATACCTATTGGTCTTTGCTGTTATTGTTTTCTAATTTTTCATTGTTATTTTGATTAAATTGTAAAACTGTTGCATCTGTTTGTTGACTAAATGTTTCTTCACAGTTTTTTTGTAAATAATGGGTGTCGCAATGGAAACTTCGGGATTTAAATTTAGCGCTATTTTTTAACGACGTAACCTAGAAATTATATATTTCGTAAGTGTCATCTAGATACATGGTAATTTAATTATGGATCGTTTTACGACGGAAGAATGTATCAGAATTGTGCAAACTTACTACAAAAATTCCCTTTCGTAAACTTCGTTTATTGTTTGGGCGGAATCATGTGCCAAGTTACAACGCAATTCGCAATCTTATTCGAAAATTTGAGGTTATCGGATCGGTTGTTGACGTAAAGGTGCCATTACGGCGACGAAAATATCGCTCCAGTACGTGCACAGGTTGCCGAACACCCCACAACCTCAATTCGTCGTCGATCTCAACAGGTGAACATAACGAAAAGCTCTCTGCAACAAATTTTGATCAAAGATTTGGCCTTGCACGTGTGTAAAATTCAACTAATTCAAGCGTTAAAGGTCCCAGATTACGGGCAACGCCGAGCGTTCGTTAATTCTGTGTTAGAAGAAGTGAGAAATAATAAAATTATCTTCTCTGAGGAAGCTCACTTTCATCTTGGAGGTTACGTGAATAAGCAAAATTGCAGGATTTGGGGAAGTGAAAACCCTCGAGTAATTGCAAAAAAAAACTTTACATCCTTTGTGAGTAACTGCGTCGTGCTTTGTGAGCTGGAGGGATTATAGGGTGAAACGGTAACTGTTAATGGCGAGTGTTACCGTAATATGATAAAAGTTTTTTTATGACCCTAATATGCCGCGTTATTTCTCGCAATGGTGATGTTCACTGGCCTGCTAGATCGTGCATTCTAACTCCGCTCGACTTTTTCCTATAGGGCTTCCTCAACGATAAAGTCTATTCTACCAATTCGCAGACGATTAATGACCTGAAGCACATTTCCGAAGTTATTGGTGAAATTGACCCGCAATTGTGCTAAAAGGTTATTGACAAATTTAGACAAAGGGTGGTCATCTGTAGGAACAGCTGACGACATTTGGAGAATATTATTTTTAAAACATAACTGCCATACTTCTACATTTTGATAATATAAACAAGCATGATATGTTTCTAAAATTATTGCTTTTATTTAAAAACAAAATCCCGAAGTTTCTATTGGGACACCCCTCGGGACACCCTTTATCTCTAGTTAGAAAAAAGCTTTTACTGTTTTCACCAAATTATTTAGTGTTTAGTTATCTTTTAGGTCACAGATATACTACCGTTCTTTTTTAAAATTTTGAAAAAACATAGATTTTTTAGACTAAGTTTGTTAATTTAGTTCAAGGAAACTAAAATTCTTTATTTTTTTAAAATAAGTGTACGCTCTGCCCACCTTTTTATTTCAAGAGTTAGCCTAATAAGTTGTAAACAAAGCATATTGCAAAATTTTCGAGAGATTTAATGAGGATACCTTTGTCGACGTCAACTCTGTGCCATTTTATAGAAAAATTGATTTTCTACCAACATTGGCCAACGTTCGTTTGATACCCGGGACAATTACACAGGTTGTTTTAAAAACTTGTGTGACGTGAATGCTTTTGTCCCAAAGTTGTATTTTTTCCACGTTACATTCAGTATGAGCAAAAAAGTAAATTTAATATAATTGTTTTATATATTAATAACCAATAATAATAAAATAGTATCGATATGTTAATTTGATACTATCGGGGGATTTGATAAATAATGTTACAAAAATGTATAGGTACACATAGTGATCATAGAACACGTAATAGAAAGTAAAAATTACATCCGTCTGTTAATACTTGCTATTCAGTACTTGTAAAAATTAAATTTCAACCTTGAATTAACCATATAAGATGCAAGGTCGATGTTTTTTAAATATTTGGTTTAAAAAGTTCTTCACTTTGTAGTTATTTGTCAAACAACAGATTAGAAACGTAAACCAACGTAAAATAACATTAGTAAAGCGAAATTTAAAAATGTAGGTATCTAATCTACTTTGATTCAAAACGGAGTTTTGTCACTAAATGGGTAAACTTAAAAAACGCGGATTATCGTTGATAATTTCCAGAGTGCGCTAAAATTATCGATGAGGCGTATTGTATAGACACTTTGTTTTCGTCTTTTGCGTACAATAAAGCTCGATCGCGCAGGATTTTTCGAATGCAGTTTTAAAAGGCAACACGTATGAAAATAAAAATTATCGGACTATTTTGGATGAAGTGAAATTCAGTAGAATGTTTCGAAAATAAACTTTAAAAGATCTTTCCTCATATTTTTATAGTTTATCGTTATTAAGAAATAAAGCACTAACAAAGTCCCAAATACTTTTCATGACATCACCAGTAGGTACAATTATCGCTTTTTACTAGGGCAGTGTTACTGCCGTAATTAATAATTAAGTGATAATTGCACTTCTCTGAAATGAGGTTTTATAAAGATATACAGGGTATGCATAGCATAATAGAATGTTTGCTTTAGTATGTCGTTATTTATATATTGATTTTTTAGTGCAATTCTACCATCACAAAGGGAAGTAGCAATGATAGCTGAAATGATACACTCGGCCTCCCTTATACATGATGACGTTATTGACCAATCGGATTTTCGCAGGGGAAAACCTAGCGCAAACGTGTTATGGAGTCATAAAAAGGTAACTTTTTTTTTACAGTTTTGATGTTATTACCTCAATGTCATATACATTTAATATGCGAAGTTGTATTGTTGCAGAAAATGTCCTGATCATAATTTATATTCTAAACATAAATTTAAACGAACCTTTACATATAGTTGTGATATTGAATTTTAAATAGTTTAAAAAATGCAATTTCGGATGTGATGATACTTATGTAATATTTCCTGAAAGCTTTCTTTTTCTGAATTTTTGCCTGAGTAAATTTTTTGTACATATTAAAGAAGGTTAAGCCTATTCTGTTTTCCAATACGATTTATTAATATATTGCGTAATTTTAATATTCTGAATCCTTTCACTTAAATTCGAATGAATTTTTGTAATGCTCACATTGTATTGTTTTGTAACACTCTTTATTATATAATTAGAGGATTTTTTTAATATTGTAGTTGAATATTTATTTATTACACATCGCGAGTAGCTTCTACTAATCAAATAACATACATACATTAAATTATTCATTTGCTCGCTTTCTACAAATAGAATTTAGTTTCTCAACATACCAACACGTCTTCATTGTTAAAAGGATACAAATTTTCAGTTTACCTTTTTGATGTTTTGTTTTTATGGCATAATCCCGATAAGACGGTAATATGGAATATGCATAGCTTAGTGTTAGTAAAATTATTCACACTTTTTTTGAAAAATTAAAGTACTTAGGTGTGACTGAGCATAAAAGTTTTGGAATTTACAACATAATCATTTCGTAGTTATATATGCATGTATTTAGAAAATCTTGTGAAAGATCAGCTGCATAAACACAATACAATTTACTTAAACACAGGATTTGTGTTATTATAAGAATGCATAGTGTGTAAAATTAATAGTAATAATTACATTTGAAAGTATGTCTAGGGCTCTATTATATTATTAAATTGTGTTATCTATTACGGCATCCTTATGGAAGATATTGTACAATATCAATTATAAGCTTTCATATGAAACGATAGGGATGCTTGCGTATGTAATACATTTTTATCTGTATGTTACAGCACTCTTTCATTTTCTAAAATCAATTTTCAACTAATTCATGATCCGTAATAATTGTTTAATGTAGGTGATCATCTTATCTATTTATAAATATTCAGTTAATTGGATTTTTACAATCGTTTCTAAACTTTACGTAAGATGATTGCAATATGTTATATCTGCTTAATTAAATGACTAACGAAAACGCAGAAACTTCTCATTAATTATACACTTCGGTGGTCAAGTAGATTCTGGTATTGTCATTAATTAATAGGTACATTTATAATGTATTATTGTGTATCTATAGTAAAGTGCGTAAATCATTACACAAAGTATAGCGTAAATACGAGCTTAAAGTGAAATTATAAGAATCTTCGTTATCGATTTATAAATAACGTTGTGAAAGTTGCAATTATTATTGAGCCATATGTTTATTCCAACATATATTGGAATTTTGTTAAAATATTTCTTACGGTATATTAAAGAAAAATTTTCAAAAGGTAATTTAAAATTGTCTCAGTCACTTTAAAGAGAAATTTTTCTTGCAAACCAATGAAAGTAAAAGAAGTGAAAAGTTTAAATATTATAATATAGAGTACTTCAGTTCAATTTGAATATTAATTTTTATGAATTCTTATAAGTAGGTTAGAGGTTATAGGTACATTTATTTCACACAACAAGCGATAATAAACGCAAATTAATTAGAAATTATCTATTATAAAAACAACTAAAAGTGAAAAAATTTCTCTGTGAAGAATAAAAGTTGTTCCGAAAGTATGTTTTTTCAGAAAATAACCGGAAGGTATAAAACTACAATACTTAATGAATTATTCCAAACAGGTTTTTTTCTCGTCTGTTGCTTCATCAATGAATATGATAGACTAATTTTTAACATCGCGGGTTTCTTCTTAATACTTTTAGGTCATACGGTTTGTTAAACCTTTAATAATAGACTTTATTATTAATTGAGTTAATTAAATGTGTTTAATAACTGCACCAGAACATAAGTACTTACACATTTTCATACTACAAAAGCATTTGATCAAAATGTGAAAGTATCGAAGTTGATGTTGTAACACATAGCTTAAGCAACACTAATAATGCCAAAAGCAATTTTAAAAATGTCATGCGTCGTGTTTACTACAGAAATATGTTGAGAACAATTTCTAATATGTGAAAATTGCAGGTTACTATGGCCGGAGATTTTATTTTAGCAATAGCTTCAATGATGATAGCCAAATTACGAAATGACGATGTTACATTGGTCCTTAGCCAGGTAAGTATCTACAAAAGGCTTTTACTTCCTAAAGTACTTACCTATATTGTAGGTAGTAACTGATCTAGTTCAAGGAGAGTTTATGCAGTTAGGTTCTAAAGAAACCGAAAACGAACGATTTGCCCATTACCTTACAAAGACCTACAGAAAAACGGCATCATTGATTGCTAACACCTTAAAAGCTGTTACAATGTTAGCAGGCGCTGACGATGATAAATTACCCGAATTGGCTTTTCAATATGGACGAAACGTTGGATTAGCTTTCCAATTGGTAGATGACCTTTTAGATTTTGTGTCTTCATCAGAAGCAATGGGAAAACCAGCAGCCGCTGATTTAAAATTAGGACTGGCAACAGCACCAGTACTTTTTGCCTGTGAAAAGGTATAACTTATCTATAATCATAATTATTTTAATTTCTTTTTTAATTTCAGTTTCCCGAATTAAATCCAATGATTATGCGAAGGTTTCAAGAAAAAGGTGATGTAGAGAAGGCTTTTGAATTAGTCCATAAATCACATGGATTGGAACAAACACAGTTTTTGGCAAAGCAGCATTGTCAGGAAGCAATACGTATTGCTAATCTACTGGGACAGAGCCCTTATCAAAAAGCGCTTATAGTCGTAGCTGACCTTGTTTTAAATCGTATGAAATAGTATAAGCCATCACAGTCATGTTTTTTGTATAAAGTTGTTTATATAATTAAGTAGTTTTAAGGCGTCTGATGGAAGTTATGTACCTGTTGTTGTTTTTTTTACGATTTTAGGTAAAAAAAAGTGACTGGCAAGTAGCGAAATCTTATTTTTAAAACAGCTTTGCTTTTATTGGACGTCATTATTTAATAGCTTTATATGATTATTTATGTTGTTTTAAAAAAAGCTCAATTTTTATTTTAGACGCTTTTGGTGTGGTAATTTTGATAAAACTCATTAACTGTTTTACCATCACCTTCTGCAATGTTTTTTATACTGAAAATTTTGATAGCAGTGTAATAAGCTTTAATCAATTAATTTCAGTCATTTCTTAAAACATGTACCAAAGCACAATACATTAAGTACCAGCTAAAAAAAAGTGCAATTCAAAATTAGGAAAGCAAATCCAAATGCAGTTGTATATATATTGTTAAATGTTTATATTACTAGAATAATTTTGTAGTAATTTAAAATGTTATGTTATTGTTAAAATCGGAGATCTAAATTTGGTTAATGGGTTAAATTTACAAAAACGTAGATCTTCGACTTAAACAAAAAGTATTGTTAATCTTGTTCATAAGTATGAATGCTTATTGATTGATTCTTGTATGAGTGTGGTATGTCAAAAAAACTATTGTTTTGTCAGTGGTTACGTTTTATAATAAATCAAAGTCATATTCTAATTAGTATTTAATTGTAAAGATAATTTATATACATGAAAAAAAAATTATTAAATATGTATTTACTGATCATGTACTTAAAGAAAATGTATATTATACCTATAAAAATATTTTTTTCAACTTAAACCATTTATAAAATGAAAACTACATTTCTTAAAATAAAAAAGAAAAATACTTTTCATATACATTGTTTTATTTGCCTAAAATTGTTGACTGTATGTTTTTCCGAAAAACATGTAACACTACATCGTTATTTCAATTGAAACATGGAGGGTACATACCATAAAATTTCTCATACTACAGATAATAATGTGTTTGATGTCATTCACGTCGTAAAGTAGACCTATAATGAGACACTAGACAGTGAGATTGTGTCAATAATAATAATAATTTATTGTCTTTACAAACAATATAATACTGGACAAAGTTTAAATAAATAAGTGGAATAGCGAGTATTCTTAAAGTATAAAGTATTACGCAATTAATATATATATATATATATATATATATATATATATATATATATATATATATGTGTGTGTGTGTGTGTGTGTGTGTATTTATATATTTAAGTAGTACGGGGGCACCTTCCGCCGCCATCTTGGATTTTCTGGGGAAAACCCACCTTTCACTTTTTTATATGCCCACGTGGGGGCCCCTATGGTTTCTTTTCGAGGGTCAACCCTAATTAGAGCCTTTTTGACAGCAATTTTTTGTACTTTCTCACGTGAGGGGCAGATGTAGGGGATGGTGTTGGAGCTGGGGCTAGGTCTTTTTTGATGGTCAGCTTTAACCCTAATTAAGGTCCTTTTGATTGTATTAAGAGCCGTACCCCTGGAGGTTAGGCAAACGCACACGCATGCAATGTTGGAAATTGCATAATTACCCTAATAAGATATTATTAAAATTATCCGTCCTATTGTTTTAAGATGGTCGTATGCTATTGGGTACGTTCGGATGATGTTTTACCTATACGAGAAATTTATTTATACATTGTATTTCTAATAAGGAGGTTCTTGTAAGACAACACTTGTGTTAGGGATTGATCATGTGTGGGGGAATTTGAATGACAGTGAGACAATGAGAGAAAAGACGGGACGTTTAAACTAATGGAATTACCACATTTAACGGAATTCTTTTGCTAAGATAGATGTTGTGGGGCATGTAAAAGCTTTAGAAAATACGAAAAATGTAAATTTCCTTCAACAAGACATAGATAAAATTAACGAAGCTTCTATGTAAAAATTAAACGTATTATAAAGTCTAGAGACTGTAGGAAATTGGAGCGATTATCCGAGGGGCAGAATTAGTTATAATAGGTATTAAACCGATAACCACAAGAAATAAATTACATAACGTATTACATTTCGACGATCTGGATACGTTATGTACATCTAATTATTGGTTAGAAAAAGAATTGGAAGAACAAAGTATAGATTTAAATTATAAAATTAAATTGGATGTACTAAAGCATACGCCTATTAGACATAAAGAGAGAATTGTAATTTGGGTGTAAAAACGTTACCTATTTTTTGTGTAAAAATAAAAGTGTTGTAAACTTGTTTATTTTATTTTATTTAAATTATATTGGAGGAATGGGTGTAAGTACTCAACAATGTTCGGATAGGATCGGTTATCTTCGGGTGCCGAGTGTGGGGTCGCACTAACTATAGCACGGTTAATGCGATTCGTACCTATATGAAAACATCGCATCGCAAAATTTTACCTGTGTATATAGTCTCCAGCGAGCAAGCATTATTATTATAATGCATTCTCCTGTTTATGAACCAACATCAGAGGACATTAGAGATTTTAAGGATTTGTTAGTAAATTACTACAATATAACTGTTCAAGCTGACGATGAAGTGGTTGAGATGAATGTATCTCACACTCATGACGATGATTCACAGAAAAAGACCGATGAGTTGGAGGGAAAGGACGAATCTCAAGACCATGATGATAGTGACGAATTACAGTCGAAAAAAGAAGAAGACTGATAACAATGTAATTAAATTAAATAAATAAATGATGTATTGTTTTAAATATATTTTTTAAACGATAAGTTTTCTTTCAATTTTTTATTAATAATCTTGTTTTCGGAATAGATTTTCGGGTTTGTTTATAATTTGTATATTTAAGAAGCCAGTTTCTATCAATCTTATTGGATTTAATACAAAAAACAAAAGCGTTGGAAATTAAACGTGGCTTTCGTATCTCCCATCCCCGCGTTTCTCTTGTCCCTTTCGTCTCTCACGTCTATCATAGTGGTGTATGAGCTAGCAAACGTTTTTCTGTAATAGAGATTGATCATGGCTCCACGTAGCTGTATATTTTCAAAACTACATACAGTTCCTAGGAACTTGCACTTGGGTCTTCGCCTCTTGTCGCTGACCTTTGACATAAAATTCTCAAAAGGTCTGTGTAAATAAAACATATAAGCAAGCAAGACCGCTTATTCAACGCGTGTTTAAATTGCATGTTAACAAAAAACATTCCGATGTATACCAACCAGCTCTTAATTACACATTTATTTTTAAAGTAATTAGTTGAATTATATTTGTTATTGCACTGTATACTGTACATAGGTAGTTGAGCATTTTCAATAACGACTAGGACATTCGGTCTTGTTTTATAAAAATCTAAGGTTTTTTAAAAAGACACAACCTTTTTTGATAGAAACCATTTTTAGATACACATGAATTTATTTATTTCGCTGTTTAAATGGATATAATTAAAATATTCTTATGTATCTGGTTTGATTGATTGATTGTTTTGAAGGTCGTTTCCTCAAAACGAAATTATGTTTTACCAAAATTGAAAATGAAATGGTAAATTTTAGGCACCCCTTTTTATATCAAAATTATCATTAATAGAAATGTGATAATTTTAATAACAATCATGGTAATAAAAATTTAAAAACTCTAATAAAAATAATATGGGAAAATACACGGTCAATTTAAACCGTATGTTGCATACGTAATTATTACATTCCAAACTTTTAATGAGGTTTTTTTATAACTGTTAATGAGTGCGTTTCAATAAACAATTATTTGTCCATATGTACATGCTGTCCCAAATTCGAGGGCAAGAATGGGGATCTCGCTTATTATAAGAGATAGGATATAGGTTTAAATTCGGCACTTTTGCTAAATTCGATGCCGAGTAATAATCTGAAAAGAAATTTGAGCTAACTCGAATAGATTTGGTTTTTTGCTCAAAAAACTAAAAATTTCGATTTTCGTTTTTCGCGTTTGGCCACCTTATTATTAGAAATTTTCAAAATTCGATTAAACATTATTAAGGCACCTTTTTACGCACAATACTAATACGGCATTAAAAATATTATGTGACGTTTCGTTAATTCTGAACCATCATCAGGTTTATTTTTTTAATGGGGGTTAAGATATATTTTTATGTCGTTGGATGGAGAATGTTATGCTGATTTTAGCAATATATAACACTTTATGGTTTGATCGACTGCGAACTAAAATAATGAGAAAAATACGAAGAACAAGATTCCGCCTTCTTGGATCCAGCAAGGAATAATTACAGTAGTTCTACTTATTTAATTTGTTAAACTCGTTAGAACATCCAAAAAAATATAAAAACAGTTAAACAATTTAAAAAAAAAACATTAACAAACAACTCAAACAACTAGGTCTATGTAACACGGTCATAATAGCGACAACGCAAATTTATCGATAGGTAACAACAAAATAATTACACAGACAAACAAACAAAAATTATTATAATAAATGTTCGAACAAGTTTCCTCCTTCTTGAATACAGTAACGAATTCTTCTTCTACAATTGTTACGCTTCTTTGAATGGTTCGCCTGGGAATTTGACGAAGTTCATTAACAACCCTATTCTGGAGTTCTTCTATATTTTGCGGTGGCGTCTTATAAATCATTTTTTAAATAGCCCCAGAGGAAGTAATCTAAAGGGGTTAAATCTGGACTTCTTGCTGGCCACCTAAGTGGTCCCCTATTTCCCATCCATTTATCAGGAAATTCGCCGTTAAGATATTCACTTATTATCGCAGCATTATGAGGAGGAGCTCCGTCCATTTGCCACCAGAGAGTCCATCTTTCGTTTAGCGGAACATCATCCAAAAGGGCTGATATTTCGTTTGTTAGAAATGCGAGGTAGCGTTGAGACGTTAGGATACCTTGGTAAATAATTGACCCAAGGAGTCTATCCTTCCAGATTCCAACCCACACATTAAAGGACCGGTGGCCTTGTCATCGCATTTGCCTGTTAATTCGTGGATTTTTAACGGACCAGTAGTGCTCGTTATTACGATTAAACGTTCCATTAGTGGAAAAATTGCACTCATCCGTCCAAATTATTTGATTGAGAAAGTTGCGATTTTCCAGCATTTTGGTATTAAGTTGGTTACAAAAATCCAACCGTCTCATATCGTCCCCAGGCCGAAGAGTTTGATTAACGTGTAACTTAAATGGTTTATAACGGTGTTGCTTTAACACTCGCCAAACTGTCGTTTTTGGCACTTCAGTAGTTTGCTCTATTTCTCTGGTAGATGTTGAAGGATTTTCTTGAACCTAAGATGGATAACATAAAGTCATAACTCTCCAAAAAAAATGTCTGCTGAAATTAGCAGTGAAGTGAGTGGAAATTCTTATAATTAGTATAATACTAACAAATAGTACCTGATGTAATATGTCTTTTTCGGCATCTCTGTCTACTCTGCTACCATATGCATTTCGAGGTTTCTGAAAACATCCAAATTCTCGCAAATTTTGGTCTAATTTTAAAAAATATCTCTGGTTTGGTTGCTGCCTCTCCGGATATTCCGCTAAATATCTTTGTTCTGCTCTGACACTATTTCTATTGCAGCTATAAAATATCCTTATCATGTCTCGTTTTTCTGAATTTGAAAACATTCTAAAGAAACTTGCGAACTTTAAAGCACTAACACGAAGGATCTTGCAGTTATTACCCTTTTTACAATTAGAAAATGACATGTCAAAAGCCAACTCCTGAGTTTTGTTTGATTCATGGGTATCGTGATAATGTAATATTTAGTTTTTAATTTAAGAGTATTTTAGTTCGCAGTCGACCAAACCATGAAGTGCTATATATTGCTAAAATCAGCATAACATTCTCCATCCAACGCCATAAAAATATGTCTTAACCCCGATAAGAAAAAATAAACCTGATGATGGTTCAGAATAAACAAAACGTCGCATAATATTTTTAATACCGTATTAGTATTGTGCGTAAAAAGTCGCCTTAATAATGTTTAATCTGTAACGAACCGCAAGTCATTACTACAAAATTTTTTTAATTAATTAATTATTTAACAATCAGCCCTCGTAAAAGAAATGATGTAAGATTTCTTAGTATTCAAACACCTGCAAGACTTGATCTAATATTTCTTAGTATTCCGTATTACTCAGTACCTAACTTAATATTTCTTATTATTTCGTGTGATTGCACAACAAAAATTAATTTGTTTCCACTCCAACGTAGATTTCATAAAATATCGAAAGTTTTGTACGTCAGAGTAATCTCCGCCAATTACAAATAGGATTCCCCCAAACAGAAGCCACCACCGCCTACCGCGAGGCCCCTATAAAAACCGCGCCGCGCACCTTTAGTTAGTTAGTTAATTATTATTAATCTTAATACTATTATTAGTACGAGTAGCCGTAGCCGACCAGACCAGTAGCAGCCGTGGAAGAGTTCCGTCGCGCACTTGAACGCATCCCGCCGCCGAGAATTATTTAGTTGGTTTCACCAGCTCCTGTAGTAGTTAGTCCGTTTGACTAACTCCGATTCCAGAAAACCTGCACGTGACGGTTGCGTTAAAGTAAATCGCCGCAGACCTAGTGATAGCCACCGCGAGTTTAGCTCCCTGTATTTGCGAACGCGAATCTTTTGTAAATAGCTATCCTCGATCTTTGTGATTAACGACACGTAAGTCTATAGAATAATTCAGTACTCATAAACACCAGCACACACTAAAACCCCCAGACCGCCACGGGCAAAGCCACGAAGTAGTCGGGAGATCCCAAACGCAAACACACACCAACCCCCAGACCGCCACGGGCAAAAGCCACGAGGTAGTCGGGAGAGTACAAACACCAACACACACAAACCCCCAGACCCCCACGGGCAAAAGCCGCGAGGTAGTCGGGAGTACAAACACCAATACACACTAAAACCCCCAGACCGCCACTGGTCACCCCGAAGCAGTCGGGAGTACAAACACTCACCACTATACCAGATACCTGACGACGAGAGCTAAGTAGGACTGTATAGACCTGCAGCTTTTATCATTTATTATCACTTACATTCTAAACACCTGAATTCACCAGCTCGCTGGCGAAGACCGAAGTGCCTGTAATCACAAACGAATTAAACGTAGAGTATCCGTCAAAGACCTGTCGTAGGAGAAAACCGTACACCGATAACCACGCGCTTAGTAAACGAATTTCAAGAAAGCAATCAATTAATTGTTTTCCACCAGCTTATTCCGCAAGTATAAACCGCCTTTAATAAATACGCGTTTTTGTGCGTATACCATTAAGTAACGTTCAGTTATATCTACGTGAGATTTCGTTCATTTGCATAAAAGAAGTCATCGCCATAAAATTTCATCCCCGTAGATAACGTGAAAATATATTAATTATACAACCAAACGTGTATAATCAGCCCAGTCTAAAGTTAATGTGAGAGTAAACCTCTGAAGATAAGTCATATTTTCGAACATAATACATCGCGAAAGTAAATTGCTTCACGAAGCATACGCGCCTGTCCATCTTCCAGAAATTACTGAAGGTAAAGAGCAGCAAGCAATTAGACCGGTACAACCGTCATGCGTACAATCGTGAACTCGGGATATCGATTTTCACTAGTGACCTAGATTCGCGCAACCCCCGTTTTAATAACCAGTAGTTTGTTTATAAATTCTTTTCTGCTGTAAACAGGGCCGTATCCAGCATAAATAATTAATTAAACACAACGTTATTAATCATTTAAATTTTACGGTCATCATTGAGTGTAACTAGGGAGTATTAAAATCTATTTTACAGAAACGACTTCGACAACAATAAGCCGTCGTATAGAGCGAGTGGAAGGAAGGAGGGCATCCAAACTTGCCGTCCAAACCGAGTGGACGCCCCCCAAAGCCGCCGTCTAAAGCTTAAAGGCAAATTGTTTCCTCATTTTACGTTTATGTTAGTTGTTAACCAGGTAATTTAGTATAAGTGTGAATATATTAGAATTCTAATCTAAAGACCGATTGCAGTTTACCCGCGGCAAATATAAAAATTGTGTAAAGGACCTTAAAAATCGAATTTTGAAAATTCCTAATAATAAGGTAGCCAAACGCGAAAACAAAATTCGCAATTTTAGTTTTTGAGCATAAAACCAAATCCATTCGAGTTAGCTCAAATTTCTTTTCAGATTATTACTCGGCATCGAATTTAGCAAAAGTGCCGAATTTAAACCTATATCCTATCTCTTATAATAAGCGAGATCCCCATGCTTGCCCTCGAATTTGGGACAGCCTGTACAATATGAATATTTTTCAAATCGCTTTGAAAAAATTACTTTTACTGATAGAGAACCAGTTCTGCAAAAACGTTCTTTAAGTACAGCTGGTAAGTGTGCTTTTAGCCTTTTTTTTATTTCATTTACTTGTACAGATTTTTAATTACAGTTATAAAATGCATCTACGCTATACGTAACAAGTTTCTTTAAAGAATATTAAGGCGTACAATATACAAACATTTTAACGGTCGGATGGATATGAAACATATTTCAATGCATTCCTCCCCTTTTTATATCAAAATTATCATTAATAGAAATGTGATAATTTTAATAACAATCATGGTAATAAAAATTTAAAAACTTTAATAAAAATAATATGGGAAAATACACGGTCAATTTAAACCGTATGTTGCATACGTAATTATTACATTCCAAATTTTTAATGAGGTTTTTTTATAACTGTTAATGAGTGCGTTTCAATAAACAATTATTTGTCCGTATGTACAATATAAATATTTTTCAAATCGCTTTGAAAAAATTACTTTTACTGATAGAGAACCAGTTCTGCAAAAACGTTCTTTAAGTACAGATGGTAAGTGTGCTTTTAGCCTTTTTTTTTTATTGTATTTACTTGTACAGATTTTTAATTACAGTTATAAAATGCATCTACGCTATACGTAACAAGTTTCGTTAAAGAATATTAAGGCGTACAATATACAAACATTTTAACGCTCGGATGGATATGAAACATATTTCATTGCATTAGGACCAACAGGTAAAGCAACCAGTTTTTAATATTTGTTTAGAAAAAAATATTGTAATAACTGTTATGTAATTAATTAACTTAATAAAACAAATTTTGTTTCATTAGAGAATAACCTGAATGGCAGTAATTTTTTTTTATAACACAGGTTTTTTAATTATGACATTTACAATAAAAATAAGTGTTCTATAATTAAATTTTACTGTCATTCAAATTCCCCACGCATGATCAATCCCTAACACAAGTGTTGTCTTACAAGAACCGGCTTATTAGAAATACAATGTATAAATAAATTTCTCGTATAGGTAAAAGATCATCCGAACGTATCCAATATCATATGACCATTTAAACAATAGGATCGATAATTTTAATAATAATATCTTATTAGGGTAATTATGCAATTTCCAATATTGTACGCGTGTGCGTTTGCCTAACCTCCAGGGGTACTGCTCTTAATACAGCCAAAAGGGCCTTAATTAGGGTTAAAGCTGACCATCAAAAATAACTCTAAGACCAACTCCAGGTGCAATACCTAGCCCCAGCTCCAAGACCATCCCCTACATCTGCCCCTCACGTGAGCACGTACAAAAAATTGCTGTCAAAAAGGCTCTAATTAGGGTTGAAAATTTCATCAAGGGTTGACCCTTGAAAAGAAACCATAGGTGTAGAAAAAAAAGCGTCCTACACGTGGGCGGCCATAAAATAGGGGTGAAAAAACACGTCCTACACGTGGGCGAGTAAAAACAAAAATAATTAGGGTTGAAAAGGGCCTTCGAAAAGAAACCATAAAAAAATAAGGGTGAAAAACGCGTCCCACACGTGGGTGTGTAAAAAAAAAGGGGTTAAAAAAGTAACCATAGGGGTGAAAAATACGGTCCCCCACGTGGGCATATAAAAAATTGAAAGGTGGGTTTTCCCCAGAAAATCCAAGATGGCGGTGGAAGGTGCCCCAATACATATATATATATATATATATATATATATATATATATATATGTGTGTGTGTGTGTGTATATAGATGGCAATATATGGTTTAAATAATTATTAATTTTATTATAAAAGTATATACTTGGGGATAGGGTTCTATATTTAAAATTAATTTAAATTACTAATCATATCCTTGTGATAGATTCTATATTGAAATTAATGTGCAAATAAAATAAATGTTTTAACTTTTAATTATTATTATAACATTTAAATCTTTTAATCTTTTCGTAGAAATCAAAGAAATTTATTACATGGAATATGTCATATAATAATTAAATTGCAATTTTATATTAATAGTTTCAATGTACAGACTTTGGAATTTAAAATTCGGATTTGGATCCTTTAATAATAAATGCAGTATAAAAATTTCAAATCTAAAATTAGTGTACAATTTTGATTTTTCAAAGTAAATTATTATTTTATAATTACACCTGTTCACTGACTTTTCATATATTGATACATGTTGTCGCACAAACATTTGTACACAATCAAACAAAAAACATAAATACAGGACATCAAAAGAATAATCAAGGCAATAATAATTAGGTTATGATAGAAAAATTCACGTGTTGTTGCAATTTCCAAAGAATGGTCACATTAGGCTTGTTCCATATTAACATTGGACGTAGACTTCTTTCCATGTATCGATGATACTGCCCACTGTTGAAAATAGTGCTGCTTAATATCCATAACTTCATCCAAATCCATTAACTTGTGATAAATCTTCTCGTAGTAAATACGATGTACTTATGTAATATGCTCATATAATTTCAGACAAGCACTTTTATTTTATTTGTATATTTAAATGTTGATTTAAATATTTAATAATTTTTCGGATTCATCTTATATTTTATTCGTATATAAAAATTTTATATTTACTTGCACTTTTATTTTAGATTCCGATATGAAGTTAAGTTTATTTTATAACCTCCATCACTTTCAAAAAAATAAACATCACATCCAAAATAACTGAAGGATTTTATCGACATAAAAAAAATGCACATCGCCCGATGTTTAAACACGATTTCGAAATGAAACAAATACAATATTATCGACAATTATAATCGGTAACCTTAGTTTTAAATTTTGTTGTAGGTTAAAACAATTGTTTCTAAAATCTCAACTCTACGTTGATTGCGGTTCAAATCCGATAACGTTAACGAAAATTTTAACTTACATGTTAACAAAAGCACTACTAGCACTATGACTTAGTTAGTCACAAAAAATTTCAAAAAGCAAAAGAACGAGAAATCAGGAACAATTCCTTTTATACTTTTCTCATGGATACCAAATTTTCAATTTTTTTTTACATTACATACAAAAGATCCTAGCATCTGGTTGGTCTAAACAAAAATGTTAAATTAACTGAAACATAAATTATGCTATAACTTTTTCAAATCAATTCGGATTTGCTTTTTAAATACATTTCTGAAACCTGGGCAACTTTCCGCATAAAAAGACACCTCACATGCCATACTTTGCTTCAAGAATTTATATTTTGACAAACTAATATCTAAATTTACTAATATCTAACAAATTTTATATTTTACAACTAAACTAATTACATATTCAACTTCCACATAAAAAACTGTATAAGAATACACCTATTTCAACCCATTTTACCTAGTTTTAACAAAATTTCTACTTTCATACTTTAATTTTAGGTACCTTTTCTAATTTTATGCTTAAATTACATATTTACTGTTAATTTCTTTGTGAAAATGAGGGAAACCTACTATTATATGCTTTTATAATTTATTCTGAACTTATCTTATCCTATAAAGACTATAAATTTGTAAAATTCTTAAATACAGTACTTAACCTAACTTTATATAATTTACTTTTAACTTGCGTTTTAAACATCTATATCATTTGAAATGTTTATCTAATATGTTCTTATATATGTCTCTATCACAATCACTGTTTATTTGTGCTCCATAGTTCATAATTTTGTCTTTTCACACTTCCATATTGTTAACATATTTTGTACATACAAATTGTAATTATATATTAAATATCACCTTGCACAAATGTTGTTCATGTTCTTAGCTATGTTTCTAAGTCACTACCACTTCTTATGCATTTTTTAAACACTTTGTCTGTGATTTACCAATACACTGTCTTCGCACCATAACCCTTTTTTATAGTTCGCAGAGTTTATGCATTGTACCTATTACTATACATGTTCTACACATTAGAATTATCGTAATTCATGTAATCAATATCTGTCACGTGTTGAAATTGCTTAAATAAATTGATTTAAATGTCAAATTACTTATATATCTTAAACGAAACTAAACGTACACACTAATATGAATCGTGTTGATCTTTCTAACATGCTACTAGTATAGCTCATTGCTTTTATGAATATAACAACCTTGTGCATACCCCACAAAGCCTGTTTTGTTGCATCAAAACCATATTTTTATACTCGTATAAAAATTTTTTCTCATAACGAACTGTATACTTCTTCAATTTTATTTAAACTTGCATACTATATAGAATTTAAGCTCGACAAAGTCTAGCCCCTTTATTACGCCTATTTCTAATCATCGTAATATATATATATATATATATATATATATATATATGTGTGTGTGTGTGTGTGTGTGTTATATATATATATATATATATATATATATATATATGATAATTGTGGAACATTAAACCTAATTTGATGTAAAAGTGAGTTATAATCAATATTATTGTTGACCAAAGTGTATGAAAAGCTAACAACAAACAAAATACACCCACGTACTACACAAAAATAAATAACACCGAACGCGTTTCAATAGCTAAGCTATCATCAGCGGTCGATTTTGTGGGTGTTGTAGAGTAGACCTGTAATGAGACAGTTGGTAGTGGATAGTATTAATAATAATTTCATGGCCGTAGCTACGGTTGCTATATCTGACATATCAACGATACAAGACCCACAATTGCAGAGGGTCGACCGCCAGCATGATCTCAAACATGAAAAGACCACTGTTATTTATTATTTGTTAGATCAGCATTGATAAGCAAAAACAATGCAAGCACAGAAAACTGAAATATGACCCTTCCACTGCTATATTATATCGAATGTATTGCGCTCGATCCCGAACCCGCGGCTGCGCCCACGTGCACTTAAAGCTAGCGCTCTGTGTGAATACGCATACTGTAAATAAAATACTTCTAAATAAATAGTAAAAAATAATTCATTGTGATCTTTTTCTTGCGTAAAAAATGGTTAATTATTTAATGTAGATTTTTATATATTCGTTTTTTTTTACACGTAAGTTGCGTGAGTATTCGCATTGCAATTCTATCCCTCGGAGTTACCATAGGTATTGGCAAGAGATATACGAGAAAACATGCAACAAAGATTATAATTACTGTGCCTTGGTGCCCCTATACCGGGGGGAAAATGTTTGGTGCAATGTAATTAAACCAAATAAAAGGTATTTACAAAGGTTATATTGTAGGTCCAAATTAGAATTTTCATTTCATTTACTAATTAGTGATGCATCTTTAAATACCATTCTATTATTAATGTGCTAGCTGTTGTATTATGGACTATTCAAGAAATATACATTATTTCGTTATCGTAAAAATCTGTTCTTTATCCTTTAAAATAAGGTGACCATTTATGTAAAAAGGAAATACTGAACATGGACCCGAAGAGTCTGAGGATACCAAACACTCCTCAGTAAGGGGAAGGAGACAGAGAAATTTCTTTTAAATTAGATACAAAATTCTGAGTTCTTTTGTGTCAAATCTAGTGGTTGTTTATGGTAAGTTCTTAGGCACATCATGTCATAATTATGTAGTGAAGAAAAATCTATTTAGTTCTGTATTTTACTTCGGTTTTTAATAAAATGGCGAGCGAAACATTACTCGTTTGCATATTTTTCCATTGAATGCACCATTCGTGAAATATATGGGTAATCTTAGAGATACTTAAAAAATTTAAGGCAATGTTTTGCCATTAAAGGCCCTTTTAAAGTTCTTATAGTAACGTCAGTTTTTTCGATGGTAAAAATTTTATTTATGTCAGAAAAAATCCAACTCCGTGGCGGCGTTGGATCTGGCAAACACATGCACATTTCAATAATTTTTGATGTATTGTTGTGTGATGCATCTTCACTCTTGAAAAACTCGACCCATTATTTGTGAATAGAAACAGAAACTTCTTTCCACTCTTTTATTTTTTGACTGGTTGAATATATTTTTTAATGTACACATGTTGTTCAAAAAATTACGAATCATCATGTGAATATCTGGGTGTTGTTTTTGAAAAACAGTAAATGAGTTTCCAACATCTGACTACAGAGGTTCTTTTTTTAGCAATACCCAACGAAAGGCTTGCGCGTATTCATTAATTCATTCATTCAGATTCATTTAGATTTGACAAGAAGGCTTCATTTTTCTATTAATTGTTGCTTTAAAATTGATAGAACCATGTATACTTCTACCATTAAAGATTTTTCAGATTCCAATTGCAGCACACGACAATAGAAGCTTATGAATGAAGAAACCATAGCCAAACTTCAAAAAAATTGTTTATAAACCATTAAAAATCAATGTCGACATTTTTCTTGAGAAAAAGTAACTTTATAACGGTTCGAACATCTATAATATTGTAACAACGCTGACTATCTGGTTTTACTGTATCCCAACGGTTTTTGGTATTCAACATTAACAAACCCACAAAATTCTTTTAATTACTCAACTCGAACCGTATAAAAGTAAAAATAGCCATAGATTTTCACAGGCTTCGATGTCAATAGGCAAGCAATGTGCTGATGTTTGAATACAGTTATGAAGAATATGAGTAGCACAGTTTACTCCAACTAAAGGTCTTTTAAGTAATTGCTGAACTTTATGAAAAACGTTATTTTGGGCATGTTTTGCTCCTCCTCCAAATTTGCAATTTGTGTTGTCAGCGCACATAGCCACTACTTTTGTAGTTAATTCGTATTTGTAAACCGTTTTAATAATATGTTCGGATATGTTTGAAGTTCACCTCGAAGATCTTGAACTTTCAAAAGTTTTGTTTGAATGCCCTTGTCTTTCATGCAACATGAAAAGTCTGGAACACTGGAACTGTGGCAGGATCTGTAACAAACAAGATACACCCACCTACCACACAAAATTAAACCGAACCCGTTTCGATAGCTACGCTATCATCATCAGCAGTCGACTAGGACGGACTAAAGAAAATTTGTAACATATGTACCATCAGCGAGTAACTTCGTTGCTAATCTGGTGAAAGTGAAAGTTATGAAAGTTTAATGAGTTCTGAGTAGCCTAAAGGTCCTTGATCATCATTATTCATTAGAATTGGTTTCTTCTTTGAAGATCTCGAAACTTTCATAACAATCAAGTACGTGCTTATTATTAACATGTTTGATTAATGATATCTCATCTACTACATAACTTTTATCAAACATATGTAGGACTACGGCAGACTTGTCCCAACGTTTGTGTTTTATAAGCTAAATTTTCTTTAAAGCGAATTTTGATAGGTCGTTTAGTTTGCCCTGCATGTATTTGTTCACAATTTTTACAATTAATCTTTTAAATTCCCGACCTATCCTGCCTTCTTATCCACTTTATCTTTTGGATTGCCTAAAAGAGTTTGCAACCTCTTGGGTGCGACGTGAAGTAACAGTTACACATAATTTAGCTACTGATTTTAACAGTATTTACTGTAATTGGGCATTAAAATACTTTGTTAATCATTTGTTGAATATTTTAAAATGTCAAATAGGCGCAAATTGATAAACAGACTGGGAGTTCACTGAATTACCTAGAAACTAGGAAAAAAGAGATTGACAGCCCAGCAGCCTCAAGTTTAAATTACAAGGATACTGTTGATTAGATAACCCTAACCGATAATTACACAAGTCTAGAAGAACCTGTTCCGGGAACTGCTAAAGAAAATACACATGTGGTTATCTTAGATTCCGATCCAGGATCTTGGCCACCTAGTTTGTTTGTCGCTGAAAGATGGATTTTTGTAAAAGAGGGGCCACCTACATCATTAAAGGTTTATAAGTATCCAGTTGATAAAACCAGCCGAAAATTCAGTGCGCATTATTATACGGAAACATTGAAAAAATGAAAAAGTAACGCGCAACTGATTAATCTAGTCCATTGTAAAATACTGTGTATTGTTTTTGCTGTAAACTTTTTGGTTGCTCTTTGTAGTTCTCTTCCACTGAAGGATTTATACTCAACATTCCTTCAACTACTAGCTCAATTTGATCCAATAAAGGAAGAACATGTTCGCAGAGTGCTTAAAAATAGGAAGCTATAGTTCACTATCTTGGAAAAGATATCCAAAACGAACTGACGTATTTTTTATATTCACATATTAAATCATATATTATTGACGAAATTATGCAAATTACATTTTTAGTTAGATATGTGCGTATTGACAAGTCTAATGGCAATGATATTATCAATAAGATTCATGAAAGATTTTTAGACTTTTTTCCAGTTGAAAAGTATTTAAGATGTTTTATTAAGTATTTATGACGATATCGAAATGACATTTCTATAAGAGATCAGGCTTCTGGACAGACTTCTTTACGAAGCGCGCGGTGATCCACTAGCGGATCCCAAAGTCCAAGCTATTAATGCTTTAGAATCCGGACTTTATATGATAGATACCTACAGCAATCATTTTTAATTTTTGTTCAACATGCGTGATTTAAAAAATATACCTAAAAACGAGTTAATTAAATATTGTAAGAAGTTGGAAATACTATTGACTGATGGTGAATCGGGAGATGTCAACACACTTGAACTAGCAGATGAGATGGAATCCTTATTCAAATGTATCACTATTTTAGATATTGCTCCTAACCTTATAATCTTATTGATTTTGCCAGTAAGTGTGACAAGTGGAGAAAGGAGCTTTTCGAAATTGAAGTATTCGTGTCATTTCGAACAGCATGCAAGACACAGGCGAAGGTATGGCGCCGTTCTCACAACATAGGGGTTTTCAACTTCAACGTGCAATCAAACAATATCCTTGTTGATATCAACTCTCATATACCAACATGTTGCTTCTACCGCACTAACTAATTAATGCATACTCAAATGATTTGATTACTGAACAACATGCCATAGTTTAGGTAAATAAATGTGCGGGAGCGTTTCACACCGCTCCGCGCCCATATGTAACTGCGACGCGCTTGCGAGTTGCGACTGTTGTTTTTTGAGTCGAGCGACGAGTGAGTGCTGAAGTTTATCGAAGGGGGGTGCGGGCGGGAGAGAGCAGACTGGCGCGGCGGTCATCGGTCATTACTTCGTCAATTGTAGACTGCGGAGCAATCGTTCATTTGTTTTATTTTTTATCGTGTGAAAACCATTACCTACCTACATTAATATGGATCCTAAAAAGCGAAAAGTGGACAGTGAAAATAGGAAGTTTTACGCTGCCTGATAGGCCTCAAGCGGTTCCAGTTTGCCTCATATGCAATAAAACTATCGCTATTATTAAAAGTGGCAATTTAAAGCGACACTACGAAACAACTCACCAGCAATTCCAAAATACTTTCCTCTTGGCAGAGAGGCTCGTAAGGAAAAACTTAAGGCACATCTTACTTCTTACAAAAGAAAAACACCAAATTACTAGTTCGCTGCATGAGCGAGCAAGAAAAATGCGCAGAAGCAGCGTTACGTGTGTGTTGGACACTTAATAAACATCAAAAACCATTTTCAGATTCTGAGATAGTAAAAAAATGTATGTTGGAAGTAGCCATCGCAATTTTTGGGAGAAAAAAAGGATGGTGTCGCTGCAATTAAAAGTATTCCCTTGTCGGTAAGAAGTAATACAAGAAGAACCGAAATTTTAGTTGCTCTTATCAAAAGCACTCTGCTTGAACCTGTGCAAAAGGCACCTTGTTGTGACAAATGTCTATTTTCGTTAAATTTTTTGATATTGAAAGTCAGATGTTCAGAGAAGAATTGTTAGCAATATTGCCGTTGAAAGGTAAACACTCGAGGAGAAGATTTATTCAAGGCCACTGATGAATTCATTACTAAATCCAACATTAGTTACGATAAAATGATGTCGCTTTCAATGGACGGGGCCCCAGCGATGATTGGCAAAGAAAAAGGTGTAGTACAGAGAATCAGGGATAAGAATTCAGGTCTAATATCGTCTCAGTGTATAATTCACAGCCCTTTGTGGAAAGCTTGATCAAGTTGATTAATTTTATTAGATTTCATTCTGTTCTTCAGCACCAACAGTTTAAAGAGTTTCTTTCTGAATGTGATTCAGCGTATTCTGACTTACTTAGTAAAGGTCAAGTTATTGAACGTTTCTGGCTAATAAAAAAACAAGTAATATCCTTCTTGCAAACCTTGGATACGCAGGGAGCAAGAAAGCACTTGGAGTTCATAACAAACGAGCGCAATATGCCAGCTGTAGCTTTTCTGAAAGATATTCTGAAATGTTTAAATGCGCTCAATACAGAGTTACAAGGAAATGGGAAATGATGTGAACTGATACAAAGCGTGTCTGCTTTTCATCGCAAACTGGATATGTTTGAAAAAGATATTGCAAGACAAAAATTTATTCATTTCCCAACAATTCTTGAATATAAAAATGAGAACTCTGAAGAAGGCATTGCAGTGTTTGTAAGATTTCTGTCCGATCTTAGGAACGAATTTGCTACAAGATTCCAAGAATTTGCAGAGCTGGGGAAGCTGTCTCAATTGCTTAAATCGCCTTATGAAGTTGATGCATCGGCAGAATGCGTTAGTGTGGCTGCTAAGTTGTTCAGTTTTTCAAGGCATTCACTTCAAATGGAGATAATTGACTTGCAAATGTATAAAACTGCATCCACTGAAGAATTTTGGGGTAAACATGTTTCAGAAAAGTATAAAAACTGCAAGAATTTTTTGAAGAACTAATATCGTTCGAGATTAACGGACGCCCACCTTGAAGACACACTTCGCATTTGCTGTTCCCTTCGTGAACCAAACTATAAAGAACTGGCCGTTGATACAACTTCTCGCATTAATTTTACGTATTTTGTTTTAATAATAATTTCATTTGAAAGCAAAATGAACTTAATCGTTATCAGCTTTTTTTTCTGGACCTCAATAAAACTTTTCAACAATATCCGGACCCCACTTAAAACTACTTGCCGACCCCTGCTGTAGACAATCATAAATAACAAGAAATAGATCGTTAGGAGATTAAATCGATTGAGATACGTAGAGCAACATAAACTAATTTATTGCTAACCACCTTACATTTAGTTATATATTTTACGCGTTACACTCGTTTTATTTAAAAATATAAATATTAGTGGTAAAAAGAAATAGTTGAGTGGTTTTGAAAAAGTTATTACAAAATTCCTTAAAATATCATCATTTTTTGAGCAACGACAGCAAGTAACCACTACAGAACCTGGTAGGTACATCACAGTCAGAAGCTAGAGCTATGGTGGTGGAGCTCGATATGAACTTTTAATTAGGGCTAACTTCAAAAACAGCAGACAACTCCATTTCTATTTTATTTATTGTTCATATAGCAATAAAGCAGAGAATTACCACAAAGTAAATCTTCGGACAGAGGATCAAAAAATAATTATTTTCCAAATAGGACCATATCAACCGCTTGGGACATTTCCAAAAAATTCAGAGACAGAGAGAGTTTTTTCCACATACCACTCATTTTTAAACAAAGCAGTAATAAAAATGTTTAGGTCGTGGTTATGTTATTCGAATGTTTGATACAAGCTGTATTGCCATTTTTGTTGGCTACTAGCAGAGTAAATTACATTCCTCTGCATGGGTTAATGAAATATCCATCAGAGCCAAGTTTTCAAAAAGCATTGTTGATCATGAAAAATTTCAACAGCACATTACTTCAGCTGTGGCATATAATCACTGGTTTCAAGAAACAACTATCGATGTAAATTTAAGATTGAAATTAATACTTACATAAGTTTTTAGTGAGATGTGCTGGATGGCATAATTAACTACCTTAGCTTTAAGAGGTCATGATGCTCATTCCGGAAATCGTATATCCTTTATAGGTCTAATATCTGATTATGATCCTATTTTAAACAAACTTTTATTGAAACTAAAAGTCTCAATATATTATTTAAGTCCAACAATTCAAAACAAAGTGATTAACTTATCAGGGTCTGAAATTAGAAAAAGGCTTATTGAAGATATTAACGAAGCACCTTTTTTTCAAGCATTATGAATACAACTCCATCAAAAATTGACCAACTTTCCCACATTTTTCAATATATCTTAATAAGAGAACATAATAATTTTCTTATTAAAATCGGAATATGTCAATCGGTCATGGGATTTAAAGCAGGAGCAGATGGCAAAGAACCGGGTCTTAACAATGAAATAGTAAATGGCGTCATACCATGTGGAATTGATATGTAGAGGTCAGGGTAGGAGACGGTAAACAAAGGAACATAGAATGAAGAATGAGGATGGTGCCGATGTGTGACGTCATCTATTTTAGATAAGAAAAAAAAACTACTGTAACGTAACATAATTAGATTAACAAAACTAAAATAACCTAACAAAAGTAGATTAGATAAACAAAATTACTGTAACCTAAGAGAAAAATGTGGAAGACGACTTCTACCTCTACACCACCAGCGCTCTAGCAGTTTGACATTGAAAGTGGTATTTAAACCGTTTATAAACATACCTATTTATGTAGATAACGCATGCGTAATTTGTCATCGGCAGCACATTACTACGTCTTCCTTCATGTCCTATGGAGAGGTGACCAGACACTGATACAGCAGCATTATCGAAATGCGGATTATGAGCACTGTGCAGCACACTCCCTAAACTTGCTCTTAAAAGATGCAGCTAAATAAATTTCTGAAGTGCCGCAATTTTTTGATTATTTAGAAACAATATACAGAAATTCAAAAGCCACAACAAATAATACTGTGCTATTTCAAATCTCAAATCTGCAATTGCAGAAATACTAGTATTAAGTATTCCACTAGCTGTTTTTCTTGCTTATTTGGTGCTTGCAGTGGTTTGGTGGTTAGTTTATTTTGTTTCTTTATCTTTAACAGTAATTCGTCTATTTTGTAGCAGCTGTTTTAGACATAGCTTCTCGCATCTTTAGTGTAAGTTTTTTAAACTACAACAATTTTATACCCGCGTGATGTGAAAGTTGATTTTAACCTCGAGGAAGACCTCTTGGAGCCCTACTGGGGCTAATACTCTAGGAGAAGTTTTGGAGTCTTGAAGGTATCCTATGGGTTGGTAAGAAGCCTTCAATATTAGACTACTATTTAAAATTTCAAATTACCTCTGCATAACAGTTACAGGAATTTACGTCTACTTTTAAAATATGCTACTAGGTATTATATTTATATTCCGGAAACAATCTATTCTTAAAATACACCACTAGATGGAGCTACGACGCCGATAACAAGATGCCGCAAACAAGACTGCGGAAATCCAAAAAAGGGTGTTAAACAGATAGTGGAAAGTCAAGGTACAAGGAAACATGACGATTTACTAACTTTTAAAATACGCCACAAGATGGTAGCAAGAACAAACAACGGGGACCCTGAACTGAGTCGGAGACTTAGCACAAGATTCGGAGTCCTCACGCAGTCTAATGTGATGGTATAGGTCCCCTAGTTTCGGAATGTTATTTGAAATTTTAAGTTTTCACGCCTTCCAATACCTTTAAGATACCGCTAGATGGAACCACGATCAAACACTATACAGGAAACTCTCATTCACTTCTTCAAAAGTGTACTACTAGATGGCGCCACAAAAACAAGGGAGTTTTTGCGGTGGGGCTAAGACCACAACAAATTTGGAATTTCATATTTTAAGTTTTTCCTTCATAACAAACAAGGGGCTCAACAAAGGCCTAGCAAACAAGAGGGTTTGAAAAAGTGGAAAACTCCGAGAACAAGTTTTGAAGCCCTAGCGTAGTTCTACGAGATAGTACGGGGGGCCTCATTATTAAAATACTATTTTGAATTTTAAGTTTACCTCCGATAACAAACAAAGGTGCCCGGCAAGAGGTTAAGAAGTGAGGACAAGCTCTGGAGTCCTACTATGGTGTCCCATTATTAGAATACTATTTCAAATTTTAAGTTTACTTACCATAACAAACAAGGAGGCCCGGAAAGCGGCTAAGATGCGAGGGCTATTTCCGAAACCCTATCGCAGCCCTATGAGATGGTGTGGGGCCACCATTATAAGAATACCATTTTAAATTCTAAGTCTTCCCTCCTTAAAAATTACAGGAATCTAGATTTACTTTTGAAATATACCACTGGGTGGAGCCACGACCAACCTCTATTTCAGGAAACATTGATTAATTATAAGAATACACCACTAGGTGGCGCGACAAAGAAACAAAGTTAACCAATCAGAATGCAAATCATTTGGCTTCCAGCCAACATACGTTACCCCATACCGCCAACTAGACTGAAGCCAGGCTCCCACTCAGAGTACAGAGCCTGGGTTATGGGCGGAGTATATCCATCAATCAGAAATCAGTAGGCGTGGCCTATCCTTATGTCCCCAATCAAAGCGCACATTTTGAGGCGAGGCTGGAACATGGGCCAATCAGATGGCAGTGTGCGTGGTCACGTGGGATATAGAAAGGGCCTACGTAGTGCAGGTGAGCCTGGTGACGTGGGAGAGGGGTGTAAGCCATCAAATTGTGACGTTATCCGATTAAAAGTGGTGCAGGAATAATGAATTCCTCCAACTGATTGCAAAACACTACTCACGCACTCACTCACTCACTCACTCACTCACTCACTCACTCACTCACACACTCACTCACTCACTCACTCACTCACTCCTCACTCACTCACTCCTCCTCCTCTCTCCTCACTCCTCACTCACTCACCTCACTCCTCACTCACTCCTCCTCACTCACTCACTCACTCACTCACTCACTTACTCACTCACTCACTCACTCACTCACTCACTCACTCACTCACTCACTCACTCACTCACTCACTGAATCAATCACTCACTCACTCACTCACTCACTCACTCACTCACTCACTCACTCACTACTCCCTCACACACACACACCCACACACGCACGCGCACAGACACACAGACACACAGACACACAGACACACAGACACACAGACACACAGACACACAGACACACAGACACAGACACACAGACACACAGACACACAGACACACAGATACACAGACACACAGGCACACAGACACACAGACACACAGACACACAGACACACAGACACACAGACACACAGACACACAGACACACAGACACACAGATACACAGACACACAAACACACAGACACACAGACACACAGACACAGACACACAGACACAGACACACAGACGCACAGACACACAGACACACAGACACAAGATAACAGCTTGCAAGTGGTTTTTAGAGCTAAATTATTTAAATCGCCAAAACCGAATTAATTCCACACACCATGTTCATTAACAAAAAGCAAACATGGTCAACAAAAAAATTATTTCTTATTTCACAACCCGTCAGCCACAAATACGGTTCATAATATTTATCGGCATTAAAATGTCGAGTACACGTATTAATTGTTGTGGTCAGATTTTTTCATTTCCGGCATTGACCTACCCGTATTAGTAATATTTCTCTTTCCGGAAAAACTTGGACAAGAAAATCCTTTATTTAATACAAAACAATACACAATTACACGGATTTGCAGTCCCAAAGCCGCTACTGCTACATGTTCCGGTAAATCTCTCGTGGCTCGTGCAGACGTACTTGTCCCATCTCTTCGAAAGTGCACTGAAACGTTGTTTAATTTTAAAATTGCTGATCAGTGACAAAGCGTGCAATTTCTCTCCGTGCGTCGACTTCGTAAATTCTGCATTGACGATAGCAAAAGTTTCGATGTGGAAGTGCTGTGTTGTGATGTAAAATGTGTCGTGATGCGTGCGCATGTCTGCGTCCTGCTGCCGATGTGCGTGCGTGGTGCGTGGTGCGTGCGGCGTGCTGGTGTCGTGTGTGAGTGCGTGCGTGTGTGTGGTGGTGTGTGGTGGTGCGTGGTGTGCGTGCTGTGGTGGTGGTGGTGCGTGCGTGGTGCGTGCTGGTGTGGTCGTGAGTGTGTGTGTGTGTGTGTGGTGTGTGTGTGTGGTGTGTGTGTGTGTGTGTGTGTGGGTGTGTGGTGTGTGGTGTGTGGTGTGGTGAGTGTGGTGTGTGTGAGTGGTGTGGGTGTGGGGTAGGTGTGTGTGTGTGTGTGTGTGTGGTGTGGTGTGTGGGTGTGTGTGGTGTGTGGTGTGTGGGTGGTGTGGGTGTGTGGTGTGTGAGTGTGTGGGTGGTGTGGTGTGGGTGTGTGGGTGTGGTGTGGGTGTGTGGTGTGTGGGTGTGTGGTGTGTGGTGTGGGTGTGTGTGTGTGGGTGTGGTGTGTGGTGTGTGAGTGTGTGGTGTGTGGTGTGTGAGTGTGTGGTGTGTGTGGTGTGTGGAGTGTGGGTGTGTGGTGTGGTGTGAGTGTGAGTGTGTGAGGTGTGAGTGTGTGAGTGTGTGAGTGTGTGAGTGTGTGGTGTGTGAGGTGTGAGTGTGAGTGTGTGGTGTGTGAGTGTGTGAGTGTGTGTGTGTGAGTGTGAGTGTGTGAGTGTGTGGTGGTGAGTGTGTGAGTGTGGTGTGTGAGTGTGTGAGTGTGGGTGAGAGTGTGTGTGAGTGTGTGAGTGTGTGAGTGTGTGAGTGTGTGAGTGTGTGAGTGTGTGGGTGTGAGTGTGTGAGTGTGTGAGTGTGTAGTGTGAGTGTGGTGGTGATGTGTGAGTGTGAGTGTGGTGTGTGGTGTGTGAGTGTGTGGTGTGTGTGTGATGTGTGAGTGTGTGTGTGTGTGTGTGTGTGTGTGTGTGTGTGTGTGTGTGTGTGTGTGTGTGTGTGTGTGTGTGTGTGTGTGTGTGTGTGTGTGTGTGTGTGTGTGTGTGTGTGTGTGTGTGTGAGTGTGTGAGTGTGAGTGTGGTGTGGAGTGTGAGTGTGGTGAGTGTGAGTGTGAGTGTGAGGTGTGAGTGTGAGTGTGAGTGTGAGTGTGAGTGTGAGTGTGAGTGTGAGGTGTGAGTGTGGTGTGAGTGTGAGTGTGAGTGTGAGTGTGAGTGTGAGTGTGGAGTGTGAGTGTGAGTGTGGTGTGAGTGTGAGTGTGAGTGTGAGTGTGAGTGTGCGGTGCGCGTGCGCGTGCGCGTGCGCGTGCGAGTGCAGTGCGAGTGCAGTGCAGTGCAGTGCAGTGCGAGTGCAGTGCGAGTGCGAGTGCGAGTGCAGTGCAGTGCGTGCGTGCGTGCGTGCGTGCGTGCGTGAGTGCGTGCGTGCGTGCGTGCGTGCGTGTGTGTGTATGTATGTATACACTAAATTATTTACAGCATTCTTGACTCTGTCTGTATTTCTACTTCTTACTTCCTTACGTCTCAGGGCAGTAGGCATATAATTGTCCGGTAGTAGGACGATACCGTTAGTAGGAAATGCTACATCATCCGGGGCACGATTCGGCTAGTAACCGGTCTGCCCTCTACGTAATTACTCCAAAGAACAATAAAATTGGCTCGGATCGACCTGGCTACAAGGGGCGGTCAAGGTCGAAACATACAGGCCCCACTGCTAACGACTGTGCAAGGAATGAATGGCGAGTCGGTAAGTGGAATGTCAGAGGCATGCATGGTAAAAAACTTGAATTTGCGAATGTAACGTACGGAAGCCAGCTTAATATTCTGTGTGTATCGGAGACAAAGCGCAAAGGAAAGAATGCTGTGGAGATGGTGGATGGTAAGCTAGCACTATGGTCAGGAGTTGAGACTGAAGTGCATGGCGCAAAAGGAGCTCCGGGAATGGAGAAAGAGACCAAGAGTGTGAAAACTTCTGGAATTATGTAGAGAACGTGTTGAACGTATGTAATACGTTGTATACATAGCTGACAAAGAGGCGAATCTAAAAGTATGATAAACTTGATAGTGTATGATGAACGACTTAGAAGCTTGGTGAGAGATACAAAAGTAACACACGGATTGGGGTGTGGATCGGGACAGTTTTTGGTTGTTTCGAGAGTGTGTTTAGGGAAAAGTGGGCCCTGGAGAAGGAAAGAAAACGTAGTGCGAACGTCAGAATTTGAGTAGACTAACTTGTAGGTAATGGTGCGAGAATGAAATACGCAGATACTGTGAGTAAAAAATTGAATGTAAATGAAAAAGTGTGGAATGAACAAGTAAAGACGGACGTTGAAAGTGCATGGATAAGCTTGAAAAACTGTGTTGTCAATTGTGCCGTACGGATATGTGGAAGAGCGACTGTAGGTGGACAAAAAAAATGTGCTTTGTGGAATGAATCGTTAAAAAAGGCAGTATGTAAGAAAAAAAATGCGTACATGGCAATGATTACTGCAAAAATGAGACTAAGAAAAGGCAATTGCATAAGGTGTACAGATTAAGAAACAAAGAAGCGAAGGAGGCAGTGATGAATACGAGCAACGAAATAGTATGAGACGATTGTGAGTGAGGAAATGCTGGCAAGAATACTTCGGGAGGATATTAGGATAAATGGAGTAGAGGAAACGGTAGGAAGGTTGCACAACGGTAAAGGAGCAGGCGTAGATGAAATCACTAGTGAAATGCTAAAGTATGGTGGTGCAAAGCTTATACGATGATTGTGTGAATTTTTCAATGTATGCCTTAAGTGTGGAAAGTGCCGAGGGACTGGAAGAGCGCGATCATTGCACCATAGTATAAGGGTAAGGGGAAGAAGAGTGATTGCAAGAACCACAGAGGAATAAGTTTGCTCAGTGTACCTGGTAAAGTATTTGGAAGAATACTGATTGAAAGAATACGAGTAACTACGCAAACTAAGATTTGGGATGTGCAGGGTGGCTTCATGCGAGGGAGGGGATGTGTTGATCAAATGGTTGCCCTCCAGGAGGTGATCGAAAAGTGTTTAAGTGTAAAAACGAAGCGGCACTGTGCTTTTGTAGATCTGGAGAAAGCATGTGACAGAGTGAATAGGGAGAATCTGTGGGAAATATTAAATGAATATGGCGTAAGTAAATGTCTAATAAATGGAATAAGAGCAGTTTACAACGGTAGCCGGGCATGTGTTAGGGTGAGAGGAGGTGTGAGTGAATACTTTTAATATTGAGTAAGGAGTGCGATGTCATCGTGGTTGTTCAATGTATACATAGATAAATGTGTTAGGCAAGCGTGTCCCGATACAAATGGTGTAATAGTGGTGATGTAAATGTACGAGTTGTAGTGTATGCAGATGACACAGTCTTATTAAGTGACAGTGCGGATGAGCTACAAACTGCTCTGAGGAAGTGTGATACAGTCTGTGAGAGCGTAAACCTAAAGATAAACGTGAAGAACACTAAAATTGTGGTGTTCAATCGAGTAGGTGAAAAGGAGAGTAGAGAATTTACTCTGCAAGATGAAATTGTGGAACAAGTGGAGGAGTTGGTATATCTGGGTAGAATGTTTATTGCAGATGGCACAATGGATGGCGAGATTGGACGAATGGACAATGCTGGAAGGAAGCTGATTGAAAGTATGTGGACGATAATGAGAAACGAAAGCATGAGCCTAGCTGCAAAACGAGCAATCTATAGTAGTCTGTTCGCCCCGCCAGTACTGCATAGAAGTGACACATCAAAAAAAGCACGAAAGAAAGAAAAAAGCTGTGGGTATGAGATTCCTGAGAAGCACATATGGTAAAACGACAAGGGATACGATGAAGAATGAGTGTATAATGAAGGAGTGTGGCGAGGAAAAGACGATGATGGATAGGTATAAAACTAGTACATTATGTTGGTTTGGTCACTTTGAGAGAATGGGTAACGCAAGATTAACGAAGCAAATACATGTGGGTGAGTTTAGAGTTAAGGCCGGGCCTGCTAGGCCACGTAAAACTTGGCTGAATGTAGTAGAATCTATGATAAAAGAAAGAAGGATAAGGAGTTTTAAAAATAAAATGACATGTCAGAGACAATATATGAATCTTGCGGAAGCTAGGGAGGTATAGAGAGATAGGAAAGTATGGAGAAAGATTGTGAATGAAAAATAAATAAGAGGCAGGGATTGTTGTGCCTACCCCGCAAGAGAATGGCGTGAAGGTTATGTTTTACCTTGTCAACGACGACACATAAGTTATCATTTACGTGACGTTTGAAAAAAAAGCATAGTTAAGTCAAAGAGTAGGTGTATAATATCATTGTTTATATTATAAATAATAATATGAATTATTATAAGTTTTTGTTATGAACGAATAAGTTCAAAGGTAAATACGTAATTAATATGAATTGTTTGGTTATATTGTCATTGTAAATTAGATCATGTTTATTACGTTCTGACTAGATTTATTTATAAAAACTAGTACATCATTTCAAATCACACACCATAATTCAGTTATAAATAAAAGCCCTATATTATTTAAAAATTATGATATTTTTGGAATTGTGATATTAGTACTTAGTAAAATTCGAACAAAAGTTAGTTACTTTTCGAACAAACTTTTAGAAGGTGTGTGCAAGTTTTTTTAGAACCATGAATGCGTAACAGACCTTTATGTTGATTGGCTAATTTATTTACTATCTCATCTTTTGTGATTGCCTCTTTCTTATTCCCAAGTTATCTCTTTATTAGTGATTCAACATCGTCGTTTTATTTTGGGTGTAACGACTGAAATGTAACTGAATATGATCCCTATAATTTTAAGTTGCTGTGTTTTTATTCTACATCTAACAAATGCAGGTAATTACACACATTTGTGTAGATATTCATTAGCTAAATATTTATACAGAAATAATTTTAATTCACATATTTGCCCCCGTTTCTAGCTTTAATTCGTTTATCTAATTATATTTTCTAGATAGATATGATGAGTATGAATGTTTTTTACCGCTCATGCAACGTGCTGTTGTTACTGCAACTTCATCGATGAGAGATCGTGAACCTAAGAATGCTATATTATATGGTAAGTAGTACATAAACCAACTTCCTTTTATTGTCCTTTAAAATGCTTATTTATGGAATGAATGATACAAAAGTTCAAGGGTTATCCATATTTCCAATAGTTTTGATTTTTATTTCAGATTGAATAACTTTTACTTATTAACTATGGCTAATCAAAAGATTCGTTGGGCTTTTAATTTTTCTAAATGGTCTCCTAAACACTCTGATATATTACTAGCTTCATCATGTGTGCAACCTGAAGAAAAAGAACGTTTAGGAAGATTTGTGTTTAAAAAAGATTTTAAATCGTCACTCATAGGTAGATTATTAATGCGAAAATTTATACATGAATCTACTTTTTATCCGTACAACGAAATTCAATTTATGCGAGATGATAAAGAAAAGCCTGTTTTAAGTACACCAAGCTGTAATTTAGCATTTAATGTTTCGCATCATGGTGATTATGTCGTGTTAGCGGGCGACATTGGAGATAAAATAGGTGTTGATGTTATGAAATTAGAGTATAGCGGTGGTAAAAGTGTGGGCGAGTTTTTTCGTGTAATGAAAAGGCAGTTTTCGGATCATGAGTGGACAATGATTAGAAATTGTGGTGATGAGGAGGAGCAAATTGCGATGTTCTGTCGACATTGGTGTTTAAAAGAAAGTTATGTTAAAGCAATAGGTGTTGGGATTACTGTTAATTTGCAGGACATTAGCTTTAAAATTAACACACACTTGTTGAAGAGTGATTGTGTTACAATTGATAGTGAGGTGTATGTAGAAGGAGTAAAACGATGCTGGCGATTTGAGGAAATGTTGATTAATAAAGAGCATTGTGTTTCCGTAGCCATGCCCAGTGATGCTTTTACCACAAATATTTTACCCTTCACAGAAATTGATTTTGATAACATTGTGAGAAGTGCAGTGCAATTAACACAACCCGATGAGGATTACAGTGCACAATTTTTTGAGAAACTTGATCATGCTTAAAAGTTGTTCATTCCATAAATTATGAATGTATTGTAGTATAGTAGGTTTTGTACCACCCCTTGTATGGCACGGTATTCTATTTTAGTGTTGCATGCTAAAACTTATTTAATCTATATTTGATTTGCATGTATTACTTTGTTTTTATTGATAAAACGGGAATTAAGACTTTAGGGAATTTTGTTTTTGTTTTATTTTCAATATTTTATTTGAAAAAGGTGGCAATGCATGGACGGCACATACCAATGATTTCGAACAGAAAATTATTTTTGATCTTGGTCAAGTTATGAATATTACACGAATATGGACTCAAGGTAGAACACATAGCAATGAGTATGTTATGGAGTATAGTGTAAGCTATGGCAGTAATGGCTATGATTACACAGACTACAAAGAACCGGGTGGTGATGTTAGGGTGAGAATCTTTTTAAATTCAAATTAGGCTTATTTGTCAAGTCTATTCAATACCAAAATGAATACTAAAAATGTGCTTGTATGTGAGGATATGAATTGAAACAAACCTTTATTTTGTCTCGTCTTTGTCTATGTTATTAATGCTTTTATAGATTTAGATGGTGGTGGAACCTTTGTATATAACTTTGGGGTAATTGTGCACTGAATTTCATTGCGAGCACTTACTTTCGCTTATTAACATAGAAACTCTAACACTTTAGGAGATTCAGCATGGACACCACAAGAAAGTAACTATTATCAATTTTTAATTATGGATTTGGGAGGCCGTTTTGAAATACGTTCAATTGCAACTCAGGGTCGTACAAATCCGAGAAGTTTTGTCACTGAATATATTGTACAGTCATCAGATGATGGAGAAGGTTGGCGGAGCGTTACTGATCCTTTTGGCGAGGCTGAGGTGCTATTAACTAACTTTTCCTTTTTTTTTCTTTTGTTTACTTTTTTTTATATATAAAGGTTTGTTTTTGCTTAAAATATACTACTTTTTTGCATTAATATTAATTACTACTAACACTAATGATATTTGTTTAGCTATTCAAAGGTAATACTGATGGCGATTCTGTACATAAAAACGAATTTGAGGTACCTATAATAGCTCAATGGATTAGAATAAATCCGACTCGTTGGAGAGATCGTATATCACTTAGACTTGAATTATTCGGATGTGAATATGGTAAAATCTACATTAGTTTAATGTGTGATTTATTTATATTTTGTAGAGTCCGATGTTATGTACTTTAATGGTACTTCATTTATTATGTTAGATCTACTTAGAGAGCCTATTGCAGCATATCGAGAAAGTATCAGGTTTAGATTTAAAACAAATTCTCCTAATGGAATTTTAGCATATAGTAGAGGCACACAAGGCGATTATCTTGCCGTCCAACTGCGAGATAACCGAATGCTTCTAAACATTGATTTAGGTATGTATTGTCCGACCATTTACGATTTTTTGCATTCTAGTAGGCCAGGTTATGGAAGCATGTTTGTTGGCTTACCTTACTAAAAATGAACATAGTAATATAAACAAGGTTATGTTACTTTAGGATTTATGACGAACATTACTATAGCTTATGTTACATTATTTATGATAGCGTATCATCGTCATAACCAACTTATGTTTTCACAGAACTTGAAATTTCATATAAAACTTTTCTCACTAGTTCAGCGGCCAACCTAATAAACAAATTTCATGGCCTACTAAATAGCAAAAAGATCGTGTATGGGCTAGATTTTGAACCAAATTTTTACAGGTTCTGGAATATTAACAAGTTTATCTGTTGGAAGTTTGTTAGACGATAATATTTGGCATGATGTAGTCATTTCCAGAAATTATCGGGATATTTTATTTTCTGTTGATCGTGTTGTTGTTCAGGGTCGTATTAAGGGAGAGTTTAGTAAATTAAATTTAAATCGAGGCGTAAGTTTATTCAATAGCTAAATTTTAGTTTAATCATTTTCGTTGGTCTGTTAATGTAAATGCAGCAATTTTATTAAAGTTAAACCTTTTCCATTACTTTTAACTGTTTTATGTTACATTAAGGTTAATTAGTTAATTCTATAGCTATAGTAGAAAAATTTAACCAGCTACGTTTAATATTTTTGCCATAAGTAAGATTGATCTTAACGTCAAATACCATAAAATTACCATGAAATTTTGTTGATAGTACAGTTAGCAACTAGGTTTCTCACCAAGCAACACTATCGGCCCACGTTAGCATTTGTCATGCAGCAGAAGTTGATACAAAGTTCACTAAAACAATGTTTTATACGTGGTAGACCAACGGAAATTGATGAACTGAATACTATGAACTTATTATCAGGCATACTTTTTAGTTTTATGTGGGTGGAGTGCCAAATGTGCAAGATGGTCTAGTCGTAACTCAAAATTTCACAGGTTGTATTGAAAATATTTATTTAAATTCGACTAATGTATTACGAGATATGAAAGAGGCTTACAGTGTTGACCGAGCATTACAATACACTAATGTAAATGCAAGATATGGTTGTATGGTAACATTTGCATAATAATGGTGTGTAAAAAAATTCATTTTTTACTTATAGGATGTTCCTCTTATATCCGTAACGTTTTTAACACCCGATTCTTTTGCAAGATTAAAGGTTATGAAGGTGTAAGTTCATTAAACGCGTCTTTTGCATTTAGAACTTACGAACGAACTGGATTAATGCTATATCATGCATTTTCTTCAACTGGTCATGTTGCGGTAGGTGTACACTTTTGTTATTTTTACATAATGTGAATATAAAGGCCTGAAAAGAATATGCAATTATATTAAACAAACAGTAATGTCATTGCCTAATTAATGATCTACATAGCACTTTTTTAAAAATATAAACATTTTTCAATTAAAGTTAAAAAGAATTTTTAATGAAATAGTACGAGATTAAGGTAAAATAGTATCACTATATTTAACATTAAAGGTTGTTAGAAGGGTGCTGGAAATAAGAGCTTTGATGAAGGTAAGTCCCATAAAATACATTTCAAATGTACAGCAGACTCAGTAATCTGCACTATATGGGAAAAAGTAATGCTGGATTAGTGAAATCGCCGGATTAATGGAGAGTCTCCAAAAAAAATTAGTAATAAAAAGTTGTGTATCAAGTTAATATATAACAATTATTGTTGTATAGTATTACAAAATAATCGTTAACAGTGAAAATTATTAACCCTTCTATTGTGTCCAGGTCAATATCACCCAATCGCGATCTTCTAATGTGCATAATTCGTTAATTTATTTAAAGATTTCATTGCCACTGTATGACTTTTATTTCATTACTCTAATAACGGTGTACCTAGATTGATTAGTTTTTTTTTAAATGCATTTGTTACACTCACTGTGTTTGGGTCTATATGACCCAGTGATATGTGTGGCTCAAATTAAAAGAGCGAGAAGCAGATTATTATCATAGAAGAATGTATATTATTAGTTTTGTTTTACTTTCATAAATATAAATAACTTACATAATGTTGTGCATAATGCATGCGTTATTTGTGTACCGGTAAAGTTTATTCTTGTTGAGACTTGCCTGTGGCTCCACGTATAAATGCAGCCAGTGAGCATCTGTTTGTTAGTTTCATAGTAAATATCAAACTTGATACTGTACTCTTTATAAGAAATACCTAACAATTGAAAATGTGTAGACAGTTAATAAATTTTTTCGAATTTAACCAAATTTTCTATAACATCAATACAGGTTTAATAAAGATTAGTGTACATCTATGCTATCATTTCTTCTGCTGTTAATGCTCTAAAGTGGTTTGAAAGTAGGCAACATACGGTGGCTGCCTTTGTTAACATTTCTAAAGCTTTTGACTGTGTGCCAGAATGGTTAGATTTTTAACAAATAGATTTCAATAAGAGGCAGGTGAGAAAGTGGCAATAAGGTTATTGTTAAGTGAAGTAATTAGAGTAAAATTGTGTATTGAAATACCCCGCGTGATTAATGTTTAAAGGTGTCGTTCCTGACCAGCCTGTTAGGAAAGAACTTGTGGGGTTTGGGAGGTAGTGTTACAGAACTGTAAATACCTAAACTTCTTAAAACAATAGTGAGGTGAACTGATAACAGTAAGGTTAATATCGCGTGCTACAAGTAAGAGTTTGTTGTTCAAGTGTGGATTGGGTCGACGAGCGGACCGCATCGAGGCTATTTTAGAGAGCGCGTGACAACAATAAAATACCGATAGATTAAAGGCGTATATATAGAAAACAGTAACCCAAGGCAACATTAAACAATAAATAACTAGGAAGGCAGAATAGAAAATGGCGGAGGTAGCTACAATAGCAACAACGTTACAAGCCATATAAAACCAACTAATGTTAATGAGCGAAGACATTAGGAAAAGTGTAGAGAACAGCAATAAGAACAATGAAGAAATAAAACAATTACGAAAAGCACTACAAAATCGAGAAAAAATAACTGAAAAACAAGAGCTCAAAATTAGCAAATTACAAAAAACGGTTAACAAACAAGAAGGAAGAATACGCACTCTGGAGAAAGAAAAAAAGAGAAATTTAGTATGTTATGGAGTGGAAGATGATCCAAAGGAAACACCAGAAAGCAGCAAGAGTAAATTCATACAGGTGATGAACATTCTAGAGATTATTTTAAACGCAGAAGCAGGAGTAGAAAGAGTAACAAGATTAGGAGAATACAAAGAAGGGAAAATGAGACCTATCTTAGCGGTACACACTAAATGGAATACAAAAATGGAAATACTAAGAAATGCGAAAAAGCTAAAAGGAATAAAGATATGGCTAAGTAATGATTTAACACAAAAGGAACAAGAAGAAAAGAAAATCCTAACAACGCATTTAAAAGCTGACAAGGAAAAAGGTTACAGAGCAAGATTATGGACAAACAAAATAATAGTAAATAACGAAGAGTATGGAATTGGAGACTTAAGAGGCAAACGGAATACCGGAGAAAATTGAAGATGAAATAGGCCAAAGCACAGAAATGAACGAAATAATATACGTAAACGACGCAGAAGAAAACAAGAAAAGGAATAGATCTACTGATGATGAGGAAACAAAATCCACTAAAGGAGCAATTCCAAAGAAGAAAAACTAGCTAGCACCTATGAGAAATGAAAAAGCATAGAACACGGACGAAGAACTTTACAAAACACTTAGAAACATCACCAAAATAGTACGAAAACAATACATTCCAAAAAACGATTAGAAAGAAATAGAAACTGGACGGATCATATAATGACGGAAGGCAACGAAAAAGGACAAGCAGCAAAGGTTGAGGAAGTAATAAAACAAATAATAATAAAACCAAAGGAAGCATTAATAAATATATATAATATAATTGAAACGCGAACGAATATATAAAGAGACTCAAACAAAATTAAATAAGGAGGAAAAAAAATAGAAATAACCAAACCCGAACAAAATAAAGGAAACATAAATACAGAAAAACAAACCGAGCGATAGAGGAAAAGACAAAAAAAACCGAATAGGAAGAGCTAGAAGAATTGGGAGGTCGACATGCACAATACATAGGATGCTGGAACGTAAAAACAATGACAGAACCAATAAAAGTAGAACAAATTACAATTAAAATGAAAAGGTATTCAATAAAAATCTTGGGACTGTGATAAACCAGATGGAATGGGATTGGAAGTAGGATAGTAGGAAATGGAAATAAATTAATATACTCGGAAACGAGGATGAGAATGCAGCAAAAGAGAAAGGTGTACCAATACTACTAGAAACCTCAATAAAAACACTGCTAGATTGGGAAGGAGTGTCGTAGAGAGTAATATGGACGCGTCTTAAGGGGAGATTCCAGAACTTAATAATTGTCCATGTATATGCCCCAACAAATGGAAAAGTAAAGGAAGAGTTCTAAGAGCAAATGCAAACAACATGGCAAAAAATCCACAAACAATATAAAAGAGACATAAAAATACTAATGGGAGGTGTAACTGCTAAGGTGGGTACTGAAAACGAAGGCAAGGAGAACGTCATGGGAAAAAAGGGAATGGGAGAAATAAATGAAAATGGGGAAATGTTACTAGAATTTTGTATTATGAAAAATTTGGTTATAGGTGGAACTCTCTTCCAACACCAAACCATACACAAGGATACCTGGATATCACCAGGAGGAAATTGTAGAAACCAGATAGATCACATCATAATAGAACAAAAATGGAAAAGAAAACTACAGGATGTAAGAGTGATGAGAGGAGCATATTCGTCCACAGACCACCAACTGGTGCGAGCTAAAATGAAACTTAAATTAACAAAAAACAAACAAATTTCAATACGAACTAAGTTTAACGTAAGGAAAATAGAACAAGACGGAAATACCAAGGAAAGCTTTAAAGAGAATATGAAACAAAACCTAGGAGATATAGAGCGCTTGAAAGAACTAACAATAGAAAATATATGGAAGGAATATAAAAATGCAACAGTAAAACACAAACCATGGGTAAACGCAGAAACCCTAACGAAAATTGAAGAATTTAGAGATATAAAAAGACAGCAAATGAATGCCAAAACTGAGCAGCAGCAGGATTTTGTTAAACTAAAATATTGGGAGAAGAATAAAGAAGTAAAAAAGTGCGTAAGAAGATACAAAATAAACTACATCGAAGAACAAATTGGAGAAGCAGAAAAGGCTGGCCACATGAAGGACATGAATGGACTATACAAAATCACGAAACAGATAGTAGGACATAAGACAACAATAAACTGAATAAAAGGAGAACATGGGGAGATACTGAAAACGGAAAAAGATATAATGGACAGATGGGTTCAACATAACATGCCAGTGGGACATAGAACGAATGATAGTAAACGAGGAAGAATTTACGAAAAGTGAAATTGAAGAGACAATCAAAGAAATGAAAAAGGCGAAAACGCCGGGTATATACGATATACCGGGAGAACTGATTAAAACAGACATAAAAAGTTCCACTGAAGTCTTATACATACTAATAAATAAAATCTGGATAGAAGAGGACATGCCAGAAGATTGGACGCAAGGATTAATATTTACAATACCAAACAAGGTGAAAAGACCGATAACCCTACTATCGGCAGTTAGCAAGATAATGACAAAACTTATGCTTAAAAGGTTAAAAGCAGCCATAGAAGTAAAATTAATGGAAAATCAAGCGGGATTCAGAAGAAGACGATCATGTATAGATCAAATAGCAATGCTGAGAATAATTCTAGAACAAAATCACGAAATGGGAAGAGAGGTACTCACAAATTTCATAGACTTCGAAAAAGCATTTGACTCAATAGCAAGAAAACAAATGTGGAAAATTTTAAAATTCTACGGGATACCGGATAAGTTTATATACGTATAATAAAAATGATATACGAAAAATATGCAACAAGGGTCATGTACGCAGTTAAAGTTTCGAATAAACTAAACATAAAAGCAGGAGTCAGACAAGGATGCATACTTTCTGCTACTCTGTTCCTCATAATAATGGACTGGATCATGAGGAATACATCCGACAACAAGATGGGAATAAACTGGGGTAAAATTTCAGACTTAGAATTCGCAGATGATATATGTTTAATAACACCTAACATTAAACAAATGCAAGAGTTAACAAACAAATTGAATGAATAGACTCAAAAAATAGGCGTCAAATTAAATCGCAATAAAACAAAAATTTTAAGGGAAGGACAGAATACAAAAATGCAAATAGAAAATACCCCACTTGAAGATGTTACGGAATTCTGTTATCTAGCAAGTATAATAGACATGCAGGGAGGACCAAACAGAGACATTATACGAAGAATAACACAGGCGCAATAATCGTTTGGCATGTTAAACAAATTATGGAATTCAAAGAATATTAAAATAAAAACCAAACTACGTCTATTCCAAACAAATGTAAAAAGCGTACTACTATACGGAGCAGAAACATGGGTGTTAAGTAAACAACAGATAAAAAGATACAAACATTCATTAACAAATGTCTCGGAAGAAAACACCATATATTTTAGCCCAAGTAAATAACAAATAACGACCTATGGAATGTATCAAATGAAGAACAATGAGAAAGAGGAAATGGGAATGGATAAGACATACCCTAAGAAAACTAAACACAAACCTAACAACAAGTGTTAGAATTTAATGTCGCGGGAAAAAGGAAAGGAGGCAGGCCAAGGGAAACATGGAGAAGGAGCGTATAAAAAGAGTTACAACAGGGAATCTCTTGGAGTGAAATGAAACGTCTAGCACAAGATAGGAAAAAGTGGAAATTCCTTTTGGAAAAAATAGCAACCGTAGACCCACCAAATAATGCGTAGGAGTAGCGATTCTACCATATATATGTAATAGCAAATGATGCAACCCTATTGGTTTGCCCCTTGTTCCTATGGGAATTATGGGAAGAAGAAGATATGCTTTTTAATAAGGTAAAATCCAGCCAACTACTAATTAAGCATGGTGTACCATAAGGTTTCATTCTTGGACCTCTGGTATTCTTAATACATTGATTGATTAATGATCTCCCCACATTTTTGCGATCAAGTGAACTCGCAATAAAAATCTACTCAAAGTCAAACTTTGAAAAATAAAGCAACTTTATATGTACACGTCGTAATTCACATAATTACCTTTTTTTACGTTAAATGTTATTGAAAACTGCGCCATCAATGAAATTAAACACCAAAACTAAGTATGTCACAGATGTCAAAAATAGGATAATTTGTACAAATTTAATAATAGAACAAAATACATAAACATGCTATACAAAGACGAATGTGTATTTCAATAAACATAAAAGCCAAACCACAATTATGCATTAAAATGAAAGTACACTTTCATGCTTTAAATTTATAATAATCAATACGTAAGTAAATAAATGTATAAATTTGTTTTGAGTGATTTTTTTGGTGAACCATTTTTTACTAACAATAACTGTAATTGTTAAAAAAATGTATAATAGTCGGGCCGGCGAGAGGTGTCTTATGACTCATCTTTTAGTAAAGCATGGTTTAAGATTTTAAAAACTTATGTCGTTATCGGTTCATATAGTTAGTAATTTTGAATACCAACCATTGTCAATGTTTCTAGGTTATTTTCAAGTTTAAGCCGCGCTGTCAAAATTAAATAAAATTATTGTTCGAATATCTCAGAATTTAGCATCCTAAAGGTCTTAAAAATCTCCATCCACTTGTATAAATAAAGTCGAATTTCATTTAAGGCACTTATTCTGGCGTGTAAAGTCCACCGCGTATGGGTAGTCATATGATGAAAATATATTTTACAATTGTAAATGATTATCAGAACCGAGACCGAGTCAACAAAATTTCGTTTTGGATCTGTTTTACAAATTAATTATATCAATAATTTTCAATAAGAAACGAATTAGCTAGCAGTAGGCAGTGCCATCCTAAAGGTCTTAAAAATCTCCATCCACTCGTATAAATAAAGTCGAATTTCGTTTAAAGCACTTATTCTGGCGTGTAAAGTCCACCGCGTGTGGGTAGTCATATGATGAAAATATATTTTACAATTGTAAACGATTATCAGAACCGAGACCGGGTCAACAAAATTTCGTTTTGGATCTGTTTTACAAATTAATTATATCAATAATTTTCAATAAAATGTTAAGATAATTATATTCGACAACATATTACACTTAAGTATAAGGTATGTTAGTTATCGTAATGCATTAAATCAAGTTCATATTTAGTTAGTAGATTTATTTAAACATAATGTTCCCTAACGACATCTAGTACAGGTTGTAGATTACAAGAATAATGTTAAAAACTAGGATTAGGCATATATCAATGTCACAATTTCATTGTACGCAGCCAAGAATTATGAAAACGTTCGTGTTAGTGCGATAAACGTATATAAGTGCTAAAATTACATAAAAAGCCAGCAGTTCTGGAATTATTGTGATTAATAAACATTTACAGACATTAAATTAGTGATTTGCAACAATTCGATACAAGTCTCAGAAGAACTTACAAACTTCTAAAAGTGTGAGAATAAATTAAAATAAGACATGAACATTAAGAATATACACTTTCACAAACATTTAAAGTGCTTAAAAGTGTAAAATTATACATTAAAAATTATAGTATTTGAGGTTATGTTATTTCCTCGCATAAAAATTATGTAAAAGTTGTTTTAGATCGGAACAATTTGATCAAAATAAATTATAAGAGGTAAAAATAGTAAAGTAGCCTCAATTTCAAGTCACATTTCACTATATTAGTGACTATTTTGCCAAATTTAGTTTCTAAGGGTGTTTGAAAATTTCAGATAATTTTCCTTTCAAATTGGCCTTAGGCATTTAAAAGATGTATAATTATATGTAGTAGCATCCCATATTCATGTGGAAATCAATTCCAGGCCTGTAAAGTACATAAAATTAGCTTAAAATCAATAAATCAATGTAAAAATCAACATGATTAATAATTGGAGAAATTAGTTCGTGTTTGGATTTAATTTATAGGAAAAATTATGTAGATTCCGAATATGTTGTTAGTTTTAAGATAGGTTTAAGGGGTCAAAAGTTATGAGCTTTTGAAATTAAATTGTAATTTAAGAAATGCTTTAGCCAATCAGAATTGAGGAAACATTGGATGTAGTTGTTGATAACAATCGAAGAATTTGGTTTCTAACGCTTTGCATATAAATAGAAGTGCTGAAGGATTAGTAGCTCTCTGTTTTTCTCTGTTACAACAGCTTGCTAAAGCAAGATGTTGCCAAATTTTTCTTGAAAACATTTTAAACAAAATAACGTCACTTTCGATAAAATAAAGTGCGGTTTTAGTATCGGCAGTGTTTAAAAACAAGTGATATTCATTTGTCGGTAAATAATTTAAATTAAGGTTAGTTTACCTTTTTAAAATAAAAATCGGTTGTTATCGACAGCGAGTGAAAATATTTCGGAGATTCGACATTGTTTTTTTTTAAGTTTTGTTTACGGATATTGTTAATTGTGTTTTCTTAGAGTTTCTATCATTATACATTTTATTTACTGGAAGCGTGTTTAATTTAAATATCCTTCAAACTATTGATGCATTTCAAAATTTATTTTGAAATAAAAATAATAAATGTGATGATCCTGAAAATAAAGATTTATCAATATGAAGAAAAATTAGTGAAACTTACTTAAACGTATATAAGCATTAAAATAGAAGCAAATTTGGATGTCAAGAAGCAGAGTTGGATTTCGAAGGAGCTGTTTCTACGGTCAACTACAATATCAGGGAAGAAGAAGATAAGGAGGACATTTTATGTGAGTGTTATGACTTTATACAATTATTGTTGACATTGATATTTTCATTGTTGTGTTCATAATTTCCATAATTTGTAATAAACATGATGTGCGACGACGTGTATGCATGTCCAAAGGGAATATTATTTGAGCTAAAATTTAAATTTACCATTGAACGCATCGGTTCTCTTTTTCGAGTCAAGGACGCACTCCCAAGTGACATATCTTCGAACATCATTTATAAATTTCAATGTAGTAGCTGTAATGCTACTTACGTCGGTAAAACCCGCCGTTACTTTGCTGTTCGTAGATGTGAACACTTGGGTGTTACTCCTCGACTTGGTAAGCGTTCTCTAACAATACCTGATTCCGCTGTCTTTAAACATTTGAAGTAAAGTTTAAATTTGTAATGTCATGTTATTAATATAAGTACATTATACAATGTAATTAGCTTTATAGCATGATGTACTCTTTGAAAATGGTATAAGTAAATACCGAAACGTTAAAATGATTTTAAATTTCGTTTTCCATTTTATTATTTTAATAAAATTTAAATGGTTAATACAATATTTAATAAATTCAAACGTATTTATACTTACATGTATGGCGTATTTCTTTTTGCTTGTAATGAAAGGTCATATGAATGCGTATTCACAGCGCATGCCCAATTATACATTTGAAGATTTTTTTTATGTACAGGGAGTTGCACAGATATCGATGCAATTTATAAATTATAATTCTATTTCTTTGAGTAATTTGGATAGTATAAAATATAAATGGGCGATAACTCAATGTGTATTAATCACATTACCTATAATTATAATATTCAAAATCTTAGTATAAATCAACAAAATAATAATTTACTTTGTCATATAAAATTAAAGTCTCTTCTAAATTTTGAACCCTATCCCCTTTGACGAGTCTTTACATGCGACTGTTTAAAAGTTAGTTGGGCATAATAAGTAAATATACATAAATAATATAATAAATATATATATTAGTACATGCGATTGTTAAGTTAATTATATCAATTATAAAACCAATCAAATTAAATAAATTAATTAAACTAAATATCAATTCAATATATATATATATATATATATATATATATATATATATATATATATAACTAATGTAAACCTAAGTACAGCTACAGAGGTATATGTTAAATATAATAATTCTTTACAATGTTATAAAGTAACTAAGATTCTAATTTTTGCTTTAAATTCGAATATTGGACATCTTATAATTAAAAATCATCATCTTCACCCGACTCTCCGACATTGATTACTAGAAGTTTTACCATTTCCTCAGCTCTTTTTTGAACGTCCCACCACTGACTCATTTCCTTTTCAGCATGTAAAATACACTTTTGCCACAGTTCTTCAGTTACTTGGTTTAATGTATCGTTCCATAACGATAAAACATTCTCGTCCCTGACGCCCTGTCTCCCAACGTTTTTGTTGTAATACTGTTTACAATTTGCCCATATTAACTCGATAGGGTTGAATTGGCAGTGAGGTAAACGTAAAATTTGATGTCCCTATTGATGAGCGATTTCATCAATTGCATATATTTTCGAAACTTGTAAATCCTTGGCAATTTGTAATAATTCCACTTTAAGCATATTTTTTGAATGAGGAATGTTGTTTTCTTAAAAATTGAAGGATCTTTTTCTACTAATGTAGAATGATAACTAGCATTGTCAAGAATTATCAAACTTTGTTTTTCTAAATTTGGTAAAAGCTGTTCTTGAAACCATTTTTGAAATAAATCAGCGTTCATATTATCGTGGTAGTCTGCTGTCTTACGTTTGCTGGAAAATACCAATGATGAATTCGGTATAAACTAAAATTTGTTCGGTTAAAAACATTTTTAACAAATCGGACTATTTTAATCACCGTTACCCTTTTCCTAGCGCTTTGTTTTTTGTGCTTTTCAAATCATTATGTCATGATTTTCGAACGCTTCCTGGACTAAAAATCCACGTCTCATCCAAAAAGACAGGATCGTAACTAATTTCACAACTTTTATTAGCAAAATATTTTCGCAAAAATGTTGCTCGAGCACCAGCAATATGAACCTGCTCCATTAAACGCCTTCTTCCATCGTCAACTTGGAATTCAAAACCAATTTTGTGTAACAATTGTTTCAATCTCGTTTTACTGAAGGTAAATATTTTATCTTCTTTAAGTTCAGTTTGGAGTTTTTCGATAGTAATATGTGAGCCCAAAATTAAACTGTGATTAACTCCATTTCAAAAATAATTTCTTAATTATTTACCAGTTGCATGCATGGTGTACATTTTTCGTTTCAAAACGTCTTTCACGTATTCGTCGACATCCTCTGACTTCGACTTCAAACGCAGCCTATGTTTTTGCGGTGAATCCGGCACCGATTTCCCAGATTCTAGAGCCGAGAGCCATTCTTGCCTTTGTCCGAGTTACGGTTTTCTCGTAAATGTCGCATGCGAGAGCAGTTCGCTGCAACATAATATTACATAAATATAAATTTAACTAGTGAAAATGATTAGCGTACCTGGATAACGGAAGTTAAAGGTAAACTTGACCCCTCGTTATCGCGCTCCATCTCGAAATAATGCAGTATATTCATTAACATTACTTGAGTTTGGCTTTTCGAAGATTTACCTTTTAATGACGTCATTATTTGCGGCAAAATAAATAAATGCATTCAATCAATTGGAAATACATTTTGCATTATGAACTTACCTCGTAATAGTGAATATTAATAATAATAGTTTTGAAAAAAACTGTGTACAAATGCAATGAAAACTAATAAATTACGAAGCGAAAGATAAATTATTATAACTACAAAACACGATGCGATTATACGAAACGAAATACGAAGAATAATTTGAGGTTAAATAGCCAAGAAGACATCTGACAACGTCATGCGCTTTGACTTTAGAATCGACATACGTTTTTAAGTCCTGTATTTAAAATATATTGCAGACGTATATTATATAACCCGTCTTTCTTTAAGTGGGAACTTCGCATTAAGGTAAAGGGAAACAGATGCATTTCACAATAATAATTATATCCCCATTCTCGAGTCCGCCATGAGACACCTCTCCTTGGCGGTACTATAGGTTAAAATCCGTAATTGAAAAAACCCAAAAGGTAAGTATTTATTATATTACATTCTGGTACAGATATAAACGTACACATTTCAAAGGCACAAATGACTATCAAACAGACAAGAAGGTACTAAATAAGGTACTTTTTATTATATTATACCTTAAATAACGAAAAAATTTAAAACAAAGATAAATCTAAGCTTTAGTTTACATTTTAAATATACAGCTGTAAAAACTTAAATTTAACTCACAAATAAATGTTCCTAAAATAATTTAATACCCCCTATTTTGATTATTAATAAAACTGGCGCGTTCATAATATTATTCAAATCACAAAGCGGCAAATGTAAATTTTTTACTTTATAATGAATCTGCACTTGGTTTATTATAACCAAACTCCATATTCTATTAAAATGTAAACTTAATAAAAACTCATAATTAAAAATACTTATCGTTTTGAGTTTTTTAAATCGTGTATTGAATATATTAAAGTTTATAATAACTTTGCATCAAATTATAAAGTAATTAAATTTGTTTTTTGATTATGGCATTTTTCATTGTTAGCATTCAGCCGTTAGAGGGTGTTCTAGAATGTGATTTTCAAGACAGTTTCATGTTTAATCTACTAAGGATCTCGTTACTAAAATAAAATAATGTTTAATAGCAGGCTTTCAAATACATGCACCTAATTGTTATAATAGGCTTATTCATTGTGTTCTCATATTTTATGTCTATTGACTATGTATTGTACGCGGTCATCAAATGTTGGTGATGATTTTACATTATATAGGTAGTATTCTACTGTGTGGGTTAGGTAAGTAAACCTAAAATCTTGGATATGGTGAGCCAGTGAAATCAATCATACATTTTTAAAATACCAAAATATTGATTACAGGCAAATTTTTTATTAATAATGCTCCAGAAATACCTAACTGCATAAGGAACATAATCGATATTGGTATTGTCGGCAACAGAAGTATCATAAGATTGTGTTAGTTATCATTTATTAGGCATCGTCGTTACTTTTTTTTTTTTTTTGAATGTATGCATTACAATTTTTTTATTAGATCTATTTGGAAAATGGAAAAATTAAAGTTGAGCTTATTACGCCAAATAATCCACAAGTAAATCTAGATAATTATGAAGAAACATTTAATGATGGTAGATGGCATTCCGTAGTGTTAACAATTGGCATCAATTTTCTTACACTCAGCGTTGATTATCGTCCTATGAAAACAGTTCGCTTCTTAAAAATGACAACTGGCGGAATTTATATGATAGCTGGTACTTACATAGTATTTTTATGTTTAAAACACTAATCTTAATTTGTTAGGTGGTGTAAGTGGTGCTATTGGCCTGTTGGGACAAAAAATGCCTGGATTTATTGGATGTATGCGTTCAGTCAGCATTGACGGAAATTACAAATTACCGACAGATTGGACATCTGAAGAATACTGTTGTAAGGATCAAGTTATTTTTGATTCCTGCCGCATGATTGATCGTTGTAATCCGAACCCTTGTGAGCATGGTGGCATATGTAAACAAACATCCCAAGAGTTTATGTGTGATTGCACAGGAACTGGTTATGCTGGATCTGTCTGTCATCTCTCCCTCAATGCTCTCTCATGTAAAGCTTATAAAAATGTACAGCCTGTGAATCAAAAGGCCGAAATTAAAATAGATGTTGATGGAAGTGGACCTTTAGCTCCATTCCCTGTTACATGTGAATTTCAATCAGATGGTCGAATTATCACCGTTTTACATCATATAAATCAGCAAACAACAACGGTGGATGGATTTTCGGAACCTGGAAGTTTTAAACAAGATATAATTTATGACGCTGATGATGATCAAATTGAAGCTTTACTGAATAGATCAGTTTCGTGTTCACAAAGAATTCAATATTCCTGTCGCTCATCACGTTTACTCAACTCTCCTTCTAATGGACCCGACTTTAACCCATTTTCGTGGTGGGTATCAAGGCACAATCAAAAAATGGATTATTGGGGTGGTGCATTACCAGGTTCTAGGAAGTGCGAGTGTGGAATTTTAGGTACATGTATTGATCCCACAAAATGGTGTAATTGTGATGCTGGTTATGAAATCTGGGCAGAAGATGTAGGAGATTTAACAGAAAAAGATTATTTACCAGTGAAACAATTACGTTTTGGTGATACAGGGAATGCTTTGGATGAGAAAGAGGGGCGATATACTCTAGGAGCGTTAAGATGCGAAGGTGATAATTTGTTTAATAACGTTGTTACATTTCGAGTTCCCGATGCCACCATCAATTTACCTTCATTTGATATGGGCCATAGTGGCGACATCTATTTTGAGTTTAAAACAACTATTGATAGTGCCGTTATTTTGCATGCACGAGGACCTACTGATTATATTAAATTAAGTATTGAAAGTGGTGATATGATTCAATTTCAGTATGAGGCTGGATCCGCGCCTTTGATTGTTAATTATAAAACTTCATATAAATTAGCTGATAATCGTTGGCACTCTGTTTCTGTTGAACGTAATCGTAAAGGGGCTCGTCTTGTAATTGATGGTGCTTTGAAATCTGAAATACGTGAAGATACTGGGCCCGTACGTGCTCTCCATTTAACATCCAGTCTAGTGGTTGGTGCAACTATAGATTATAAACACGGCTATACTGGATGTATTCGTGCTTTATTGTTAAATGGAAAATTAGTGGACTTGCGGGGACATGCTCGACGTGGACTTTATGGTGTTGGAGAAGATTGTATTGGGCAGTGTGAGAGCGGTCCTTGTCTTAATAATGGCACGTGCTGGGAACATTACGATGGTTTCAGCTGTGATTGTCGGTGGACTGCATTTAAAGGGCCAATATGTGCTGATGAAATTGGTGTTAATATACGACAAAATTCTATGGTTAAGTATGATTTCATGGGTTCATGGAGATCAACTTTATCTGAAAAAATCAGAGTTGGCTTTACAACTACTAATCCAAAAGGTTTCTTACTTGGTTTTTATTCTAACATAACTCAGGAATACTTGACAATTATGGTTTCCAATTCTGGACATTTACGTGTAGTTTTTGATTTTGGTTTTGAACGACGGGAAGTAATTTATCCTGTTAAACATTTTGGTCTCGGACAATTTCATGATTTACGAGTTTCACGTAAAAATGGAGGTGCGACTTTGGTTATACAGGTTGATAATTACGAACCAAAAGAGTTTAACTTTGATATTAAAACATCCGCTGATGCACAATTTAATAATATACAGTACATGTATATTGGGAAGAACGAATCAATGGCAGAGGGTTTTATTGGATGTATTTCTCGCGTCGAATTTGATGATATTTATCCCCTAAAATTGTTATTCCAGGAGAATGGTCCACCTAATGTGCGGGTTGTGGGAGGTAGGGGAGGTATTTGCTACTACATACAATATTAAATTTATGTTTTCCAGCACCATTGACTGAAGATTATTGTGGTGTAGAGCCGATAACTCATCCACCATTACCTGCAGAAACAAGACCACCTCCAATTGTTGATGATGATAAGTTGAAAAAAGCATATAATCAAACAGATTCAGCTATTCTTGGAAGTAAGCTATAATAGATTAAATTGTATTATTTTTAGATAATAAATTAATCCAAGTGACATTGTAATTTATTCATGATAACCTGCAGGTTATCATGTTTTATGTTTGAAAGATTATTAAACAAAGTCATTTTTTAGGTATATTAGCAATTATTTTTATTGCGTTGGTAATATTGGCAGTTTTAATTGGAAGATACCTTCATAGACATAAAGGAGAATATTTAACGCAAGAAGATGCGGGTGCTGAAAGTGCCATTGATCCAGATTCAGCAGTTGTTCAAGGAACAACGGGACATCAAGTTCAGAAAAAGAAAGAATGGTTTATATAGTACACTTCTACACTACACATTTTTGCATTTTAATTTGTTGGCCTAATAGTACAATGTAAGTTACGATCTTGATGATATTGTTTTTCAGCCAGTTACACTGCCGCTTGAATACAACTTTGGTATGTACTTGTGTTTAATGACAGTTAATGTTTATATAGTATTACATGACATACTCTTAAAAGTAGTGATAATTATGTTTTATGTAAAAGTATTAGTTTCTCCGTCCATTTCTTTTATACATTTTTTGTTAATTTTATATTATTTTTTATTTATACAAATTAATTGACCTTGTCAAGTTTATATTGTAAATATGAATTTATATTAAAAAGGAGCTGTACAGATTCAATCTTCCCATTATAAAACACAATGTGCCTTCTTATGGCAACATTTTCAAGTCAAGTTACAGAATTTACTGTATATTTCGTAAATATAAAATCATTTGTATCTCTAGAATTTAAAATCTGTATATTTCATTTTTATAATAAAATTGCAAAGATTTCGATTTAATATTACACAGTGTTAAAGCTGTATAATTGTTTGTACCCCTTTTTACTGCTATTTACGGTAGGCTCTCATCACTTCTACTTCGTCATGAAAATGTGGTCAAAATTATATTGTCACTAACGGAAAATGTTCTATAAAAGGTAAGTATAAATTTTATGTATACAAAATAAATTATATGGAAAAGCTAGCGTGTGTGATAAAGAATTTTATTTAATATTTTTAGTTCAAATGGTTTTAAATACCAGAATTTCAGATACCCAACAGTTCCCTGGTTATTACCTTGTTACAGGAACTGGTCAGTAATAGAAAGAGGATGTTCTAATAGCAGTAAAAGATTACATTCATACAAGTAAAATAGAACTGAGCAAAATTAATACGATTTCACTGGCCAACACTGATTTTTTTCTGAAATCCAATAGGTGTTCTTAAGCATATCTGTCATGAAAATTGCAACAACTTACTTTTTAAAAATCACTTATAAACATTACAAAACATTTTTTATAGGCCTTTCTGTGTAACTCAAGGTCGTTATCTTTGTAGATTCAAGCAGTAATTCGCATCATGGGTGCGTCTCACCTCTTTCCAATGTCCGTATATCTTGGTGCAATCTTTTACCTTGCTCTTCGCTAAAACTACCAAGATTTTTAATCAATCTAAATGGTAGTGTAAATAATGGATTTTAATACTTCTGTTGCAACCCAGATCTTCCAGATTAGAAAGTATGCGCTCAACTAACAGAATAGTCGTTCGATTTATGGTTTCCCAAAAAATGTTGTATCACCAAAACGAATAATTTCCAAGCATTAGATTCTAGCTCAATCATCCAATTCACAAAGTTTGGGTCCTGTAATAGCTGTCGAATTTGTGGGCCATCAAAAATGCCTCCATTTAATTGCTCTGTGTTTAATCCTGACAACTTTCTGAAATATAAGCAAAACATCCACAGTCTTTGTTGAGCACCTTTACAAACTGCTTCATAATACCAGGCTTAATATGTAGCAGTGGCAGTATACTTCGATCTTGGCTCACTAAAGGTAAATGAATAACATTTTGTATATCAACTGCCAGGTTGGTCTTTAATGGCAGGCACAGATCCATATTTGTTGCCGTTGTGGAGCAGAACACTTTTCAAGGCTCTCCTACAGCTATATATAAATAGACGCCAATCATTTCACTGTTATTCACAAACCCATAACTTGAGAACACTTCTTTTGCCGCTTGAGCATTGCAGCAGACAGACAACACAAAATTTGGTACCCATGGCTTGTCTTGATTACTCCATATTCCACGCCAAGTAGTTACAATACACAGTTTGTAGGCAGTCCCTGATGAATTTTCGATATTGTTTAAACACATATTCTCCACAACTATGGCAAAAACCATTTGGATTATTTAAACATCGCCTCTGTTTCGTAACCATAACACAAATTATTTCAACACCAAATTGTGGGTCGCCTAAAACAAAACGTCAAGCCTATCGTCGAACTAATTAAAAAGTGTTATTTTGTTGACCAGTGTTTTAGTTCACGTAAACTCAAGGTCATAAATCCAATCTTCATTGCCTCTATCACTTGGGTGTCATATAATTCTTACAAATTTAAACAGCACTATTGATTTAGCCAAGACACAAACCCTAAAGTTATTGACCTCTTCAAGGTCACTGACCTATCTGAGAAACACTAGAAGGTGTGGCATTACAGTTCTTAGAAATCGTTAAGTTCATTGACCTTTAAAATATTACGGGAAAATGGCAGTATGGCGCGTAACTGATAAGGGAAGGGTGCCGATAGCGCAGTGATATAGGGTGGGGTGAATGTTAATTAGCGTGTAGGGTGAATAGAATATATTAAATCAAATCGGAGTCATAAATCAAAGGGCGCCAGTTTGTTTAAAATCGAAAATATTGGTACACAATAAACAAAAATTTACCTTTGGTAGCATTCAACTAGGGAAATTAGCAGTAGGGCTCCTGGACTAGTGCTATCTATAAAAGCTTCAAAATATTTGCACGCAATTAAAGAGAATAACTTAAGCGTGCTGAGACAAATTGTAGAGGTAATCAATCTTAATTACTCACAAACTTTGCTTTCCGTTAACTTAAAGAATGTATATTCAAAAAAATACTGATAAAAATAGCGTAAAATATCTTCAAATAATGATGGTGATTGAATTCGAGCTATAATCTGAAAAGCTCTTTCTACACCGTATATAAGTATTTAACCGCGCTGTGATACATCACGCCTAACCCCAAACGCTCACGAGCAGCTCAACTTACTGACTAAGCTATAATAAACTAAAACTCTTTACCCGCTATTAAAACAACATACTTAAGCTACACGTGTGTCAACCAAGTCCTGATAACGAATCGAAATAACAAACATCCTTTACCTCAATAACAACTCAGAATGGTTCAACTAAATCTTGAATTACTTTTACCGTAACACTACTTAAAATCGCCCTTGTCAACTACGAAGTACGCAGAACCACTTCACGCGTTTACAAGATTTATGACAGCACGATAACAAAATAAATCCAAAACGAAAACGCATGATATAATCCCGTCACTCAAAATTTCTTATGGCAATGAAAACATTTAATTCGCAAGAACAAATTTCCTTTTTACGAAACTACAACAATAAAATACGCGGAAAGCTACAGTTGTACATAATCCTATTTACGCTATTTAAATATATTAATATTCAAAAAAAGAATTTACGGCAAATTAGCCGTTTCCATCATTATGCGTTCACCATACTGAGGATTAATTACATCCACATCCATTACTTTGTACTTTTTGAAAAGTTTTCAAAAACGTTTTGATTTAAGTCAAATATTCATGTTTGCTAATGAACTAATTTATGAGAAACATGTTGCTCTTTAGAGAACCTTGAGCAATATAGAGCGTTGCAAAACCAGTTACAACTTGAACTTTAGACGTTAATAAAAATTACTTATTGGTCTGAAGATGACAATGTTTGTCGAAACTAGTCACCATTTGTAACTTATTGTTAAATAACTTGTAAAGTAAAACATTGTGGGGAAGGTTTAGTGTTTTCTAAATATCTCTGATTGCTTCACTAAGTAAATGGACCCTCATATGCACTGGATTATTGATTTTTAGAAGCTATTAAGATTGATTTCCCAGAAAATATTGGCCCAGGATAATGAACCCGCACTTTCAGTGACCCTGAAGAAGTCAATGAACTGGTTCTATTTTTAATTTTGAGTAAACGACTAACATCCGGTTTGCTAAGTCAATGAACTCCGGACTATCACCTTGAAGAGGTCAATGAACTTTGGTTCTATTAGATTTCTAGAAATTGATCAACTTCCGGTATACTATGTCAGTGACCTTGAAGAGGTTAATAAAGTAAATCTATCGAATCGGTACGTGGATTGTTAGAGGTATGCATGGTAAAGAATTTGAAATTGCGAATGTAATGTACGAAAGACACCTTGATATTCTGTGTGAATCGGATACAAAGCGCAAAGGTAAGGATGCTGTGGAGATGGAGGATGGCAGGCTGGCACTATGGTCAGGAGTTTAGACGGAAGTGCATGGCGCAAAAGGAGTTGGGATGATCATAAGTGAAAGAGCGAAAAGATGTGTTAAACAGTACGAATTGGTATCTCCCCGGGTAATATGGGTTAGAATGAAAGTGGAGTTTCGAAGAATTTTTTTTATTGCATGCTATGCACCGGTGAATGGAGAAAGAGACCAGGAGCGTGAGAACTTCTGGAATGAAATAGAGAACGTGTTAAACGCATGTAAGCCAAACGAAAGAAGTAATTATAGTGGGGGATATGAACGGATGAGTGGGTGTACAGAGAGAACATAGTGAACGCGTTATAGGAAAGTTCGGAGACCAAAGTGTCAATGAGAACGGTGAACACCTACTGAACATCTGTGTGGGGAGAAGCCTGTTTGTATCCAATATGTGGTTTAAACATAAAAATGTGCATATGTATACATGGCAAAGAGGTGAATCTAAAAGTATGATGAACTTGATAGTGTATGATGAACGGCTTAGAAACCTGGTGAAAGACACAAAAGTAATGCGCGGAGCGGAGTGTGGATCGGACCACTTTTTGGTGGTATCGAGAGTGTGTTTAGGGCAAAAGCGGGTCTGGAGAAGGAAAGCAAGCGTAGTGCGAACATCCAGAATTAGGGTTGACAAACTAGTGGATAATGGTGCGAGAATGAAATACGCAGATGCTGTGAGTAAAGAGTTGAATGTGAATGAAACAGTGTAGAACGAACAAGTAAAAGACACTGACGTTGAAAGTGCATGGATAAGCTTGAAAAACTCTTCTCAATTGTGCCGTGCGAATATGTGGAAGAGTGATTGTAGGTAGACAGAAAAAATGTGCTTGATGGAATGAGTCGGTAAAAAAGGCAGTAAGTAAGAAAAAAGATGCGTACATTCCAATGATTGCTGCAAAAAATGAGACTGAGAAGAAGCCATTGTATGAGGTGTACAGATTAGGAAACAAAGAAGCGAATGAGGCAGTGAGAATAAGTAAAGAGGAAGTGATGGCTGTGGAAGGAGAGAAAATGCAGAATGATTTTGAGGGAAACAAAAAACTCTTCTGGAAATGGGTCAAAAATACAAAACGTGGCCCAAAACAGAACGCTGCAGGAGTGATGAATGCTAGAAATGAAATAGTATGGGACGATTGTGAAGTGAGGAAATGCTGGCAAGAATATTTCGGAAAGCTGTACAGCAGTGAGGAAAGTAAGACTGAAGGGTTAAATAAGGAGAATATAGAAAAAATGATGAATGAAACTGAGAAGGATACTGGTATAAATGAGGTAGAGAAAACGGTAGGAAGGTTCAAAACGGCAAGGGAGCAGGCGTAGATGAAATCACTGGTGAAATGCTCAAGTATGGTGGTGCAAAGCTTATACGAAGACTGCGTGAATTATTCAATGTATGCCTTATGTGTGGAAAAGTGCCGAGTTATTGGAAGAGCGCGATCATTGTACCATTGTATAAGAGTAAGGGGAACAAGAGTGTTTGTAAGAACTACAGAGGAATAAGCTTGCTCAGCGTACCTGGTAAAGGCACAGTCTTATTAAGTGACAGTGCGGATGAGCTGCAAACCGCTCTGAGGAAGTTTGATAGTCTGTGAGAGCATGGACCTAAAGGTAAACGTGAACAAAACTAAGATTGTGGTGTTCAATCGGGAAGGTGGAAAGAGTGGAGTATTTACTCTGCAAGATGAAATTGTGGAGCAATTGGACGAGCTGGTATATCTCGGTGGAATGTTTACTGCAGATGGTACAATTGAGAGCGAGATTGGACGAATGGTCAATGCTGGAAGGAAAGTAATTGGAAGTATGTGGACGATAATGAGAAATGAAAGCATGAGCCTAGCTGCGAAACTAGCAATCTATAATGGCGCATTCGTCCCGCCAGTACTTTATGGATGTGAGACATGGGTATGTCAAAAAAAGCACGAAAGAAGAATAAATGCCGTGGGTATGAGATTCCTGAGAAGCGCATGTGGTAAAACGAGAAAGTACAAGATAAAAAATGAATGCATAATGACGGAGTGTGGTGAGGAAAGACGATGATGGATAGATATAAAAGTTGTACATTACGTTGGTTTGGTCACATTAAGAGAATGAACAACGGAAGATTAACGAAACAAATATATGTGGGTGAGGTTAGGGGAAAGGCCGGGCCTGGTAGGCCGCGTAAAACTTGGCTGAATGTAGTAGAATCTATGATAAAGGAAGGAAAGATAAGGAGTTTTGAAAACAAAAGAGCATGTCAGAGGCTATGTATGAATCTTGCGGACGCTAGGGAGGTATGTGGAGATAGGAAAGCATGGAGAAATATTGTGAATGAAAAATAAATAAGAAGCAGGGATTGTTTTGCCTACACCGCAAGGGAATGACGTGAAGGTTAAGTAAGTAAGTAAGTATTTTCCGATTGATATGTTAAAGCGGCATCTTCAGGAAAATGCAGCCAAAATTTAGCTGCTATTCAACCAGAGCTGGTGGTGTAGACAAGTGCTAATCAAATCCTTTGCCTCTATGTGGCATCCTAGGAGCGTTTCAAAAATATACATTTACTTACTTTTATTATGAAGGTATGTCTTCCAATGTGGTTTATTATAAAAGCATTATGCAGCAAAAAACCTAGGTATTTGTGGAAGCTAATTATGTACTCCACATTTATGCCGGATCGCCTAAGAAAAACAAAGGATGTATACAATGGAATGGATATTTCTCACAAGTAGATAATTTGCTTCTGGCAACGTTATATAATGACAACTCACATTCGAAAATTAGGGTAATTAATTGCTGCTAAGAGAAATATTAGTAAGGATCCGTTATTTGTTAGAATAATTTATATACCAGTAATAAATACGGAAGGAGGTGATTATACTGATATGATTCCTTGAGCTCGTAATACGGTTGAACATAAATGATTAGAGCCTCAAATTTTAAATTTTTTTTTCAGAGAGTGGAACACGCTAAGGGCATATCCAAAAAGAAATTTTGTGAAAATAACTTATCAACCTATATATTTTCACCGCATTGAACGCTTTTCGCCGATTTATCTAAATTTTTAAACTGAGAATTCGTATTCTTCTGAAAATATTGATAGTTTTATCAAGTAGGTCTTAAATTCAAAGATGCCATATATCTCAAAACCGAAATAGACTGACGCTTATGAATACGACGTCGTTTGTTTTGATAAAAAAAAGTAGCACAGTATTGCTTTACTCATAACTGACATTCTCTGAAAAACCATCAAAAATGATTATACCAAGCGTGAAAAAAATGGAGGGGAGGTACAACCGGGCACGAGAAAGAAATGTATTGTTGTCGAACTATTGCACATAGGTACCCACCATAAGATAATGTGTGTATCCACGATAACTTAAAAATAGCTAACCGGTTTTAATGAAACTATATTTAGTTACTTTTGAAATATCTCGTGTCTATCAAATTTTGGTTAAACTCTGTAGAGACGCTAAAGTACATTTTGTAAGTACTTCGAAAACTGCTAACTTTATAGAAGAAAGCGAAGAGATCTTTTTAAAGATAATTAAATATTAAACAAGTTTTCTTAATGAAATTTTTTGTGGAGTTATAACAAAAAAATAAAGTCGCTAAAATAATCTGTCTATATCGGAAAAACACTCAACTTATAACAAACACTGTGAGCACTTTTTTAAAGATAAGTCAATTTTAGATAAGTTTTTCTTATAAAGTTTTGAAACGAAATAAGCGTTAAAAGTTAATTTAAACGTCTTATGTCAGCAGTCATGTCTAAACGGGAAACAATTAACTTTTAATATGGCCTTGATTTAAATAGAATTGGGTATTTTATATTAAAGTGAATGTTAAACCAAAGACTATGTATATTGTATTATATATAAAGAGAAGATAATTTAATAAAATAAATTTGCCAGGTAGGATGTATGTAATATTTGTGTATTTCTTTTTTTCAACACAAAAATTTCCATACGTGTAATTGATTACATGTGTTTTATATTAATATAAGAAGAAATATGAATAAATATTCGTATTGCGCCTGATTAACTTTAGTTTCTATTTGCTGATATACAACAACATAGGCATAAGAAAGTTATGTGCACATTAAATTTTCTGTATTAATGTACTCTTATACAACTTAAAAGCAATCATATTTATCTAAAAATAACTACAGTAAAATGACCGAGCTAGTAGAATAGTGGTTAAACGATCTGCTTAGCATTCGGGAGGTAATGGATTCGATTCCCGTTACCGTCTATCCTGTATGATGTTTTTCTAGGGGGGGTTTCCTCATACACATGCAGCGGCATTGTATTTAGACGAATGGTGGGGTAGTCTCCCCCTCAGAGCCATAACTCCGTTCCTTCCGATTCTCTCCTGACAACACCCATCATACATATAAATGTAATGTGTATGCTGGTAATCCATGACTGTGGCTGAAGGAGCTTGGAAAGCTCCAGCAGTCCGCCCTCCCCCTTGGGACGGGAATGAAATACGTTTTCTACAGTAAAATGCAAATTTATACCTTAGTACTCTGTACACACAATTATTACTTTGACTCTTATGTCAAATAAATAATTAAGGGAGGCATTTCTTAATTCTTAAACATTTAATTTTGTAATCGTATAAAAATCTAATTGCAGTTACTCAACATACTTACAAATTGTTTCATCACACATGTTTGAACCAATTTCAAAACATTTTTTAATGTATTATTGATTACATACTAGTCAGCTTTACACATAAATAAGGCAATAGCCAGGATTAATAATTTCACTTGGCAGCATCTATATTTTGTATAAATACTCGATTCTTTATTTTTCTAAATAGATTCAAATTTTGTTTTTCATACATAGTGCTTGTTCCAAGTCTAAGATTTGGCAGTTGAGACTGGCTGTCGCAAAAACTAACCCCTTAAACTCCTTAATCTTTCAATCCCAGAATTGGAAATACCCACCTATTATGTACAATAAAGAAATGCAAACTTACACGATTATCATTCATAATTAAGATACTATTTGGGTGTATTCTTATTTATGTTTTTTTACAAATTTAAATGTTTTAACAACAATTACAATCGTCGTTCTCAGTAAATGATAATTGTTTTGAAAAATTAAGGTGCCAAACAAATGTATCAACTATGAAAACTCAATGATGCCTGCTATAACACTTAGATAGTGGTATTAGAAAGTCAAATGTGGAATCTAAATCTATTTTAGTAAAGATATAGCTAGCTTATTAATAACCTAAAGATTATTAATCAGAACACCCTCTACGGACAAAAGCTAACAGTGAAAATGCTACAATCAGCAAATTTAACAAAATTTAATCAAGTTGTAATATAGCTGTTGAGTTATGGAAAACTAATGGTAAAAGCATTCAACAAAAACGACACCAGTTAAATATTTGGTAAAGTCATAATAAATCCAACAAAAAATATTCCATTCGTGCTTACTGGCTGTAATTGTTATAGTACATTAAAACAGAATGTGTACATTCAATCTTATGTTAATTTTAACTATTCAATCATTGTAAAGCATTTACTTTGAGGTCTAAGAAAAACAAAAAAAATTAGAAATACGAAACTTAAAATTAATGCCTTTTTTTAATTACAAAATACCAAAACCTATTTAATCGGAGATTTTCTTATTGCCTGGTGAAGCTATTTGGATATTTATGTATCTCAAATATATTCTTGTTGTAAACAAACATAATGAATTTGCCTTGATAAAATTTCATATTGATTGTCATGATTTAAATTATTTAAGGCATGCTCAGCTACTGCAGACCTCTAGCTGACTCAATCTACAAAATCTCATAATTCTTTCTACGTTTAGTATCAAAGCTACGTTTTGTATATTTTTCCAAGAGCAAGACAAATTACACATTCCAGAAGTTGTCAATGGATTTGAAACGTTCTTAAGTAATCTTTCTCTTAGGTTTAAAAACATTCCTAATGCCACGACTAATTATGATTTTTTATTTACGGAGTACGATAAGTGTTATTGCTATTATATTATTATTATATTATTTTTAAATTAAAAAAAACATAAAAATGCCCGATTACAACCCTACAGATAAGTATCTATCTAGACTTCAGTAAAATTTGGAGTATAGTGGTTGGATACCAATATAAATAACATTAAAAGTGCATACTTAAGGTAAACAAACATGATGTTATATGGACCCATCGCCACACTATGTGAAGTGTTACAGAAATATTACTTGCAAAATATTATTCATAAATAAATTAATTTAACAAAACATTAAAAAATAATGAATCGCTTGTTTTGGTATTAAATAGCCCCAATAAAGTGTGGTCTTGTTTTTTATCTATGGCGGATTGTTGTTCGAGTCGGCTGAATTTTTAAGTTCATTTTTATTACCCTTTCAATCAAATTTTTGTCATTAAACCAAATTTTTTTACCTACACATATACAGTGTATGGAGTTAAATATTATTGCTTTAATATTCTTATTGTGTATTGAATGTAGATTGTGTGTGTGTGTTGATGTGGGATGTTTGTGTGTGTGTGTATTATATTATATTATTTTGTGTGTTATATTTTTATGTGTGTGTGTGTGTGTGTGTTGTGTGTGTGTGTGTTTGTGGTACGGCGCTTGGTCTCTGAGTATTAGCTGGGCGGGTTGCTAGAAAATACTATTAATTTCTATGAAGGCGTTGTCATAAAACTATGTAATTATTTGAATCGAAATTAGCGGATATGAGTTTATTGAACTTTCTAAATATTGTCCTGGGGAAACAGTAGTTAAATAATAGCCTTGTGAAGACATGGTTTATTTTATTCCTTTTACTTATATTATCAGCAGCTATATACGGGTTGATATCCTTTCAACAGGACTTGACTTACGTATTGAATTTTATATTAACAAATTGAAAATCACTTTAACTGGGGCAAACGACACCTACGGATGATAAATCTACAACTTCAAATAAGTTTGCCAATTTACCCTTCCTTGCAAATACAACTAATAATATTGGTAAAATGTTACAAAAGCATAATACAAAAGTAACTTCCAAAAACAGTATCAAAATTCGAAATCTTCTAAATTCTGCTAAATACCATTACATACATACGGTGTTCACGAAGTGAATTTGAAAACACCTGAATTCTGGCTAACTATAGAAAATGGTATACAAGGAAGATTCGAGAACCTATTGACATTCTGAAACAGCCTAACAACTTGAACAGAGATAATGGATATGAACTGTCCGGTACCTGCATTTCTATTTGCAAGAACTGAAACTGCACAGTGATTTAATTCTAATTCTCTGGTTACCTTGTTAATATTTGTCATTTGGATGTTACCTTATCAACATTTGTCACTTTCATATTACGCCTGACGAAGGACAGAGTATCTGTCTTTTCATGTTCAGAGTATCAGCTGCTGCTGCTTGTTTGGGATTTTGAACTGCGGAATGTCTGGATCTTAATCGTTACCTACCTTCGAACATGTCCCAGACATGACAGATTCTGGTCTGCGGAACATGCAGGCCAATCCTTAACCTTACTTCCACGGTATTTAAAAAGTCAGATACGGCGAGTCAATTGAGAGTTGACATTGTCGTGCATCAGCAAAAAGTTTTCTCCGATTTGTTCGGCCTCCTGAACATGTCCCATCCCAGACCCTTACTGAACCTCCACCCAAGGAAGCAGTAGGAGTAAAATTAAACTGTTCACCTTGATCTCCTCGCGGCGATGTAATCTTTCCCTGCCATCGATGGAATTAACGCAAAAGCGGTTCTCATCTATGAAAAAACGTTCGCCCACTGGTCATTTTCCCAATTTTCATACTACAGAACGAAGTGTAGTCTCGCCACTTCTTAATTGTGGTACTGTTGCGAAATGTTTGTAATGCTACAAATCGGTCATCTCTAGCCGTGGTTATCAATTTTCTACATTGGCCTTGACTCCTAATACTCCCCAGTTTGCCTCCATCGTCCTACATTGCGCTAAACCGTGGATTTTAATTTTCCGAACACATCGGCAACACAAGAGTAAGATCTACCATCTTCAATCAACGCTACGCCCCTAGCCACATCGGTACGATTCAAATTACCCATGTTGGATTTTTAACAATAAAAATTTTGAATGTGACTTATGCTTCACTTTGACAATAACCGATGACATAAACAAAACAGACTCCCTAGCAAGCCATTAGAATGCACTAACTTCAACAAAACCTTAATAACTGCACACAATGTTTACTTATGTATAGAGTTCCTATATAGACAAGAGTACTGCAATTGGTTTGGCCGTTACTTTGGAGTTAGAATGGTGTTAAATGACCTCTTAGTTGTCAGTTGTGATAATTTTTCTGTGAACGAATTGAAGATTTATTTCAAGAGCTATCCAAAAAAAAATGCCGGGTTGTTGTGTTCCTGAATGCAGGGATCGTAGCGAAGAGGGCTATCGATTATTTAGGTACCCACAGCCAAAAATGATGACCACAGAAGAAAAAATGTGGTTAAATTTCATTAACAGAAGGGAATTACCGGCAAGGGCTTCTATTTGTGAGGTAAGTAATATTGTTTTGGTATTAAAAATCGTAATATGGGTACTATTTCCATTATCTCTTGAGTGCCCAAGAATATTTTAGAAAATTCAAATTAGGCTTATTAAGTAATAAGATTCATTATGAAGACATTCCAAAATCATTTCTTTTGCACTGTGCTTTTAATGTAAGTATTTGTCATACTAATACTGGAGAAAAACTTGTAAATTTATTTTTTATAACCAGGTTTTTTTTTGCAATAAAAATATATAACAAGGAAGAGGGTAAAAAAATTAAACCTACCGAGTTTGTTAGAAGTAGCAAAAGTATTGCTATGCGTGCATTTGTAAAGAATATTAAATAAGTTGCTTGTATTTTTGAAATAAAAAATAGCAAGCTGACTTTGTATTTTAATACCTAATTATTAATTAAATTAAATAAGAAAAAATTGCATTTTTTTCGTAAATAAATCGCACAAAATGTATTTTCCTGCGTTTTTGGATAACTCATTTGGGTACAGAGGTTATTCTCTTATTAAAGTTGGGAACACTTTTGATAATGTCGCAATAAGTTTGCTATTTTTTTTATACAAGTTACCAGAAAAAAAATTCATTACAAAAACTTAATTGTCAAATTTGACAGGTACCGGATAAGCATTGATTGCAACTATCTACATCATTCTTGCTTAAATTTAAAGTAAAGCTTGTCGAAATCAAACTTGAGCTAATTCAATTTAATTAAAAAAATTCCCATATGGCGCGAACTTTAATGGTGACACTATCTAAAAAAAATTCTAATAAGAAGAAACTTTTCCATGCTAATACATAATGTAATTATATTATTGCCCCTGAAATAAAATTAGCTTGGCAAATTGGTTTCTCATGGGATCACTTACTTCAGATTGTCTCTTTGATATAAAATGTAGATAATCTTATATTAAAATATTTTAAAATGACTTGATTTTATCAAAAAATATATATGGTTATTGTTACAGTTTAAAATATGTTCTTGATTATGTTATGTTTATAGGACCTTTTCCTCTTAAAGAATTGCCCCTTGAAGTTTTGCCATATACTTAATAACCACCCTGTTTACTTACGTATATGTACGCCACTGGATAAAACTACTCTCAAGCATTATTTGAGATTTCAAACAATAACTGCTCGGGTGTATATCGATAATTTAACTTGAAATGAACAAAACTGGTTTGTTATATGTATGGCCTAATTACCATTTTAAAAAGTTTACTTAATTTTACTTTTAAAAGGAAAACAATTGAGCTTTTGTGCCTACGTGTCCTTGGTAACATTTTGATTTTTTCCTGGCACTTTTTTCTCACTGCGACTTTTGCAGCCGTACTCTGAACAATCCGCCATGCTGTACACTAAAATATATTAAAGTCAAAATACTAAAATCACTCAAAAAAAAAACAGAAAATTCGTTTGATGTCACCACGACTGTTTGTACACAAGTAATGGCGGCCGATCGATATTGAGACTCACACAAGGGTCATTGACAGCTATGCGCGGTACGAGTCCCCTCTCTTTCCTTTCTCAGACATGTATAGACTCCTATATACAAGAGAGTATAAACAGAGTTATATGTGTGAATATGAATGTTTCAGTGTTAGCAATTAAATAACTGATTTTAAAATAAATATAGGTGCTATAATACAATTACTGCAAATTCTGAGATCGAAATTAATACATAGTATGCAACTGTTAATTTTGGTATCTAATATTAAATTTGTATAGGTATAGGTAGGGGAGGATGTGGAGGGATGGGACATTTTTACATTTAATTTTTTATTTTTTTTTTTACTTTGTATAGACAGTAAAAAACAGAGATTTTTGAAGCTGTCACAGTTTTACGATTAATATACTGTAAAAAAGCTCATGAATCCCTCTCTTCTTGAGAATCACATGGAATTTCTTGTCAGCATGTCGTATGTCTCATCCCTTCTTCTATGCAGGTAGGAAGGGACATCACAGCAGGAGGAATGGGACAGGCTTTCAGAAACGCTTTAAATACAAAAAAGAACATTGGCAAATCCCATGTACGTTTGATTATATTTTATTTTGATAAATTAAGTTAGATTTTTAATTCATCATTGATACAAATGAATTACAACACACTAACTTTAAATACTAGGCCTACTACAAATTATTCAAGATATTAACAACACTTATGAAAAAATGCTATATGAAGTAAGGTCTATCTCAAAGTAGAGCATGTCCTTAAATCTTGTTCTTGAATCTACAAGAGCTTTTGGTAAACGAGCTACAATGTCTTTCTGGTACATAAGCTTCTTCGCTTGTAATGGCAAAACGAGAGGTGAGGCCTTGCTTTTTTAAAAATGTGACATCATAGCCAATTTTTTTTACTTTTTTTATTTTGCAAATATAATTTTGAGCTGTACCATTTTTTCGCCGTGTATTTTTGCAACTACATAACAACCTTCTGTAATAGGTTCCTCGTCTTCACAACTTTCATCCAAGTCAGCCCAACCAGAAGATTCAGAATTATGAAGTGACATATCATCATCCTCACTGCTTCTTCCATTTCTAACAACTTTTGACTGATTTTGTCTTTTCAGTTTCTTTTAACTTAGATTTATTTTCCACTTTGTTTTTTTTTCATTTCTTCTGCTGCCAGTTCTGGCTCCCTCTTCTCTTCTGTCATTGTTTCAATTTGTTTCTTGACAGGCGCACTTGTCAAAATTTGTGTTTTTCCTGGCTTGCTTCCTTTCCTGCTGTTTTGACGAGGTTTAGCTTTAGGATAGGGAGACACATCTTCTGGCAGTGGGCCTAGATATTTTGTATTAGGATTTCCAGTATTAGATATAGATGGTAACAAGCTGGTTTCTAGGGCCTGAAGGGAGTCTGGAGAGGGAGGCGGAATGTTTTCAGTTGCATTGTTTAATTGATTAGTCATAATTGAAATTGAAGCAGCAGCAGAAACTTCTTGCTCCAGAGGTCTGTCTGTGACAGTAGCTGGTCTCAAATCAACGTCAGTGAATACCTGACTAATAAATGGGCAGATGCCAGTTCTTTCAAAGCCAGAAACTGCATTTTGTCTGGCAAAAGATTTATTGGTAAGTTATCACAGCCAACTGTGGGATATGGTAAATGTTGATAGGTTTTCCTGCATTTTCAGGTCTTGTCATAAAAGTCGTAGCTAGCTTTCAAAGGGGAATATACAAATACGTCTAATGGTTGTAGGCGATGGCTGCAGTGTGGGGAAAACTTAGAAGCACAACACCATTGTCATTTGCTTCCTGTATCACGTTAACATTGATGTGAGCTTCATGGTTATCGAGGAGCAACAAAACTGGTTTATCTTTACAACATTTCACATGTTTGATGAAATGTTTCAGAACTTTAAGAATATTTTCATTTGTCATCCACCCAGAGGAATGCGCTAATCCTTAAACTGCCCGGTGGATATCCATTGAACTTTTCCTCCTTGAAAGTTTTCAAAGAGGAAATAAATTCTGGGGGGACTGTATTTCCCAAAGCGTTTATAAAATCACAAATTGTAACTACCTTTCCTCTTTCACCTGATGCTATTTGTCCCACTTGTTTAGAACCTTTCGCAGCTATAATTTTTGGTTGGGCATGCACTGCGGTTACACCAGTTTCATCCACATTCCAAATATCTTCTAGGTGGAAACCAAACTGCTTATATACCTTTCTAAGGTTATCGTAGAGATTATCCAGTTTTGTCTGATTAAAGCAAGCAGCTATACCTAGACTAGTACTCTCAGGTTTTCTCAAAGAGAGTTTTCTGTCTTGACATAAAACCAACAAGCCATTCTCTTCCAGACATCTTATCAATGTGCCAGGCCTCAGGAATATTTTCGCGTTCTACAGCTACTGCATACTGGTAAGCAACTTTCCTTGCTTGCTCGTTTGTTAAACCATAGAATATTTCTGAAGATCTAACAAAATAATTTTCCAAAAGCATTTCCTGTTCTTCATTAAAAACTTGTTTAGGTGCAAAATTTCTATAAGATTGGAAGTCATCTATGGTATTAAAACTTTTTCTTTTTTTCCAATAACGCTGCTGAGATGACTTGGAAAGTTCCTGGAGAATTGCCACTTCCCTTATTGACACGTTCAATTTCTTCTAATGCAGCTTTAATTTGGACATCTGTTTTCTTACTCTTTCAGTTTTTTTTTTACAAAACCAACCCATTTTACTGTGAAAAGGAGGCAAAATATATTTAATAATTTATCTACCTATATGCAGGATGTATGTGACACAAAATTTATTATTTAAATACTGCCCCATCCTTCCTGCATGCACATGACCCAAACCACCTGCAATATACCCACTGGACAATTTGGACTATAAAATTCTAACCAACAAAGCCATGCTTGTATATAGTTGTTTATAGTTGTATAGTTGTATATAGTTGCTAAATATCTTTACTGCTTAAACACTAACTTAAAAATAGACAAAATATTCATAAATACTTACCAAATTGGAAAAAATCTCACTGCTTAATAAAGAGCTACTTCACATACACCATTACTTCAAAGATGATGAACAATCAGTACCGCCAATTTTTGAAATCAAATTGGCGGGAATTTTGAATGTAGTTTGCTTGTTAATTTGAATACCTCCTGTGCCCCATCCCTCCACACTGTCCCCTATCTTATAAAAACGCCATTATTTATTTATAATAATACATGGTTACAATATAAAAGTTCGTGCGCAACAGACACTTAAATTTAAGGTCTCATAGTTTTACTACTATATACTTTTTCTTTTGCCATTTTTCTTAACCTAAATAGAAAATATCTGCTAATGAGCTTCTTTCTCAAATTATGATGTCTTGCCTTATCTTTCGGGAAGCATTTCGTTACAAAACCTTTCTCACTTCTGTTTTTACAGTTTACTGCTGAACAACCCACCATTATAATGAAAATACCTTCAAAATTGATAATAAGAAATACGATGAAGGAAATCTCATTTACCTGGCGAATTTTACAATTTTAATTTTAGGTGATTAATATCAGTAGGATGAAAGTAATATTTGTTGTGGTAATCGGGTATTATCACAAAAACTTAATAACTATGGAGTTTCTTAAAGAAAACGGCAATTCACAAAACAAAAGCACAAAATTACACAAATCTGTATAAGCAACTACACAAGGGCTAATGGCAGGCGCAAACAAATTTCGACCTTATATCGACTGAACCAATCAAAAACGATCACTCTCATGTCTTTACTCTCTTGTATGTAGGACTCTAGACATGTACAATACAATGCGCCATCTAGTGTTAATTAGAAATATTAATGTGATGCCAAACTTCTAGACCTAAAACATTGAGTTCCTGGAAAGTTAATTTTTCCGAAGGGAAGAAAAAATTAAAATTTGAATATTTATGCCCTCTTATTGGGTATAACACAATATTGCGGTCATCTTCTACCAGTTTTTGTTCACAAATTAGTGTATGGAAGTCAGAAATACGCTGAATGGTTTATAGAGGCGATATGGGGATTTTTTTATTATGCAGTTGGTAGACAGGGAAGTATATCATTTAAGCTTATGAGATCATTTATCACGAGTTGTAAGATATAACAAGATTAAAAAAAGAAACTTAGTTGCATAAAGCTCTCCTTAATGCCACAAATTCCAATTGAAATTATCCTATAATCCCTTTAAAATGTCTTGTGAAGTTGATTAAAAACTTATTAAACTCGAACTTAAAGGGGAAGGACAATTAGATTTACTTCTAACCAATCAACATGTTATAAGGAATAATGATTTAGAAAAACAAGAAATTGGTTACCATTCTAACAAAACATGTAACATGAATTTAAAAATATTGCAAATATTAAACAAGAAGGTAAATTTTATATAGTAAACCAAATTTCAACTGAAGTAGATCAAGCAGACCAAGTAACGCCATTAACACTCTAAATATTGTATACAGAGTTAGTATAAAGTATAGAACCCCCTGAGTATCTCCTCAACAGTTTATTATTTTTAAATAAAATTGGGTGTCCCCTTCTAAAAAAATCCAAGGAATCCAAAAATGCAATCAGAGTTACTGTATCATTTCCGGTTACACCGGAAATAAATATCAACTTTGTCATTTTAAATGGAACACCCTGTGTATTTTTACATTTTTGAATTCATTGTTTAATTTTGGATACATGAACCTATACATTCACGCACGTAGGGCCAACATTACAACAGGGTCTATGGGATCTCTTAGTAAGATGGAGAAAACATCGCTACGTGCTTATGGCTGACGTAGAGAAGATGTCCGTCAGATCAAACTTGACAAAGAAGATTACAAATACCACACTATCCTGTGGAGAACCACACCAAGGGAACCAATCAAAGAGTATCAACTTACAATCGTTACATATGGAACAGCTTCCGCACCTTACCTAGCGGTAAGGACATTACAGCAACTAGTCCAAGATGAAGAAAACAATTACCCGCAAGCATCAGCAGTAACACTGAAAGATTATTACGTGGACGACCTGTTAACTGGAACCACAACAATAGAGGACGAAAAAACTTTACAGGAAGAATTAATCAAAATGGGCAGTAAATCACAAAGAACTATGTAAAGAAGGAAAAGAAACATCGGAGCCACTGGATATCAACCAGAACGAATCAAGAAAATCCCTAGGAGTGAGATGGCAACCAGATCAAGACAGCTTTCAATTCAAAGTAGCACTCAACAACAAAACATTAACAAAAAGAAGCATACTGTCATAAACAGCAAAAATCTTCGACCCGCTAGGGTGGGTCAGTCCAATAACAATAACAGCCAAACTAATAATACAAGAATTATGGATAAGCGCAATCAAATGGGATCAAAAAGTACCTGATAACATAGCAGCAAAATGGGTGAAGTTCCGGGATGAATTAAAAGCTACAGAAGAACTAAATATACCAAGATGGATCCACCACACTTAAGGCGAGTTACAGTTACATGCGTTTTGCGATGCATCAGAAAAAGCATACGGTGCAGCAATATATGCGAGAACCAGTCAAGGGGAAGTAGGTAGGTCCATTACAACACACAACAACGCATCGTAACAACCGGCAAACCAGATGGTAAAACCAGCAAAAGGTATATTCGGAACTTGATCCCCATACACGCTCCGGCCAAAAAACAACACGAGCACGAAGACGTCCGGGCAAGGAAGAAACGAAAACAATCCCACGTACTACAAGTAGCACTTGGACTCTTAACAACGTTAACAATTGCAAGAGTGAATTTTACGATGGTACATCCAGATCCAGGCCTATGCGTAGAGCATATAGGTAATGCACGAATCGGAAGAGGTACATTCCGGATCGAACTACGATTCAACACACAAGCTACAAGAATATCAGAAGAAATACACTGCAAGGAGCTGACTCATCACACAAGTGAATTAAGTAAACAACTAAAATGGTTACAAAAAGGAATACGAGCAAATATCCACTCAAGAAAGAAAAAGGGTATGCTAGGGGACATTCTGACATCAATATTTGGAGTAAATGGCGAAGTATACAAGGACATCAACGCATTAACCAAGAACCAACAAGAATTAATGAAAACAGCAGACCGTCAAACCAAATTCATTCTATCAGCACTATCAACATTTAACAACACAGAAATAAGACTCAACAGACAACTCGAAAGCTTCATGAAGAAACTAAACCTGGGACTGGACGCAATATCCACAATGGAAAAATGGTACAAGACCATAGATGAAAACCAGCTAAACTTACACATTCTAAACTCATATCAAATAGCAGTAGACCTCATCAACGAAATATATAACCATTACAACAAAATCCTAGACGTAAATCGTGGGGGGCATACAAGGCATGGACAAAAATACATCGAAAGAAAAAACCCGGAGAAACAGAAGAAGAAAGATTCCAGATGGAACAACTTTACGCCATCCCAACCAACTCGTCGCGGCAGAATGTTCAACCTGCAATTGAACATGAACTTCGAGCCCGGCAGGATGTTTAACCTTTCATAGATTAAACAGGATATTTTAACAATTTTTTAGTAATAAATTGAGAAATATAATTAGAATTAAGACATAACAATTAAGAAATATGTAAAACGATTAGTAAGTAGAATGAATATGAAGCAGATTAATTATTGTAACAAACATGCTGATGCAAAAAGTGTGCAAGGTTGAAATTACACACACACACACATTATATACATTATAACTAGTAAGCACAAAAAGGCGCTTAAGTGAATAAACATGACCTATTAACTGGGTCAAACAATAAACTACGTAATATTAAAATCTGTATATAAGGTGTAAATAATACCAAATAAATCAGTCTTTGAATGAATTCCATTTTTATTCAATTACTCAAACAGGGTTGTGACTTGTGAGGTCTAGTCCACAATTGATACGAGTGACGGCGTATCCCTCACATTAAACCCCAAATACTCAATCTCTCTAATCAGAGAATTGAACAAATTCTGAATACAACAGTGAAAGTTGTGTTTACTCAACAAAAGAAAAACGTTCTTTAATTAATCATCTTAAAACACATAATTCAAAATACAAATGTGATTATAAAACAAATTGGAAATACAGTTTAATAAAATTGCACAGTATAAAACATACATTTAATACTGAGTATAAATGTGACCAATGTGATTACATAACAAAATGGCCAAATAATTTAAAAATGCATAGTATAAAGCACACAAGTTCTGAATACAAATATGACCAATGTGATTATACAACAAAATGGAAACAAATTTAAAACAGCATAGTATGAAACACAGATCTAATTATGAATGTACAAATGTGAACATTGTCATTACTCCACAAAAGGCAAACACCTTTAAAACATACTTTTAAGTTCTGAATACATTTGTGATTAATGTAATTTTAAAACAAAATGGAAATACAATTTAAAAATACATAGTATAAAGCACACCAGTTCTGAATATAAATGTGACCAATGTGATTATACAACAAAATGGAAACAAATTTAAACAGCATAATATGAAACATATCTAATTATGAATACAAATGTGAACATTGTCATTGCTCCATAAAAGAGAAACATTCTGTGGAGTCATCTTATAAAACATACTTTTAAGTTCTGAATACATTTGTGTTCAATGCAATTTTAAAATAAAATGGAAATACAACTTAAAACTGCATAGTGTAAAGCATACATCAAGTTCTAAATGTAAATGTGACCAATGAGATTATATAACAAAATGGAAGTATAATTTAAAACTACACAGTATAAAGCATTCATCCGGTTCTGAATGGTAATGGGACTATTGAACAATACGGAAAAAAAATTAAAGAGCATACTTAGTATAAAACACACAAATAGGGAATATAAATGTGATCAATGTAATTACTCAACCACAGTGAAGCGGTATTTAAAAGACCATATTTTAAGACATCTAAATACAACTGTAACCAGTGTAATTATTCAATCTAAACATTGTATTAAGAAAATCATAACATAACATTATCAAGTAATATATCCCTCAATAGAATACTGTTTTGTCGCATTGTATTTGTAATGAAATTAACATGCTGTTTATGTTTAATTGCTATATGCCAATAAGTTATTAATGTATATTAGAAAGCATTTTTTTTTGCTTTTGGTTTAATTCTCATTAAAAGGTACAGCAGTCTTTCTAGTCCGATACATAAGGGGTGGGCGTTATCAACGTATAGAAATCTATCGTATTACCGATGTTTATTGAAATACATTGCAACAGATATATCACTAACACTAAAAGCAACAATAACTATAGTAAAGCAAAAATATGGTCAAGTTAAAAAGTGCACTTAATTCAATTGTACAATTTGTATAACTGGCAACCAACTGCTGTTTACCTACTCAGTAGTAGCAACATGGAAATAAATGATTACGGCTTATTGCGACTTACAATGTGGGAGGCATGTGATCAATGCCAGCCCAGGAGGTACCACCATCCTTAATACTGATTTTCTGAGTTCAGAAGGGCTGCCGGTAACCCTTTCATTATCCTGAATCTATTCTCATACTATTCCTCTCGCCCCCACTGAAATCTTTCAACCGGATTGAAAGTACAAAATTAACAAAAAGATGGCTATAGTTCAGAGGTTAAAAAATTCCGGACGTAAAATCCCCATTTGGATGTCTGGGTAGGCAGGACACCAAAAATACTTTCTAATACATTATTGTAACATCAGTGGTATGTCTAATCTTAATGTGTTCACTGATACTTTGAACAACCTGATTTGTTTTTTTCAGAAACATGTCTCTGGAAACTGATTCACCTGACAATATTCACTCTAACTTTCGATATAAAGGGGTGTACATATCTCAAGCACAATATTGCTTGCAATAGGTTCTCTTCTTTGGAGAATAAAAAATTCGACGTGTTTTGATCCAAACATCCTAGTCTTAAATTTCGAAATTTTATTATTGCACCTATAGGTCTTTCAATGACAATAACTTTCAGGAGAATACCTTAGTTTGAAATTTGACTATCTTCTGGCTCAGTTTACATCTTGCGATACCTTTATTCTGGAATATTTCAATGTTTGTAACTCTAATTGGCTTTAATTTTCATCTACTACTAATCCTGGCTTCAGTTTTCATCTACTATTAATCCTGCTGATCGTAGTGCAGAAACATTTGGTATTTCATGTGATCTCACACAAATGATTTCTGAACCCACGTGAACATTGTTTTAAGTCGTCCTCGTCTCCGGACGTTTGCTCGTTCAGTATCTGGTCATCCTGATGGGCATGGAATTTTATATATTCCTAAAAAACAAAATCGTATAGATCGTTCTCGTTCCCAGCCTTGGTTCAAAAGAATGTGTGCCGATACAATATCTTTGAAAAATAAATCTTACACCAAATGAAAATCCAATGAAACGGTCGAGAGTCATGCATAGACTACGTTGGTGCTAAAAATAACTGTAAAAGTGTTGTTACTAAAGCTTAAAAGTTGTTCGAACAACGAAAGTGTAATCTAGTGGACTGTTTGTCATGCACTATGAAACCAATCCATTTTTGATTGCAAACTCATGGACTACTTCAATGAAGCAACTGGCCCGGACCGTAGCTCAGCTATTGTCTTAAAGAAATGTTTGCCTGAACTAGTGTTCCTTCATCATGGAAGTAGAAAATGTTCAACCGGTTCCCAAAAATTTGACAAGACCAATTCCTCTAGCTACCGACCAATTGCTATCACTTCCATCTTGTCTATAGTTATGGAAAAATCCATCAATTAGCAACTAGTTTTTTTCCTTAAATCTAACACACTCCTTAGTGACCACCAATATGGTCGACCATCTTTTATTTGTGATGCAAGTTTGGAACAATACATTAGAGAAGTTCGGTGAAACAGTTGCATTTGCTCAATTGGGTTTCCAGTTTTTTGATAAAAGACGAACACATGTGGTATCGATGGCTTCTTTTCAACAGAAGTTGGCATAACTCGGGTGTGTCACAGAAACATTGACAATTCCTACACTTTTTCTGCTGTACTTACATACATTTTCTGGTTTCTTTAATGTCCTTATATGCAATATACTCATAATAGTGATCCATTTTCTATCTCAAGTCAAGATAACGCTGATTGAGATGAAGCTGATTTTCTTTCAAGTCTGAGCCAAGTTTGGAACAACACATTAGAAAGGTCCAGTGAAGAAGTGTAGTCGCTTGAAATATTTAAGTTTGGTTTATTTGGTTTGTTTATTCGCCAAACGCACCTCGTTTAGATAACTAATATGCTCATCAATTATGTTTCTTGATAAAAGACAAATACGATGCTTTCTTTTCAAAAGAGTTTGGAATTAATAGCACTCTTGATTGTGGTTCATCTTAGTCTACTTGTAATAGACAAAGACATTCAACGTATCCTTAAATGGGGAAATAATAATCTAGTTAAATTTAATGCTAACAAATTAAAATACTTACCTTTTGTGTTTTTTTTATATGGTGTATTTGTATATTTAAATTATGCAAAAGTGTGTTGCTTTGTGTCCGCCAAAAAGTAGGTTTTGTGTATAAATCTAAGCAGTACTTTACCTCCCGACAAGTCTTTCTCCTGTATAAGGTCCAAATTCAACCTCATCTAGAATATAATACTCACCTCTGGGTTGGCGCTCTCCAGTATGCTTTCGATATCGTTGACCATATTCAAAGAAGAGCGATTAGGCTTATAAATGACCCCTCGTAAACTTCGGACATACAAACAGTTGAGCATAGAAGAATCATTTCAATTCTTTCTTGTACTATTGGTATTGCAATGGCTAGTGTGCTGCTGAATTACACTCTTTGATATCATCTCGGCTACCTACGCTAGGGATATTTAGTTCACTCATTCACATCACCAATATGCAGTACAAATTTCACCTTATACCAAACGTGCGCAATCTATATTCTTCTAAACGGCTTCTAAATTTTGGAATGGTCTTCCTATTTCCGGCTTTCCTCTCAATTATGATATGAAAAAATTTAAGGTAGCCCTTTATAGGCATCCATTGTAGTCGAATATCCCCGCAGGCTAAAAGACAGTGATATACGTGAAAATTTCAGAGATTACGATGTTTTTGGACTTCTCACATGATCAAGACTTAAGAGCACGAAAAAATAGACCACTAAAATCCACCAACGCGTGTGGCCTTTTTTTGTCTACTTAATCATAACTATTAAACCAATGGAATTGAAATTTTTGAAGTAAATTCCTACTGTATCAAAGATCAAAAAATTTGGTTTACAGGATGTTTCAAAAACGCTGTTGCTATTCAGAAAATTATAAATGTTTTCAAATTAACATTTTGAAAGGTATAAACAATTTACAGTAATCCTAATTTTTAATCAGATATTTTTTACATATACAAGGATGCCCAATTAAATAAATTGTAGGGCATACGTTGTGGGTCGGCTTTAAATTCAAGAACACATTTTCATTTTAAGTATTTTAGCTGAACCTTTTCTGAAAGTAACAGATTTTTTAAATAATAGAAAGAGCATAATCGCACAACAGTACTCCAGCTTTTTTTTTATACTTATGCGTAGGCTAAACTAAGTATTTTTGTAGCTTCACTCACTATACATATACGCAAAACATGACCATTAAATGTTAAAGTCACAATAAAGTATACACCTAAATCTTTAATCAAGCTTATAGGTTTTAGAAACATGTTATTCGTGGTATAATCATAATCAACAAATGGATTTTTTTGTTATACGCCAACACGCTACACTGATCCATATTAAAATGAAGATTATTATTTATGGAACTACACTGTCAGTACCCTGCTGCATACGGTGGTAATCACTTAGAATACTATATAAGGGTGATAGTCGATTGCAAGTGACGCCTACAATTAGCTTTCACCGTCACACTAATTAAACGGGTTTGTACGGAAAGATGTATTCAATGGTAATTGATTAAAGTATTCGACAATATGGTTCTACCGGCTTCTGGGAATGGGAACGAATATTGGTCTCCTTTCTCCGGAAACTGCAATGGAATTTTCGAGTGCCATCTAAAGATTAGTTATTACGGTTCAAATTGTCCTTGGATCAATGATGGTCCAACACGGCTTCCAGACATTTTCATCACGTGACTTTAGTGGTGATCGACTTCAGGTCTCAATACGGTAGGTAGTCGTAGATCATTCTACAAGTATAGTTAGTTTGAGCGGGAGGGCGCGGTTTGGTAGAAATACAAAGGTCACAGATTCCTTTTTTAAGAACACGGTTTTTCATTCTTTGTACATAACAATTTTAATTAATTAAACAACGGTCTAATGGATGATTTTGAGTAATGTTATTAAATCCGATTTCAAAACTACAGAAAATGAATAACAAAACAGGTACACGAAGTGAAACTTTTGAATTCAAATATACACAATACATTAGGTTATAGAAGTTAACTTCAAGATTTAATTGATTTATTATTGAAGTAGTTGTTCTCATCCCCAATCAAAAAACTGATTCAGGGTTTAGTACAGAAACGGCGGTTAATTCTACATATGTTCGTAACCTCTTTACGTAACCTCGGTAATACACAATTTATAAAAATAAATTTATTTCTTATGTATTGCTATTTAAAATTATTCCAATTACAATATGAATAGAAAATTTTCTAATTGTCGTTTCTGCATTAAAATGTTCAGGTATGCTAGAAAATAAGATATATAGAGTAGGACGCTTTAAAAATCATAGTTCTTTTTTAATTAATATTTGAAAACGTGTCTGACGTGATAAATTATGATTTACACGTTTGAATGCAACACGGCAGTAGTCGCTGCTTAATTTATTGGAGTTTTAATTGTGTTGTTAGGACACGCGTTTACATTGTTTTTATATTGTATTTTTTCGCCATAAATACGAGTAACTGATAAAAAATGATACCGTGTGACGCCACGACCGTTCTAACCGCGTAATGAAATTTGATTTGTTTTTTTTGTTTTTTAATTAGTTCGTTATTGCAATAAGGAATAAAATATTTAATAGGCAAACTCGGCTTGTTAACTAAGTTACATTATCATTGAATATTATACACACAATTCTGAACAATAGGGATGTAGCTAATTAAATCTATTGACCAGTTTTAATTGGTCAGTTTACAGGTTACTATATATTTATAAATAAATCCAGCCATATGTCAAATAACTAGATAGGTAACTAATACAATTCCATCACTTTCACATCTACATATGCCACAAATACGTGTTCTTCATTGTAAAAGTATGGGAACTGTATTTAGATAGAGCAATTATATATCTGTATATCTATCTAGATACTTTGTTCTAAAAGTATCTACAGCTAGACAATGAAAGAATGTGTCTGTCATAATGCTGGTCAAAACAATAAATACTTTTGTAGATTTAATTTATTAATTATAATTCATGGAGTTATACACAAAAAAAGCTTACAAAATTATCAATCCTAATAGGTGGTTGCAAAAAACAATAGTCGTAAGTAAGATTATTCAATCGAGTATTTGTGTATTGGAATATTCGGAAGTCAAATGGATACTGTTTGAAAAAACTGAATAGGTAAGTCTATTCTAAACCACTTATGGCGGGTTTCCTAACCTCAATTCCGAATGTGCTTGTTGACTGTGTTGTAATTTTTGGACTTTAATTATTGTATTACTCAGTAGTATAGCTACCCCACTTCTGGCTCACAGGGAAATTACATGTGTAAGAGAGAGACAGGTAGACAGGGAATTACAATAAATGTGAGAGATTGTAGGTCACAGACCACGTTTTTTTTCTAGGTCAAAAGGAGAGGAGATGAATCAAAACGCCTTTTCTTTTAGGTTAGAAGTAGGGTAAGTAGAGTGCAGCAATGCTACGCCTTTTGTTGCTGGGTCAAAAGTGGAAGGGGGGTCAAAGTTTATTGTCCTTTTTGCAGGTAGAAAAGGAGAGGATGGGTTGGTCAATTCTTGGAAATCTAAAAATAGACCCAGTTCCCGAGAACAAAAGGGGACGGGCTTTAAAAGTAGGTCACACGTGCTGATTCTTAGAAATCTAGAGATAGACCAGTTCCTATAAACTCCAAAGTAGGACGTAGGTGCTGATTCTTACAAATCTAAAAAATAGACCAGTTCTTAGAAATTTCAAAGTAGGTCACACTTTTTGATTCTTAGAAATGTAAAAATAGAACAAGCTCCTGGAGTGGGAGTGCCTAAAGTTTAGCGACCTCTAGGGGTGTCAATTCTAAGAAATATAAAAATAGACCAGTTCCTAGAAACCCTAAAGTTCATCAATCTTTTTCTAGGTGATGGGCCAAAAGTCATCGGCCTTTTTCTAGGTCAGGAGGAGGGGAATGGGTTGGTTATTTCTTGGAAATTAAAAATAGAACCAAAGTTTATATGTCTGGACCGGAAGTGTACGTTTATTAACCTGGAGCGAAAATGAGGGTTGCATCAATCATGGGAGAAACTAATAAATCAATAATCCATTGGATGCTGAATGAAGCAAAATATTTCAAACACCTACCTAACCTAGGAAATATAATCTGCTCTTTTATAGTAAGTTCATTACGAAAATAGGCAACATTGTAGAAACAAAAACAAGAATCTATTTCAAACAGACGTTTAAAACGTCATGTCAGAGAACCTTTATGAAGAAAAGTTGTGTAAAATTGAATTTTCTTTAAAAATATGTCTACACATTTTCTTATAAAATTAATCATTATTCATTGAAAAAATATGTACTAACGTTTAAATTATCCCTTAGGAGTTTTTGGCCGCTAAACAACGCGTCGTGTCAAAAAATTTCATAGAACATAATTAATCCATTTGATTTTATATTATATATATATATATATATATATATATATATATATATATATATATATATATATATATATATATATATATATATATATATTTCGCTATATTTTATATATAACTACTGTATATTATATATTAATTATTATTCATGTTGATATATTATTATATCACCTAACTAGCTTTAAAATACAGTCGGAGCATTAAGACTCTTCACAGGGGATAGGGATCAAATTTAGAAAAACAATTTTAATTTTATGATGATTGATGTGGTTAATGCGTGCATCCAGTTTGGAAAATAAGATAATTATAATTAAAGTGAATGAAAGTAATTTTAAAAACATTCTGAATAATTTTCATTGAGTTGTGGCAACTTATTTTTCTTTTTTAATTGAATTCTTTTGAAGATACTGAACTGTGAAATATTTTGTATTGCATCACTATATGTGTGCACCTCCCTATACATAAAATAAATCTCAAAATGTATACTCTGAGCATGCGCTAAGAATACGCTTTCATTTAATCTTTCAATAACGAATACTGAAAAACACAACATCAACAAGTAAGCATAATTACACCTAACTTTAAATAAATTATAAACTATTTACTTTTACTTTATATATCTCAATTAATGTTCCCTTTGGACGTTGTTATACGTTGTCACACATTAAGCATATTACAAAATATGGACATAATTAACACACAAATATGATATCAATGTCAATGGTTACTTTTACAAATTGGTACACTCACATAAATATGGCCTCTTTTTCTTGTTGAAGCAGGAGTTGACCGTTGAAAAACAGCTCCATAAATACCCAAGTCTCCTATGATGACTCTAATTCCTTCCAGTAAGTTACTAATATTTCTTCTCATACGTTGACTCTTTATTTTTAGGATCACCACAATTTATTAAAATTTTTATTTCAAAATAAATTTTGAAATGCACCATGTGATTGAGGTTAATTTTTAAATTAAACACACTTCCGATAATACTTTTATATTAATGGAAAAACTAAAAACAAGTAACGAAATAATAACAAAAGAAAAACAACTTGTACACGATCGAACTTCGGAAATAATTTTAATCGTAGCTATCGATAACCATGGAATTTTATTTTGGTAAACTAACCTTACTTGTTTTACCGACAATTGAATATCACTTGTTTAAAAAAAACTACCGAACTTAAGATCGCACTTGAATTGTATCGAAGCGGCTTTATTTTTTTTTTTATGGCAACATCTTGTATACTCAAGGTGTTGGCCCACAAAATTTAAGAATAGGAAGAGAGAAATTGCTTTCAAAGCACTTCTATTTATATGAAACTGCTTAGAAACCAAAATTATCAATTGTTATCAACAACTACATCGTATTTTATCTTAAATTTGATTGGTTAATAATTTTCACAATTTTAAATTTAACTTAAAAAGCTTATAACTTCTATACCTCTTAATCTATCTTAAACCTATAAACATTTTTGAAATCTCCATAATATTTCCTATAAAATAAGTCCAAACACGACCTACTTACTCAACTTATTAAACATGTTGATTTTTTACATTGATTTCTTAATTTTTACTAATTTTTTATGCTTTACAGGCCTGGTATTGATTTCCACATGAATATGGGATGCTACTACATGTACATACACATCCTTTATATGTCTAAAACCAATTTGAGAGGAAAATTATCTGAAATTTTTATACACCCTTAAAACTAATTTTAGTAAAATTGTCACTAATATAATTGTTCTGTGACTCGAAATTGAGGCTACTTCATTATTTTACCTCTTATGAATTTAATTTTGGCCAATTTGTCCCATTTATAACATTTTAATTATAAGTTTTAGTATGGAAAGTAATATGACAATAACCTTCAACTTCTATACAGTAATTTTTAAAGTTAGATTTTACATATTTAAGCAATTTAAATGTTTGTGAAAGTGTAAATTCTTATTGTTTTATGACTTATTATGATTTATTTTCACTACTTCATGGTACATCCATAAGTTCTTAACTAAGACTTGTATAGAATTGTGAATTGTCACTAATTTTAAGTCTGTAAATGTTAATTATGCACAATAACTTCAGAACTGCTGTACTATTTATGTTTCATTGTTAATGAACCAATGTTTTCATTCTGTTTTCCATTCAGTTTTAGCACTATAATAATTATTTTTTCACTAACACGAATGTTTACACCAAACCTGCCTGCGTACACCCTACTGGTGACATTGATATCTGTCCATCTACATCTAACATTTACGTTTGTTATCTACAGCCTAATAACTCATGTCTTAAGGAAAATTATACTTAAATAAACTTCTAACTAATTAAATATCCCTACATAATCTTATATATCAAGTACCATTTATACTCATAAAATGAATTTTCTTACTACGTGAATTATTTACTTTGTTTCAAGTAAATTCTAAACATCTCAATATATATATATATATATATATATATATATATATATATATATATATATATATATATATATACGCAGCTGTTTCCGAAATATTTGATGAAAATCAAAACAGTTCCTAATAAAGCACCGCCGCTGAATTTCTCCCAAAATATAATCAGCTCCAAAAGAAATAATAACAAGCTTAAACATAAAATTTTAAATACGTAGGTATATTTGTTCTGGAGTTATCGTGGATTTTAACATACATCCACACACTCACACACACATACTCGCACGCATGCACAATCACATACACACGCACGCGCCATCCCGACCCCCCCCCAACCAGCTACCTACGCACGTACCCACATACACACACACACCCACACACACACACACACAGGCAGACAGATAGACAGACACGCACTCATGAACACGCACGCGCGCCCGCACACACACACACACACACACACACACACACACACACACACACATATCATCGTCGATCTTGGCGAAACTTGGCCAAACCTTGTAAAATCAGCTAAGTCGATTTAGCGATAGTGAAAAAAAGTCGATTGCGCAACCTTGTATACCTTCATATGTATATGTAGGTTGGAAGGTAGAAAATGAAAACAAAAACGTAGCCGCCTCGGTGGTGGAATGGTTCGAGTGCATGCCTTTCACCCAAGCGGCGCGGATTCAAACCTGGCCGAGATATCCGTTTTTCTGAAACGAGGAAAAACCAAAGCACTCTTTCTGTTCGGGTAGGAAGTAAAACTGTAAGTCCCGTGGCAAAAGGGTGCTTGCCGGGTTAATGATCCTTCGCTAAAGGTGGAAGTCTTTTAGTAGGTGAAAATTCTAGTGCTAATAACCATTAGTAGTTGATGCGCATCGAGATGCCTGACATTTCCGTTCAGTTCTAGATCTCGGCCCACAATTACAAAAAACAAACAAAAACGTATTCATTTCTTTGACATTTAAAAAAACTAAGTCCGGACCTGAATTGGTTATCATGAACGTATCCATATTTATAAGCAAAACAACATACTTGAAAGTAATTACATTGATATTTCAGCATTGTGTACTTAAATTCAACTTGACCATTAACATGTGAAGGTATGTATGACCTTTGTGGAAAAAGTTTTTGGGTCCTTAATACTGCCCTCATTAAGTTTGTGGTATTGGCCAACCTGTTGTCACTGTTGTCAGTGTTAATTTTTGTTTTGAGATTCGATTTGAAATTAACAGTTGTTTAATCGTGTTTTAGTAAATACGTTTTTATTTATCAGTTAAAATATATAAACATTGCCGGTTTTGAATTGAAAAATGTGGTGATTATTATAAGTATAATAAATAGTTATATTGGTGGCTGTTATAATAAAAATGTTATGATAAATGTGATAAAGAATCTTAATGATACTTTAGTGTTTATAAATCATTTTTAAGTTACGAACAGTTTATTATTACATAGTAACAGGTAAATAAGTTCAATAGATTTCTAACCATAAGGTTATGTGTAGTTTATTTTGTTTACATTTACTTATATATCATTTTTCTTAATTTAATGGAAGGTTGGTTGATATAAGTAACATAAAGATATAATCCCCCTTTATGTAACCTATGATCTAATCGGATAAATTAGGTTGAATAATGTACCATTTAAGATTTAACAATTATCATTGAAAGTTAAAAGTGAGGTTATACGGTAACGTGACAGTTTATCTTAGCATATAAGCAGTTTATACACAGGTCATCACAGGTTTAATATTTAACGTTTATCAACTTTAAGAGGTAATATTTAAGAAAAGTTGGTTTAACCTATTTTTTTTTAATTTTAAATATTAAAGGAAAACCAATGTATACCTATGCAGTCACAGTAATTGTCGAGTCCCTGTTATTTATTTGGGGGTTTCCTTCTTTAAATGTTGCATAAATCACTCGTTAAAAATGTTAAATCATAAAAGTTAATTAAATTTTAAATCTTAAATGGTGCATAAACAAATGCCAATAATATTTCAAAACTTTATATTAGTTGTTGGCAATCCTGCAAATATTCTTGTTTATGTAGGGATTTTCTCTGAATGGTTGCTCACAATGTTAGCATTGATCTTGACCCTAGATAAATAAAACCAATGTCTAGGATCTTGACATTTAATTTCAAACGCCTTTGATTTGTTAATGCCAATTTTTGCATTTTTACCTTTCAACCTCAACCCACATATACATATGTAGGTATAGAAGGTTATGCAAGCGACTTTTTTTTCCACTATCTCTAAACTATTAACTCATTTTACAACTTTTTGGCCATGGTGTTTCGATGTATGTTAGTATCAACGATAACTCCAGAACGAAAATACCTACATACTTTTGTATTTAAGCTTGTTTTCATTTGGCTTAGAGCTGATTAGGTTTTGGGTGAAATCCAGTGGCTGCGAGGGGGTTTATTAGGGTCAGTTTTTGGGTTTTATCAAATATTTCTAAAACAGCTGCATATTTCAAAGATATAAAAATACCCAGACATAGACCTTAAACATACCGATTGATTATGTTCTATGCAATTTTTTGATACGACGCATAATTTAGCGGTAAAAAAATTCCTAAGGTACAATTTAAGTGTTAGTTCAAATATTCGAATGATTCATTTTATTAGAAAAAGTACAGACATATTTTGTAAAGAAAATTTAATTTTACATAACTTTTCTGTATGAAGTTTCTTAGTACAATGCAAGGTAAGTTTAAAAAATAATTAAGTATGAATGAAAATGTTTAACATGTATGATTGATATATGAAATTGTAAACTTTCACCATTACCACATAATAAAATACTTATCTTTTTTGGTTTTTTTTAATGGTGTATGTTAAATAATGCAATCTAAATGTTTCGATAACACTTACAGTTATCTTCGTCAGTAGTAATTCTGTTAAAAATTGTTTACAACATCTTTAACAATTTTTAACAGAATTACTACGACAATAACTTAAGTGTTATCAAACAATGGACTTTGGAATTTTTTAAGTTAACACATATTGTTTGTCTATCTGGAATGAAGTTTTAAACGACATTCTGACATAGATTACTGTGATTAATGCATAGTTATGCTAATAATTAAAATTATTTCATTTCTTTAATTTTTAAGTTAGCATCAAGATGTCTACTAATCTCTGTCCAGAAGTTTTAAATGTCTGTATAACATAGATTATTGTTTTTGCTTTTAAAATGTAGCATATTTATGTGATGAGCTTATTATAAAAGTACCTATATATAAAGATATAATTATTCTAAAAAATGTTATTAAAATTATTTAATTTCTTTTAATTTCCAATTTGTAGGTTGGAAGGTCGTGTGGTGTTTTACACCAGATATTTTGTATTGGCACAAATAAGAGATTAAATATAAACGTTTACGATTTTAGCTAAGATTGCTAATATCAGACACAAATAGTGATTTGATAATCTTATCAATGAATATGACATTGTGTGCAATTTTGGATTTTGATCAAAAATAATGCATTTAAAAGTTTGATGTAATTCACCAATACTGGACCCATGCTGTAATTTAATACCACATTTTATGTATCGTTACAAACATACAATTTAGTTGATCTTATGAGACTTATAAAGTTTGGCAATTAAGTAATAAATAGGCAATAGTGTATAATTACAGGAGTAATAAGCCATAAAGAGAATATAAAATAAATGATCATGATTCACGAGCCATTAATAGTAATAGAAATGATTACACAATAGAGACAATGCGTAACATTTATTGTGGGTGTACATAAAATTCTGTTTCAGAAGTAACTAGTAATATCTATACAATGATAATGTATCCATTACGGTATGCATATGCTTTATTTGAATTCTGACTTTTTCATAACAAATAATGACGGTAATTTATTCTACATATTTATAATACTCTTATTTTTTTCTAATAAGAAATACTTCTTTAGATACGATTACTCTGAATCTGAATTTATTTTTTATAATTTTCACCAGATGCCAAGTACATCGTTTTTCATGAAACCAAAAGCGATGTTTCCACCATATTTAGTTCAACATGGGTTGGAAGAAATTCATTTAAAGGTAGGTTTTTGGCTTAAAACATTGATCGTAATGATTAATATTTTAATATTACTTTATTACACATTTTTTTTAAATAATTAGAAATAAACTTTAACCAACAATACGTAACTGGTGCAAAATGTGGATTGATTGCATTTACAATTCACAGTGACTTGTTAGTACTTATTGTACATTATCAAAATCTTTGAAGTATTCTTAAGATTGAATTTTTCGTTTTTGGTTAATGACTTGAGCCAATTTTTTACTTTTATACCTTATACTCTAAATTTTTTCACATAAGCTTTAATATCTGTAGACAATGCATTTTATAACTTTGTTATTTACATTTACTTACACAACGGAAGATTATGGTACTTGATTTTGCAAAGATGAATTAATTTTAGATTTTATCAGCTTTATCATCTTAGTAATAACATAATAGTTGATGCATGTTTCAGGTATGCTTTTGTATATTTTATTTGTTAATAACGCAATTTGTCCGTTTTAATTATGTATTATTTAAAGCTAGGTATATTAAATAACAAGTACCGATTGTTTTATTTTAAAAATTTTAAATTGGGGTCATTAACTGGAATCAATATTCTAATAATAATGTGTGAGGAATTATAATAATACTGTTAATTATTCTTTTGTTTTTTTTAAAGGTACATTATAATTATATGTAATTATACTAATTACAAGGTAATTTACTAATAAGAAATTAATTTAATTGTTACTTTGCATGTTTTTTAAATTTTTGTACATTTCCACGCAATTTGATATTTTAGCGATTTGTTGTTACTTAAAAATCACTAATCAAGATTGTGAAAGTGATTATGTAGTAAAATGACTTACTTTAATGGAAGTTGAAAAGGTTTAGAACGTGTTAGGTAATTATGTATGATTTAATTTGTTCTAAAACAACTTAATGTGATTCTTTTATTTAATGGAGTTATTTCGGTTTTGCTCAAGTTTATTTCTTAAGAGAAAAATTGGAACTTCTACAATAGAAAATATGAAGACACGTTTGTTAGAAGCCTGATAAAAGTTGAGTCACCCGCACGTGCAAAATCCTTATTTTTAAGATCAATTTGTTTGAGGTTTCAGTAAAACATTGCCTCGAGGGCTAAGTTACATCACTCATTGGTATATGGCATCATTTGGGCGTAATGTTGCTCAAAATATATATTTGTTCTCAAATTTTGTTTGGGTCGCAGCAAAATGCATTCCTAAAATACAGTGGCGGCTCGTGTGTTATGAAAAAAGGGCGTGCACAAGAAAAGAACTTACCTATTTTTCGTACATAAAATACATTCTCTTTTGTATTTGTGAGTATATTAGGAATAACATATAAAAAGTTGCCAAAAATCGATTGTACCCTAAATTATTTATTAAACAAATTAGTTGCAAAATTCGATTTTTTATGAAATATCTCAAAAATAAAATTTTTTTGAAAAACTAATTCTGCTATTTTTACATAAAAAAAGTCTATAAAGTTATTCTCTTAAATAATAAATATGCCAGGGAGTTACCAGTGATCTTATTTTCAAAACACTGTTTAAGGTACCGTTTGGTATATTTGTTTTAATGAATAAATTTAAAATAACATAAGACGTAATAATTATTTTAGTGTAAAAAAATGGACCTCAAAACCCCTATAATATCAATTTTAGTAAAATTAATTTTTAAATCGTCATTTTTTAATAAATTGTTAACAAAAGTGGCCTTATTGGATAAGCTAGCCACTTTCAATTTTATTTTTAACATCAAATTTTTATTAGCGACCTCAAAAACCCCGACATTGTTAATTTGAGCAAAATTACTTTTAAAATTCGTTTCAAATTTACCTTCAAAAAACGGCTTTTATTGTTAAAACAATTAACATACAATTAATTAGTGTACAAATTTGATTTTATAACTTTTCTCTGTAAAGTATTGCAATGCAATTTCAAAAAGTTTAGGAAAATTCATTTAATCTCTATTTATTCCAAAATAATAATATAACAGTACGCGCCGACAGTAATGTCAGTATGCTCTATGAAGGCAATACGTTTACTGGAGATGGAGACGCACCGCTCGGTGTCCCAAATCGCCCGTATAAGCACGTATGGCGAAGATAACCGTAGTCACCCGAATGACACTCGACATAGGTACACTTTAGATCGTTCCGCGGAACATAGTTTTGAGCGTTAGTATTGTATGCACCTGATGTCCGGACGGAAATTTTGATACCATCCTTATAAAGAAAACACTATAATCAAATAAAATAATGCTCAGAATTACATGCGAATTTCTTTCTGTGTTTATTTTGGTGGTTGGGTGGGCACGTGCCCTTGTACCTATTAGCACCAGCCGCTAATGCTAAAATATATTTCCGCATCGATACTCTAGAGCTAAATTATGTGATCCGTGAGTTTTGGTTAACATTTAGGACGAATTTTTAAGAGGGGGCTTTTTTCAACCCCTGGGAGTGGTTTTAGACCTTAATTGAGATCTTTTTGGCAATATTAAGAGCCTTTTTGGCGGTCTATCCCCTTGTTAAGGGTGTTGGATGCCCCTAGGGTGTGGTGTAGAGGCCATTTTGGAAGGGTTAAGACTAGATAAGGTCCTTATGGCTTCCTTAAGGCGGGAGTAAGACTAGGCTATACCTATCCTTTCACCTGATTGGTTGAGCCCTCCCCTCTGGCTTCTGTTTGGTCCTTAGCCCCACTACTCAGCAGCTGTACTATAATTTGAGGATTAAGTCTGCATTCTGATTGGTTACGGCGGGATGTTTGAATTTGTATTCTAATAAGGGGGCCCTAATGCTAACTTGTAAGACAGGTGTAGAACTACGCAACTTGGTTTCGGGTCTTCGTCACCTTGTCCTGGTGCCTAGGTTTGAAATCTAAATTTGCATTTCAGTCTGCAGGTTAAGGCGGTAAATTTGAATCTGTATTCTAATAAGGTGGCCCCCTTGTCGGAAAATCTGAATTTGTATTTAAATCTCTGCATTCTGTTTGGTTATGGCGGGGAATTTGAATTTGTATTCTAATAAGAGGGCTTGGCGCTAACTTGCAAGACAGTTATAGGACGCCGGAACTTGTTTTCGGGTCTTCGCCCCCTAGTCGAAAAGACAGAAATTAATCAAATCAGCCGAACATATCAGACAGATCAAACAATCTCGACCAAATCAAACAAACGAATTAATCAAACAGTCAAACATGTGAAAAACGAGGGAGACGGGGGAGAGAAAAGAAACGGTGGAGACGAGAACGATCAACTTCCAGTAGAGAAAACATTCGCTAGTTTACAAATACATCACTAGACGAACAATCTACTTTTAAAATACACTACTAGGTAGAGCCGTGATCAACTGCCATTACAGAAAACATACACTAGTTTAAAAATACACCACTAGATGACGTCACAAACAAGTCGGCTTTTAAAAATAAGTAATCTCACGCACAAAGAACGTGAACATCATATTTCCATTTTCATAGTAGTCCAACTTTTCGGGTAATTAGCTAATTAGGGTTTTAGATGTACTTGAATAGCGAACGGTTGTCACTGTGGTTACATAATTGGAGAAATTCAGAAAATAATTACTTTATGCTAATGATTACCAGAGGCCTTAAGTACTGTATATTATTCAGTTATAAACAAGACGCCGAAATTGAGTGTTCTGTGAGTGTGACCGTGTCAATGCGTTCTCCCAATGTGATTATCAGCAGCAACCACAGCAAGTGATCGTTTTTTTATTTTAACACATTTTATTTACTTTATTTAATTGCTAGAGCCCTGATTTCAAGTTTGGTTATACCTGTTGTTTTATAGCTATGTTTTTTACTGCTTTAGTTGTAAAACGTATTTTTGTCACTATGCAAAGCTCAACAATAGTGTTACGCTAATTTTTCTGACATTCTTGTTATTATGGTTGGCGAATGATAATGCGTTGGGTAAAATAAAAACACAGAGGCCTATAGTTGTGTTACGCACCGAAACCGGTGTTAATTTCAAATCACGTGTATTACCAAAATTGTAAATGAAAGTCAACTTGTTTATTTACCCGGGGAGTCTGCTCGTTTTCAAAACGAAATAGTGCGTTCAAACCTGTTTATAAAATCTAGGGCCTTTTTAGTCAGAGGTATTTCCGAATCTGAGTGATATTATTATGACTGTCTAATGATATTGATAAGCGTAGTGTAAAATTAAACACAGGGTCCTATAAGTGTCTTACGAAATGAAATCGGGGTTAGTTTCAATTCATGCGTGTATTATTAAAATTGAAAATGGAGCTTGTTTATTTGCCCCCGGGAATTTATCCATTTTCAAAACGAAATAGTGCCTTCAAACTTGCTTTATACATCTAGGGCCTTTGGGCAGAGGTATTTACGATTTGGTTATATCCTTTATTGTATAGGTACTTTTACCAGTTTAACTGAGAAACGTATTTTTAGAAACTGCATACAAAACGCGGTAATAGTGTTACAAGACTAATTTGGTGCTCGTACATAGACAGTAATGCCGAAGGCTATCTCATGTATTTTTGAATTGTAATTGATTTTAACAAGCTGTAAGTTACGCCAGACCGGTATTTTTGAATTGTAAGCTGATTTTTGCAACCTGTAAGTTATGATTTGATTGATTCAGATTGATTTGCGGATAATCGACTGTTTTCCTACGCCTGCGCCCTCACGTTTAGGGAGTGTCGGTTAGTCTTATCTACAAAGCAAGCGGTTGCTCATAGGAGATAGGTATATACAGTGGGAGAATTGTTAACTGAAGGTTATGAAGAATTGTTAGCACAGCTTCTTATTTGATTTGATCGAGATTGATTGATTTGACTGCTATGGCTAATTGCTTTGATTAATTGATTTGTTTGATTTGATCGAGATTGTTTGACCTGGTCTGATATGATTCGGCTGATTTGATTTATTTCTGTCTTTTTGACAAGGGAGCGAAGACCCGAGAACAAGTTCCTGTCTTGCAAGTTAACGTTAAGCCATCTTATTAGAATACAATTTAAATTTCTAGGGAATCTAAAGATTCATACAAATGGGTTCAATTAGAACAAAAATTTAGCAATCTAGGAGCCCTTATTAATTTTGAAACATTCGAAAATTTCAAAATCGGGCGAAGACATTTGAAATTGCTTGAATGAACCTTCTTAATATAATAATCAGAATATAGAGAATTAAATACAATTCAAATTTACGCAAGGGGCTGAAACCGCGAGTCAAAAGCAAGTTCGAAGACCTATACATTCTTATAAGTTAAGCATTAGGGCCCACATTATTAGAGACAAATTTAAATTTCCGCCATAACCTGCAAAGACTTAAATACAATTTCAAATTTTCCTCCAGGGGGCGAAGGCTCGAAAGCAATTGCGAAGCCCTATACCTATCTTATAAGTTAGCATTAGGTCCTCCTATTAGAATACAAGTTCAAATATCTCGCAATAAACAATCAGAATGTAGAGACTGAAAGATTTAATAAAACATTGAAAACAAAGATGTGACAAGAGAGCAAGTTGTGAAGCCCTACACCTGTCTTACAAGCTAGCATTAGCGCCCCTTGTTAGAATACAAATTCAAATTCCCCGCCATAACCAAACAGAATGCAGACTTAAATACAAATTTAGATTTTCCCCCAAGGGGGCCACCTTATTAGAATTCAGATTCAAATTTACCGCCTTAACCTGCAGAGTTTTAAATACAAATTCAGATTTAACACCTAGGGGTCAGGGCAAGGTGGCAAAGACCCGAAAGCAAGTTGTGAAGCCCTATACCTGTCTTATAAGTCATATTCAAATTTCTCCCCTCATAGATGGCGCCACAAACAAATTAAAATTTTTTGTCAAGGGGGCGAAAGCCTGAGAGCTAGTTCCGAAGACCTATAACCTCTTACAAGTGAGAATTAGTGCCCCTTATTGGATTACAAGTTCAAGTTCCCCGCCACAATCAAACAGAATGCATAGACTTAAATACAAAAAATTTCCCGCCAATGGGGCCTCGACAAGGGGCAAAGCCCCCCGAGAGCAAGTTGCGCGGCCCTACACCTGTCTTACAAGTTAGCATTAGAACCCCCTTATTAGAATACAAATTCAAATTTTCCGCCAAGCGGTTCACGACAATGGGCGAAGACCCACGTACAAGTTCCGATCACGAAGCCCCGAGAATAAGTTTCTAAGCCCTTCATCTGTCTTACAAGTTAGCATTAGGCCCCCTTATTAGAATACAAATTCAAATTTCCGCCGTAACCAATCAAAATGTAGAGACTTAATCCTCCAATCATAGCACAGCTGCTGAGTAGTGGGGCTAAGGATTAATCAGAATCCAGAGGGGTGGGCTCAACCAATCAGGTGAAAGGATTAGCGTGGCGTAGTCTTAGCCTCGCCTTAATACACGTACAACGAATCAGGTGAAAGGAATGGGTGTGACCTAGTCTTATCCCCCCCGTAATGAAGCCATAAGGGCCTTATCTAGTCGTAATCCCCCTTTAACCCTGCCAAAATCCAACACCCTTATCCAAGGGTTCGACCGCCAAAAAGGCCCTTAATATTGCCAAAAGGACCTTAATTAAGGTCTACAACCACACCCAGGGGTTGAAAAATGCCCCCGAAAAGAGCTGACCCCCAATCAGAACACTGTATGCGCGCATTTGCCTATCCTCCAGGGGCTGGACTGCCAAAAAAAAATGCCTTCGAGGGGGTGAAAATTTCATCAAGTTGTTGAAAAACGCCCCCGAAAATAATCCGTCAAAATAGGGATTGAAATGGCCACGTGGACGTGGCTTACTCCACTCCATTTTGTCCTCAGGTTCCCCCTCCCCTTCTACTAATTTTGCCGCTACTCTTTAAAAATTTGTCCTAAATGCTAACCAAAATTCACGTATCACGTAATTTAGAGTATCGATGCTATTCGCATAAGAATAGAATTCTGAAGTTCTGCTTTAAATTCCCCATAACCCCTCAAGATTTCTAAATATTCGCATAAGACTTTGAGTTAAAGATTATACAGGGTTATGCGCGTGTCGGTTAATTATTACTAAACCATTGTATTTATAGAAAAAATTTCTTAATGAAACATCCTAAATATAAAGTCGGTGAGCATGTCAGAATCGCCAGAACTAAGTACAACTTTGTGAAGGGATATGAAACGAATTGGAGCAAGGAAGTTTTTACAATTAGTGCGGTGAAAAAAAGACCACCAGTTTATCGAATAATCGATCTTAATATCGATCCTGTTGAGGGCACCTTTTACGAAGAAGAATTGCAGGTTGTTACGGTTGATAAAGATACTCTATTCAAAGTCGATAAGATTCTAGCAGAGAAGGGCCGTGGGCGATATAAACAATACCTGGTCAAGTGGCGTGGATACAGTGACAAATTTAATAGCTGGGTGTTAGCTTCGCAGATGAGAGATATATAAAAATGGAGTTTTATCTTACCTTATTGAGTAATAGCTCTATGACGTATTTTCCAGGTAATATGACGTCAATTTTTATTACGCAGCTACCAAAGCGGATAAGATTAACGGGGTCGTGGGTTGTAGGAATATCGGAAATTCAGTACCCATGTTCTTTTGCCGCTGTAAGTGCAACATCAGTTTAATTTATTATAGAACTAAGCCACCTGAAGAAAGCGTGCTAGAAACGATATTAAAAAAGGACGCAGAATATTTTCAACGCGACAACGAGAAGATTATTTATATTGAAGATGGCTGGTACGTGATACGTTTCGCTTCGGGAAATTATGCCAACATAGAAGAAATTGCCAACGAGCTAAATAACCATGTGCTAATAAGTAAATTGCTAACAATCGAATATCATAATCTAACTAAGCGCGTCTCTACGAAATTAAAAACTCAGCTCTCGCTATTCGGATTACAATTGGGTTATCGTCCGTATCACAACATAGCTATGGAACCAATACCCCCTCACTCCGCTAGTATATGGATAGGATTACCAACTCAGATGTTTGTTTATTGCGACATCGTTGAACCGCAAATTGTGGGCGATGTTTTATCTCCGCTTATGCGTATAATAAATATTACTTCAGAAAACTATGCTTACGGGAGTCATAAAGATGTGGTTTTTTCGCCTGCTCACTACATACCGGTGATGACACGCGAATTTGAAAACATCGAGATTAATATAAAAACAGATGCGGGTGCAGCAATGCCATTTGAGTTTGGAACGTCGTGTCTGAAGCTGCACTTTAAGAAAGTACAATAATGGTTTGCCCTTATCAGCAATATTACATGAATCAGGCCGGTAACGGTATCGGCTCTATCTACAGAGGTGCGCCGTATCAACGTGGTCATGGAATAGGAAGCTGGTTAGGTGGTATATTTAGAAGTATAATACCGTTATTTAAGTCTGGCGCAAAGGCTATTGGAAAAGAAGCTCTTAGAACGGGTGCTATTCTTGGTGACGTCTAAGAGGATCGACCTATTAAAGATTCGTTTCAAGAAAAATTTCACGAGGTAGGTAGAAACCTTAAGCGTAAAGCCGACGAAAAAATCGATAAAATGATGGAGGGTTCGGGTTATGAAAGAGTACGTCTGTTCGATAATAACCAGTCTCTACCGAGGACCGTTGCTAAGAAGAAGCCTACTTACGACTATATATTTTCAGGATAATGGCTTTTCTACATGCCCAATCGTGTGAATGCGTCAAATCCGAATTGGATTTGTTCGCTTTACCGTCGACGCAGACAAGTATCGAGAGTGGTGAATGGATATTTTACAAACAGCACTCAAGGGATACCTTTAGCCTAATGGCGGCGCTCGCTTCAACTTACAAGGCGCGAATTATAGACGCTAGTTTACTGGTGAGACGTATGGAATCAATCCAACTATTCTAATTGCGCACGCTAAAGCTTTAGAAACAACCGCCGCAAAATACCCTGTTACAAGGACCGAAGTAAAAGTGTTAACTATACCAGCAGGCATACAGCGAAAATCATTGGATAATGTTTTCCTGGGTCAGTTACCTAAACGATGCATCGTAGGCTTTGTAACAAATAAAGCCTTCAACGGTGATTACCCCTCAAACCCGTTCAATTTTCATCACTGCAATATTAACTACGTGTCGTTATATATTGACGGACAACAAATTCCTTCGAAGGCCTTACAACCAGACTTTACAGCTAATGGTTTATATGTAAGAGCGTACCACACCTTAATGTCTGGTACGGGTATTCATTTTTTGAATGACGGTAACGATATATCGAGATGTGATTACCCCAACGGCTACTGTTTAATGGCCTTTGACCTAACACCTGACTTGTCTGCAAACGCTAGCACGCACTGGAATTTAGTTAGAACCGGTTCCCTTCGGCTGGAAGTCGGGTTTGAAGAAGCGCTCACCGAAACCGTTAACTGTTTGGTGTATGCAGAATTCGATAACGTGATCGAGATCGATAAACATCGGAACGTCGTTGTGGATTTTAGCTGTTAAAGGTGATAGCTCTAACCTGCGATCTTCAGTGTACAGCAGCAGCCGAAACAAGATGGGCGCATACTTGGACGTACAAGGGTTTAGTGGTGTTAACAACGAATTCATACCGAAAGAAATAGCCGTGGTTACAGATCATGGTCGTTTATCGTTGATGCTAATAAAACCACCTCGAGGTTACTTTATATCAAGATCCATGTCACAACAGATAAAATTTTTGGAGACTAATTATCATGGGCTGAAATGGTGGTCGGGTCATGTACACTACAACAATTTCCGTGAGGAGTTGATGAGAGTGTTGCGCCGCTTTAACAAAATTCACGTGAAGGGCAGTGAAAAACAACACTTTTTAAGGTTTCTTAACAAACCAATAGTAAACCTGGAGAAACTGGTTGCCCGTCGATTAAACAATTGAAAAAGGAAGCAAAAGCATATATCTGTTTAAACCATAACATCACTGGGCACTTCTATTAAAGCATATAAAGAAAAATTATTCATTTATAGTTTCCCTGCCTTGATTCATGTCTGCAGCTTTGCGAGTTTTCGTTTGTGTGTTTTCGTGTTTTTGTGCTTGTGTGCTTTCGCGTTAGCGTGTTTTCGTGTTTGCGTGTTTTCGTGATTGCGTGTTTTTGCGTTGGCGTGTTTGTGTGTTTTTGAGTTTGCGTGTTTTCATTTGCGTGTTTTCGACTTTACAATAAGTTATCTAGTTTGAGAAAATATTGTTTACGCTACTTGTTTTTTCGTGCTGCGTAACGCCCCCAGGGTGTAATTAGATCCGGCGTATAAAAAACGGACGAAGTATTCTCTAGCTTCACTTGCAGTCTTTTACTTCGTGTGTCAATGCCGCGTCTCTTCAATGCAACACTGGTGAGTTATTATTTTTCGCTTTAACTGTTTACTTTTATTTTATTCGTGCTCGTACTTCGTTTACTCGTACAGTTTTAATGTTACGTTATAATTACAGAAATGGATTTAACTAGGCGAAACGCAACAACCTGTTTTAAGCCTCAATCTTGGACTCATATCAATAAAATATGGTGAAAGGTTGCTGTGAAACTGGTTGAGTTTAAATGCATACTACCTGAGCGGTTCTACAACTTTTTCAACGCCGAGGACCAGCGCGTAAACCAGTTTAACCTTCATCGAACCAAGGAGGGGTGCAACTGCACCCCAGAAGTCGTTTTTTTTGTCATACTAAAGTATTTTATTTTCTTTTAGTTTTGATACTCTCAGACTTTGTTAATCAAAGCTTTCTCAAAACGAGGTGTCACTTAGTAATTGTTAGATTAAATCGCATAAACACCAAAAGAAAATAAGCATTGGGGTGCGCTTACACCCCGTTGGTATAGAGCCACAACTTAAGAAAATTACAATTTTATTAGTTTTTACTATTCATTGGCAGAGGGCGTTACAAATTAATTTCTAAAGTGATGTGAGTTCGCGTTGACAACAGATATTTCTAATTATCATTTGAAAACATTATAAAAATTGTTTTTGTCGGCTTTGCATTTGAAAACATTATAAAAATTGTTTTTGTCGGCTTTTAGGTAAGAAATATTTTGAATTGCTGTAAGTTATTGCGTTATTGGCTCAATCTATTGCATGTGTGAATTATAACCTTAAATATTCTATAAACTGGCAGAAACAAAGATCAGATCGCAGAAAGATCTTTTTGCTTGAATTGGGAAAATCACTCATTATTTCTTATGTAAAAAGGAGGAGTGAAAACACTGCAGGGTTAAGTACAAGAGTAGTGAGTTATATTACAATGTTGGTTCCAGATTTAGAGCAAAATGAAAACCGCCAGGCTACTGCAATTGAAGATTTAGGAGAGCGCAAGCAAGGAAGGTGCTTCGCTTGTCCACGTAAACGAGACAGAAAAGTTCGTACCACTTGCAGCATATGCAAAAGGTTTGTTTGTACAGAACATAGCACTGCTATTACAAAGTAAATATGCAACCCATGTACAGAGGGACAATAGGAAAACAATTCCCTACACAATATCATTCATTAGTTTTTTATAAAAAGTTATGTTATTTTTATTTTGTATGTTATGCAAACATTACATTGTTTTAAATATTCACACTGTCTTTACAAACAACAGATAACATTATGCCAAAAGGTTTTGCCCAAATTTGTTAACGAAAATTGTTTTTTATGAGGGGTGCATGTGCACCCCGTCTTGGGTTTCTACGTAACAAATTGACCCTTGGTTCGAAGAAGGTTAATGAACAGCTGAAGACCAAAGACGTTTCATTAAGTTCTTTAGGAGCCGCAGGCAACACAACAAATTTAATATTCAAGTAGAAAATGGCATTTTAAAAACTACTTGTGATACGTTATTGTTATCAATAAAATTCCTGTTTCATTGTTGTGGTACATGAGATTAATTTGAATGACAGTAAAAAAATTAATTATAATCCACCGAGGATTTTAATTATGGTAATTAAAATAAAAATAAGTGTTCTATAATCGAAGGAGGAGCAAGTCCAGAGAGCTAGATTCTACACATGTCTTACAGGTTAGCATTAGGACCCTTATTAAAAACAATTTCAAATTCTCCACCAATCAGAATGCAGAGACTTAGCTCCTCCAATCAGGGTAGAGGGCCAAGAAAAACAAAATGGTCTACAAGATAATTACCAAAAATAGTTGTCACCTCTAGTCTTCAGTCCTACCCCAACTCCAAGGCCAACCCCCCAAAAAAAAACTAACTCCAAGACCAAACCCAAGCTCAGTCTTAAGGCCTAAAATATGCCGCTCACGTACGCGTCCATTTGCCTATCCTCCAGGGGCTGAACTGCCAAAAAGGGTCTTAACACAACCAAAAGGGCTCTAATTAGAGTGAAAATTCCAAAAAGGTTCTTAATACTGCTAAAAGGTTCTAATTAGGGCGAAAAATTCCATGAAGGGGTAGAAAATGACCACCGAAAAGACACCAAACGGGTGAAAAAATACGATCCCCACGTGGCGCGTAAAAAAGTGAAAGGTGTGGTGTCCCAGGGGGCGACGTAAAAAAGTGGAGGGGATGATGTCCCGTTACTACTGACTACTTTAGCCAAGTTTCGCCAAAATCGGACATTATTCCTCTATGTGTGTATGGATGTATGTTAGTATCAACGATAACTCCAGAACGAAAACCTACATACTTAAAATTTTGTATTTAAGCTTGTTTTCATTTCGCTTGGAGCTGAGTAGGTTTTGTGAGAAGTCCAGCGGCGTAGAGGGGGGTTTATTAGGGGTAGTTTTTAATTTTTATCAAATATTTCTAAAACCTGCATATTTCAAAGATATAAAAATACCTGGATATAGACCTTAAACATATCGATTAATTATGTTCTATACAATTCCTAAGGTAGAATTTAAGTGTTCAAATTTTTCATTATCTGAATAACGATTAATTTTATAAAAAAAAGTGTAGACGTATTTTTTTTAAGAAAATTTAATTTTACCTAAATTTTCTTTACAAAGTTTTTTAATGTAAAAATTAAATAAATATGATTGAAAATGCTGAAGCTGTATTATCGATATTTTTATAGAAGTGGGCGGCTTTGAAACTTTTTTTACGTTAACATGTATTTATGCCTGTGAATCTCAAACTGTCATGAACGTCTGTTTAACATAGATTATTGTTTTTGCGTTAACAATGTTGCCTATTTTTGTAATGAGCTAATTATAAAAGACGTTGCATAATTATCCTAAACAAATATTATATTGAGTATCAAGAACAGTAAGGGACGTTTACCGGTCGATGACCGGAGACCGGTACAACCCTTAATGTTCGTGATGCTCATACTGTTTTTTGCACGATTGTATTAAATTTACCACAATTGAAATTATTTTATTTCTACTAAACAAACGAAAAGTCAAAAGTGACGTTTTAAATAGAAATGACCAAATTTTTTGGTCTTATTGTTGTGAAATATAGTATACCTATATAATTTTACTTTAGTAAGTAAAAGACGTCGGTAAGTAAAATACTTACCGACGAGTTGGGCCTCGCAACCAGTAAACATATCCTACTGTCTTGGAAACAGATATGGTAAATAAACTAAAAAGGCTCAATCGTTCAAAAAATGTTATTAAAATTATTTCGTTTCTTTTAATTTCCATTTTGTAGGTTGGAAGGTCGTGTGGTGTTCCACACCAGATATTTTATTTGAACGTATAAATCTACGGTACCCTAGGTTACCGTAGATTTAATTTCCATTTTTTTACTCATTTTTACCTTTATCATGCTCAATATTGAAATAATTTGCTTTATACCGGGTGTCCAAAGCGTCATGCGATGGAAGATTGTGGCTTCGCTGTTGATTTTTCGTTAAAATCATTTATACGAAAGTTATATGGTTCCAATATGTGCACAACTTAAAAATATTTTAGCACCTACAGGGTGATTCGTAAAAGTAGGGGTGGTATCAACTTTTTTATTTTAAATGGAACACCCTCTATATCATTACATTTTTTGATAGCCTAATGAATAAGCTTTTCAACGATGTATACATTTGTGCATATAAAATGCAACGTTGCCAAGTTATTTAACAAAAATGTATTTTTTTCCTGAATGTAAGGTTAGCAATAAAAATTAATTCTTGGTTTATTATCTCAGTTGAGACAAATTAGTTCAGGGATATAATTAAAGCTAGGTATAGGCTTTGAAAGGATGTAAACCTTTGATTGATATATTGAATAGGGGAGAGAGGGCTCCGTGTGAAACTTTAGCATGTTCTATGTACATCAATTCTCTTATTTCAAATGGAACACCCTGTCTATTTTGATATAGGCGAATAGTACTCTTAAAGACCGAACTTTTATCTAAATACAATGATACCGCTAAAATTTATAGTTTTTAAAATATTTCCATTTTTTTAATTTTTCTATAATTATTTTTTAACGTAACGATTTAATAGAGTGCCATAATTTCAAGTCACAATAGCAGATTAGTAATAGTAATTTTATTAAATATTTTTAACAATAAACTAAACAATGTAATATTGAAATAATAAACAAACAATTAACAAAAACAAGAAGTAGGTAAGTCAAACATATGCAAATGTGCACTTAAAAAAATTATAAATAAGGTTCAAACAAGCCTCCTCTTTTCTCAATGCACTGATTCAATCGCTGTCTGTAGCAATGTTGTAAATTATGCAACATTTGTTGGGTTACATTACGAAACGCTTATTGAATTCTTTCCCTCATATTTTCTGCAGTAGTAGGCGATGTTCTATAAACTTCATTTTTTGTGTAGCCCCATAAAAATAGTCCATGAAAGTCAGATCGGGTGATCTAGCTGACCACCTGATAGGCCCATAACGACCTATCCAACGTTGATTTAAAAACTGCGTCACATCACGTACCGAATGTGCAGGAGCGCCATCTTGTTGGATCCATATTTCCTCATTACCGAATGGGATGTTCTCTTCAATCCATGGTAGCACATTGGTTCGCAATAAATTTAAATAATTTACTGCATTTAAATTGTTTTCCCAAAAATAGAGTCCTAATAATCTGTTGCCAATAATACGAGCCCAAACATTGAGACTCCATCAATGCTGATTGTTTCTGTATCTAATTATATAACGGATTTTCCATGGCGTAATAATGACAATTATGTCTATTTACAAAATAATTGTTATGAAAAGTAGATTCGTCTGTCATCGTAACTGTATTAAAAAAATTATGTGGTTGTCGCAATCCCCAACGACAGTAAATTAATCTATTTTCAAAGTCATGTTCATTCAATGCCTGGTTGAGTTGGATCTTGTATGGATGGTATTTATGTTCATTAATTATATTGTGTATTGTTGATTTATGTAAATCATGTTCCAGTGCAATTTTTCTAATACTTATTTGAGGATTTTCTTGTATAGCTCGAAGCACCTCTAGTTGAGTTTCCTCGTTCTTTACAGGTTTCGGACAATTGTTCTTTTATATGCAATCGATCGTGTTTTCTCAAATCTACTTTTTTAAATTTTCAAGTACTCGTTCATCTGGACAGCGGGCATCGGGAAATTTTTGTTTATAAATTCTAGAAGCAAGTAAACAATTACCTTGGGATTCTATTATGTAAATCATTTGAATTAATTCGTTCTTCGTATATTTCATTTTAAAATTTAGAGTTAACTTCTCTTAATTCAAGTTTTCTTCTAAATACAAATGTAGTGAAAGTAGTTTTGAAAGAAATCAAGTTAAAATACACCTAATTGACATATTAAAATGTTATTTTATTGTTTTTAAATCATGGCACTCTATTAAATCGTTACGTTATGAAATAATTATAGAAAAATTAAAAAAATGGAAATATTTTAAAAATTATAATATATAATATATTTAGATAAAGTTAGGTCTTTAAGAGTATTATTCGCTCATATCAAAATATACAGGGTGTTACATTTGAAATAAGAGAATTGATGTACCGGGTGAGTCATTAAGGAAGGACGCCGGCTATATCCCAGAAACCGCTTATGTTACGACTTACAAAAAAAATTCTTCAGTAAATGTGGCCAAGAGAAAATGCTGGAAATAATTTTAAAGTTTGTAAATAGACCGCTAGATGGCATAACTGCTGTAGTAAATTAAAAAATGTCTAATAAGTAACAGAAACGTAAGGAAAAGGTATATTGGAAATATCGTAGTTGTATTTTTGGGACAATTTTACCCATTTTTTGTATAGGAAGTTTTCTCTAACTTCACAGGTTTTCCGTAGGGGGAGCTGCGAAAGTTGTCAGACAAACACGTAATTATCTTCGGAACCAGTCTTCGAATCTTAAAAAGTAATATTTCGTTGATGTATTAAAAAGTTAAGTTTGATTAACGAACAAACCGCTAGAGGACGCTTTCCAAATATTGCTGAAATTTTAGCGATTTTCTTCAAAATATTAAATAGAATGGTATGTTTTTTATATTTAAGTCAGAAAGAGTATAAAATTTCGCCTATACTCTGAAAATTTCAAGTCGATATCTCTGTTGGTGTCAATTTTATACCTACTTTAAATTTAGATCCAAAAACAATAAAACGCAAAGTTTTTTGACATAATAGTTTATTACTTAGGCCAGCTTTTATAAACACGAGTTAACCCTGCTTCGAGAGTTAACCCCAGAAATTCTATAATACTGGCAGTTATTATCATCGAGTTTCTGGGGTTAGTTTATTACCGTTGGTTAATAATTACACCGGGTGGACGACCGAAAATTAACTAGAGATGAGTAGTACGCCATTACTCAGTGGCGACCTAAATGCTCAAATTGTCTGCCATCATTATCAATACACAGCTGCAACCGCTGTTGCGTTGACAAAACAGCGGTTTCTATCTCCGCTGTGGAGAAGGTGCGAACGGAATTTCTTATCCTAATGACCATATTTTCAGGCGTAATTGGCCTGGTTGTAAAAACAAGGTCCTTTATTCTTCCCCAAAAATAAAAATCTAAACAAGTTAGATCGGGGGACCTAGAAGGTAACAATGGTAATGGTTATTAAGCTGTTAAAGTTAAGAATGAATAAGGAAATGTAGGTACCTAGCTGGCCATGGAAAAAAGCTCCCTCTTCCTATCCATGTATCAGGAAAAGTGTTACTCAAAAATTGACGCACGCGTACTGAAAAATGTGCCGGACAGCGGTCATGTAAAAATATCCGCTGCCTAGTAACGCTGCCAAGTAACGGCCAATCGTTCCGCAAGAAATTAAGGTACGTTTCACCATTAAGTGGTGTGTCAAAAATGTGATGACCAATAATTCGACCTCCTAAAATACCGCACCAAACATTGACGCTCCACCAGCCCTGATGTTGAATTTCTTGCATCCAACGAGGATTGGTTCTGGACCAATAATGCATGTTATGACGATTTACTCCACCATCACTGGGAAATGTAGCCTCGTCAGTCTGTCAAAATGTGCCAATAAGTCAAAGAAACTCGTATCACAATACACCCGCATACACCGCAAAACCGGAGGTAATTTTATGAGGAAATTTCAGGATGATATTTCCTTGACACTGACATTGATAAAATTAATGTTACTATGGATAAATCTTCATTATGCATTGTTGGTCTGGTAGTGTTATTGGATGATCGTGGCATTACAAAATCATTACCATGGATCTGAACTTAAAGTAGGTATAACATTGAAACCAACAAAAATATCGACTTGAAATTTTCAGGGTATAGGCGAAATTTTATGCTTTTTCTGACTTAGATATAAAAAACATACCATTCTATTTAATATTTTGAAGAAAATCGCTAAAATTTCAGCAATATTTGGAAATCATCCTCTAGCTTTTTGTTCGTTAATCAAACTTAACTTTTTAATACATCAACGAATAGCGCAAGAAAAGACCTTTCCAACGATATATTACTTTTTAAGATTCGAAGACTGGTTCCGAAGATAATTACGTGTTTGTCTGCCAACTTTTGCAGCTCCCCCTACGGAAAACCTGTGAAGTTAGAGAAAAACTTCTTATATAAAAATGGGTAAAATTGTCCCAAAAATACAACTACGATATTTCCAATATACCCTTTCCTTAAGTTTCGGTTACTTATTAGACATTTTTTAATTTACTACATCAGTTACGCCACCTCGCGGTCTATTTACAAACTTTAAAATTATTTCCAGCATTTTCTCTTGTCCACATTTACTGAAGAATTTTTTTTTTGAAGTCGTAACATAAGCGGTTTCTGAGATATAGCCGGCGTCCTTCCTTAACCCTTAACTGTTGACATGGAGCCTATCAGACTCCGCCCACTGTACTTTGATCAGTAACGCCCACTCAAATGCATTTACAAGTGCCTGGCTCTCAGTACCTTCTTAACTTTCAGTCTAGTTTGAGGCCTTAAAAAGACATTATTGTAAATTTTTTGGTTTCCGAGTTATAGTCGTTAAGGAGTCTGGGAGACTCCATGTCAGTGTGTGTGTAATATAATTGAATATATGATCCTGGCGAGTTCTTCACGATCCGTAAATATTTTAGATCAAAATTTCGAGGAACTTTGTAATCAATGGTATGACGAGGCGAATAGTGACATATGTGATACTGAGAACGAAGACGAGAGTGTTATACTCAGTGAACATGACTCTTGTAGTGAGCAAGAACTAAATTCTGAAGAGGACGATTTTCAGCAAGAAATTGATTCTGAAAACAATTTGGAAGAAGAATGTGCTTCAGGTAAAAATTTGGAAGTAACAAAAAAGGCTTATTTTTACGGAAAAAATCGATATAAATGGAGTAAAATAGAGCCAACCCGAAATGTACGAACTCCACAACATAATATTATGCATTTGCCAGTGGCACGTCGTCCTGACCAAGATAATGCTTCCACTTATTTTCAAATTCAGTTTTCTCAGGATATGTGTGAGTTAGTCATAAAGTGGACCAACCAAAAACTAGAAAACATGAGAAATACATATAAAAGAAAAAATAAACCAGAATTAGCAAATATAGATGAAGTGGAATTCAAAGCGTTTTTGGGATTGTTGCTCTATACATCCATATTCAAATCGAATGATGAAGATGTACGTAGTCTTTTTGCTGCAAATGGTAAAGGAAGAGATGTTTTCAGGGCAGTTATGTCAGTGCAACTATGGTAAATAGGACAATATGGTTACTCAACTTTATATACTGCACGAGTTTTATTTTATAATACTAGAACTGTATTTTTGTTTTTTTGAATTAGTTTCAACTTTATTACATTTTTGCACAACAGAAACTAAATTCAGATCCATTTTTGCTTAATTTTAATTGTATAACAAATACCTTTTTTTTAAATGCTTTATTGTAGATACCTTCCGTTTTTGCTCAAATGATCCAAAAAAATTATATTATTTGAATTTTTGTTGTAAACATGTTTCTTCTTAAGCAATAAACTTTGTTGTTTTTATATGTGAACTCTTAATTTTTATAAAATTAAGGAAAAAATGGCTTTTCCCTTTGTGGAGCCCTCCAGACTCCATGTCAGCGTTATAGTCATAAAATGAGATGTCAGCAGTTAAGGGTTAATGACACCCGGTACATTGCACATGCTAAAGTTTCACACGGAGCCTTCTCTCCCCTATTCAATATATCAATAAAACGTTTACATCTTTTCAAAGTCTATACCTAGCTTAATTATATCCCTGAACTAATTTCTCTCAACTTAGATAATAAACCAAGAATTAATTTTTATTGCTAACCTTACATTCAGGAAAAAAATACATTTTTGTTAAATAACTTGGCAACATTGCATTTTATATGTACAAATGTATACATCGTTGAAAAGCTTATTCATTAGGCTATCCAAAAATGTAATGATATACAGTGTGTTCCATTTAAAATAAAAAAGTTGATAGCCCCTACTTTTACGAATCACCCTGTAGGTGCTAAAATATTTTTAAGTTGTGCACGTATTGGAACCATATAACTTTTGTATAAATGACGAATCAGCGAAGCCACATCTTCCGTCGCGTGACGCTTTGGACACCCGGTATAGTGTCCCTTTGCAGGTCGTGTAATAAGATTCGATTTGTTACTGCATTTATTTATTTTTCTCGTCATTTGAATAATATATTCATATTTAGATCGACTAGAATAAAAATATGCTTCGATCTACACATTTTTGGGTTAAAATCAGGGAGGGTTTTGCATATGTTACGGAACTGAATCTTATAAACAAATATTATGTCATAAATAATTTTAGTAACATAAATATAGATGTCGATAGTATTCACCCTAATGTTTTATATTTCCCTTATGTGACGCGTGTATTTATTAAGCGACTCCCTCAATCAGAGCTTATCGCAAACAAAATGAAATTTGACCCATTTTTATTATAGAAAAAAGTATTAAAAATAATTTGGTCAATTCACATTCTTCAACCTACGCTTGTATATTATTTCTAAATTTAAATTTACGAAGGAGGCTGCGTATTTACAGCTGAGATGCTCCACTAAGCAGTAACTAACTCTTAATCCGTTTGTAAAGATTTCTTGTGTAGACAAAGTGATTAAGTGAAACCGGTTATAATACGATTAATTATAATACCTTAGCACAAGTGTTGCGTGTATACACATACAATGTATTAATGTATAGGTAAACGTACTTAATTTCCGACTATATTGCAGCCTGTTTTTCTGTCAGGTTGCGATTTACATACGTGACGTTTCTTGAAATTGGATCTCAATTACCGTATTTATTTTTTTTTTAATTAAAATTTGTTGCTATTGCAGTAACTGCAAGAATAACCCACAGAAAAATTTGGATAATAGCCAATAAGATAACAAACATGTTAGTGAGTGTTACATAAACTTAACGGTATATTTATTGATAATGGCAATTCGGACATTAACACGTAACACATCAGACGTTCATTTAAATGACGTGATATGTTTACAAATGAAAAAACCGAAAAGTTGGAATTGGGAACTATCGACATCAAAATCGTCTCCTCATATTATAATGCCAACTATAAAATTATATAATTCAAGAGGAAAATTATTGGTTGAAGCGGAAGATAATCACCTTCAAAGACGAAGCTGGCACAGTTCCGATGTTAAGCCAGAATGCACAAAAGATAAAAAGGATATAAATAACGACGTTTTAAGTTTGAGGAAGTTAAGAAAATCTAAAAGTGACGTCTTTAATTATACTCCTTGTCTTAATCTAGATCAAACAAAAACGAAGTTAGAATCTATTAATGATGGAATTGCTTTAATACCATTGCAAAAATCGTGTAGTGACGTTCTACAATCACAAAATAAAACAAAAAATGTATTGCGAAAGAATCGATCTGTTCGAGATATGTCGTCATATCTTTTACATAAAAGATCTAAAACTGACGATCTTTTTCAAAGACTGATGAAATATAATGAAGAGAGTATAAAAAGGGCGATTACTGATGGTTATAGAAATTTTATTACCCCTCTCACCGATAAAGGAAATGACGAAGTCCGAATTGATAAAGAAAAATGCAAGAAAACAACGTTTACAAAAGAATGTGCCACTTACAATAAATTTCCGAATAATCAGATTCAACCGGACATCAATTTTTTTACGCATAAAAGATATCAAACACGTACTTGTAGTGCTGGCACTTTGATCGTAGCGGAAACTTTCAATTATGGAAATCGAAGAAGGCGGCGTACAGAAAATGGTGATATTGTGATTAGTCCTGTTAGAAGTGAATGTAAGGATAATGACTATTTAGTGCAAGAACCAATAACACCAAGTAGTGATTTAAACGATCTAAAAGCAAGTGGATCCTTCAATGACGAGCAGCAAAAACCTCGAATAACCAAATCACCGTCAAAACGAAAACGATTTTTAAAGAAATATTCTGAACGTCGAAACGGTAAGTTTTCGGTTGTGTGGAGAATATTTAACCCCTCTCGTAATTCCCGTTATAATTTAGCTGGGTTAAGAGTAATAATTCACCTTACAACACAATTAGGCGGGTTGCTGAATTTTAACTAAGTGCGTTATTGATTGCAAAGATGCCTGGGAAAAAATGATGACATTTATCAAGCTTTTTCTTCGTTCCATTTAAGTATTGTTATTAAAAGAAAAAGTTATTTCTATTAAATCGATCTTGTGGTATTTTTGCTCATATTGATGAAATGTGAAACTTGTTATTAGATACCGTAAAACTTTCTTTTATTACATCAATCATCTGACTATTGGCGAAATTCTGTCTCGTAATAACTCAATTCGTGCCTATGGCAACCTAATATTGATTAGGAAAACTTTATTTTCTCGGTTTTCAAATTGTGTTATACGTATGACCACCCTCTTGTACTCCTATTTCCTTCCAACTATTTATGTTAAAATTACTTTGATGCGAGCCGCTACTTTTTTTTCATTTTCTTTCAAAAGTAATGAAAAAATATTTATTTCATACTGTACTGTAATGTACTGTCAGTTTTACGTCATACTCTAGTATACTGTAAAACACGTTTTTACGGTATAGTAGCTTTTTACAATACACTAGGAATTTTACCGTACTCAATTCAAAGGCAACTGCAGAAAAAATTTATTAACAAATTTTGAGAAAATAAACAGATACAGAATTAAAATTGAATTGAAAATAAGACCTAAGGTGAAATTCAACTGAAAAATAAGAGTTAAGGTCATTTTGGTATGTTTAAATTAATACAGTAGAACCTCTTTAATCCGAACCGGTGTGAAAAGAGCGGCCAGTTTCAGCAGCCAAAATTTACGGAAATACACGACAACCCAGTGACGTTCGTAAATAAATTAGTTACTAAATCTATAATCATTACTTATTCAAATACTTATGTCATTAAGCATAAAAATAATACAAAAACCGCTCTTTACAAATTAAGAATAACAATGATGCAAAAGTTGTTTTTTGCAAAACCGTCTAAGGGTTGTTTATAGCTACCCCCTTTTATACATCATGAAAACTAAACATAGTATCAGGATGAAATTTTCAGGATAAATACTTTATTAATTAAGGATGACAATGATGCAAAAGTTGTTTTCTGCAAAGCTGTCTAAGGGTTGTTAATTGACACCCTCTTTAATACATCTGAAACTAAACATAGTATCAGGATGAAATTTGTGGATAAATACTTTATTAATTATGGATAACAATGAACAAACGCCGTTTTACAAACCAAGTTGTTCAAGTACTTTATACATCTTGAAAACTAAACATAAACAGTATGAAATTTCAGGATAAATACTTTATATTAAGGATACAATGAGCAAATCAAAGCCTTAAGGTTGTTCATAGCTACCCTTTTATACATCTTGAAAACTAAACATAGTATCAGGTATGAAATTTGTGGATAAATACTTTATTAATTATGGATAACAATGAGCAAAGCCGTTTTGACAAAGCCGTCTAAGGGTTGTTCATAGCTACCCTTTATACATCTTGAAAACTAAACATAGTATCAGGATGAAATTTCAGTAAGGATAAGATAGTTTCTTTAATTGTTCATATACCTTAATTTGAACTAACAATAGATGAACAGGATATTTATTAGATCAAATGTCAAGGGTTTTTCATAGCTACCCTTTTATACATCTTGAAAACTAAACATAGTATCAGGATGAAATTTCAGGATAATACTTTATTAATTAAGGATAATGAAATTTATTGAAAGTTAGGTTGTTCATAGCTACCCTTTATACATCTTGAAAACTAAACAATATCAGGATGAAATTTCAGGAAAATTATTAATTAGGATAAGATGCAAAAGTTGTTTCAAAGGTTGTTCATAGCTACCCCTTTACTCTTGAATAACAATTCAGATTTTGAAAACTTCTATAATGCAATATAAAGTATTTTGAAATTCAGATTGTTATAGCTATACGATTTAAAATAATAATTAGGATTTCAAAAACTATTATTAGCATCAATGTGAAGTTTTTGCAAAGTTAAGTTGTTCATAGCTACCCTTTTTACAGTCTTGAAAACTAAACAAGTATCAGGTTGAAATTTTCAGGATATATTTATTATAAGGATAACAATGATGCAAAGTTGTTTTGAAAGTAAGTTGTTCATAGCTACCCTTTTTATCTTGAACTAAACAACTATCAGGATGAAATTTCAGGAAAATACTTTATTATTAAGGATAACAATGATGCAAAAGTTTTTGCAAAAGTCCTAATGTTGTTCATAGCTACCCTTTTATACATCTTGGGTAGCTATGAACAACTTACGGTGAAATTGCTCAGAAATACCTTTATGTAATTAGGATCAACAATTGAATAAAGTTAGTTTTCCTGAAATTTCATCCTGATATATGTTTAGTTTCAAGATGTATAAAAGGGTAGCTATGAACAACCCTTAGACGGCTTTGCAAAAACACTTTTGCTATCATTTTATCCTTAATTAATAAAGTATTTATCCTGAAATTTCATCCTGATACTATGTTTAGTTTTCAAGATTATAAAGGGTAGCTATGAACAACCCTTAGACGCTTTGCAAAACAACTTTGCATCATTGTTATCCTTAATTAATAAAGTATTTATCCTGAAATTTCATCCTGATATATGTTTAGTTTTCAAGATGTATAAAGGGTAGCTATGAACAACCCTTAGACTTTGCAAAACGCTTTTGCATCATATGTATCCTTAATAATAAAGTATTATCCTGAAATTTATCCTGATACTATGTTTAGTTTTCAAGATTAAAAGGGTAGTATGAACAACCCTTAGAGCTTTGCAAAACAACTTTTGCATCATTGTTATCCTTAATTAATAAGTATTATCCTGAATTTATCCTGATACTATGTTTAGTTTTCAAGATGTATAAAGGGTAGCTATGAACAACCCTTAGACGCTTTGCAAAACAACTTTTGCTCATTGTATCCTTAATTAATAAAGTATTTATCCTGAAATTTCATCCTGATACTATGTTTAGTTTTCAAGATGTATAAAAGGGTAGCTATGAACAACCCTTAGACGGCTTTGCAAAAACAACTTTTGCATCATTGTTATCCTTAATTAATAAAGTATATTATCCTGAAATTTCATCCTGATACTATGTTTAGTTTTCAAGATGTATAAAGGGGTAGCTATGAACAACCCTTAGACGGCTTTGCAAAACAACTTTTGCATCATTGTGTTAATCCTAATTAATAAAGTATTTATCTCTGAAAATTTATCCTGATACTATGTTTAGTTTTCAAGATGTATAAAAGGGGTAGCTATGAACAACCCTTAGACGGCTTTGCAAAACAATTTTGCATCATTGTTATCCTTAATTAATAAAGTAATTTATCCTGAAAATTTCATCCTGATACTATGTTTAGTTTTCAAGATGTATAAAGGGTAGCTATGAACAACCCTTAGACGTTTGCAAAACAACTTTTGCATCATTGTTATCCTTAATTAATAAAGTATTTATCCTGAAAATTTCATCCTGATACTATGTTCAGTTTTCAAGATGTATAAAAGGGGTAGCTATGAACAACCCTTAGACGGCTTTGCAAAAACAACTTTTGCATCATTGTTATCCTTAATTAATAAAGTATATTATCCTGAAAATTTCATCCTGATACTATGTTTAGTTTTCAAGATGTATAAAAGGGTAGCTATGAACAACCCTTAGACGTTTGCAAAAACAACTTTTGCTCATTGTTATCCTTAATTAATAAAGTATTTATCCTGAAATTTCATCCTGATACTATGTTTAGTTTTCAAGATGTGTAAAAGGTGGTAGCTATTAAAAACCCTTAGACGGCTTTGTAAAAAACGGCGTTTGCTTCATTGTTTTCCATAATTAATAAAATATTTATCCACTGAATTTCATCCTGATACTATGTTTAGTTTCCCAGATGTATTAAAGAGGGTGGAAATTAACAACCCTTAGACGGCTTTGCAGAAAACAACTTTTGCATCATTGTCATCCTTAATTAATATAAAGTATTTATCCTGATACTATGTTTAGTTTACGAGATGTATAAAAGGGGGTAGCGATTAACAACCCCTTAGACGGCTTTGTAAAGAGCGGTTTTTGTATTATTTTGATGCTTAATGACATAAGTATTTGAATAAGTAATGATTATAGATTTGGTAACTAATTTATTCACGAACGCCACTGGGTTGTCGTATTTTCGTAAATTTTGGCTGCTGAAACTGGCCGCTCTTTTCACACCGGTTTAATCCGAACTAATAGGAACCGGGGGAGGTTCGGATTATCAAATCGTTCGGATTACAGAACATATTGTGCTTTTCATAAAACAACAGTTAAAACGTGCCTAAAATGGGTTATTAGTGTTAAAGAAAAAAAATAAAAAAGATAAATGCATTGCAGTGTAAAGTACGTACTGTATTTTTCATGTAATCAAGGTGTAGTAACCATAGAGTAAAAAAGTATTACAGTAGAAAAAATTATACACTATAGTACTACTGTACAATGTAAAATTATACAGTACCTACAGTATTTAGAATAAAATAACATAAAATACAAGACAGTATTGTGGAATTTGTACGGTCCATACTGTATCAACAAACATAAAATACATACATTACTGTACTGTAAAAAAGTCGGTCATTTTCTTCTGAACAAATGATGAAGTGCGTTTTTTGTCTGCCAAGTCTCGAATTTGCTTTAAAACCATCAATTGCGGTAAGCAGCATTGTATGGGATGGTCCCAAGTCAGAAGTTTCTTCATCTTCACTGCTCTCCTCAGATTCGTTTTCCTCGGTGACGATGGAAAGAATTTCATCTTCATTATAAATCTGATATCCTGGATCATTCTTGTCACTATTGATCCACTCTGTTGCATCAGTTACGTCACACTCCTCAAACCCAGGAATAGCCTGACAAAGATCGACAATTTCTCCGACAATATGAGATTCTTCATGTTCTCCATCACAATTATTTTCGACGTCATTGTTCTCAGGCATAGGCCATATCTTGTTCCAAGCTTTCGTCAAATTTTCCCCTGTTAGATTTGCCCAAGAATCCACCAGAATATAGCAACAGTCTTTTAAGTTAATTTTTTTTTTTTTTGTAAATGCAATCACACTTTCTTCGTCTATCTGCTAAAAGTAGCCGCCTAAGCAATTCTTTCCTGTACAATCTCTTGGTTTTTGCAATGACTCCCTGATCCATTGGCTGGAGGAGGGCTGTTACATTTGGGGGAAGGAAAATAACTGAGAAGTCTTCATTAATGGCGTTCATTGTATCAATGTCAGGATGAGTGGGGGCATTGTCGATTATTAAAAGGACTTTTCCTGTTTTGCCCTTCTGCTCTCTGAATTTTTTTACCTCTGGGATGAATGTGTTAGAATACCAATCGAGAAAAATATCAGTTGACATCCAAGAGTTTTTTGTGCTTTGTAAGTAACAGGAAGACATTTTATGTTTTTGAAACAACGGGGTTTCTTACTTTTACCAATATGCAGCAATGGAAGAGAGTGAGTACCACTTGCATTTGCGCAAACCATAGCCGTTACCCTGTCTTTGCTTAATTTGTATCCACGAGCTCGAGTTTCATTACGGGATGCAAGAGATTTCCTCGGCAATGAGCGCCAATTCACACCGGTCTCGTCAGCATTGTAAACATCGTCCCTTGAAAACCCTGCATTAACTACAGTTTCTTTAAATGTTTTACAAATGCTACTGAAGACAGCGCCACCAGATAAGCTTTTCCCTTGAACATCAAGTTGTCTTATTCCATGCTGTTGCTTAGATTTACTCAGCCAGCCAGTCAAGAGATCCGTTAAGTTTCTGATCGAAATCAAGAGCCTTTTCGCAAAGAAGTGGACCTGATATTGGTTCACCCAAGCTCCTTCTTTGTGTGAACCACAAATACAGCGCGTCCTCAAGAGCTAGTGATATAGCTGGTTTTAAAGTTTTCCTGTTTTTAGGTCCTTCACCACTGTCCTGTCTAGATGCGTACTGCATTATGGCATCTTGTTTCGATTTAATATCGGTGATTGTCGACTTACCAACTCCATACTCCTTGGCCAGCGATGCACCACTTTCACCTTTTTTAAGTCTTTCTATGATTTCTAGTTTCTTCTCGATATTTAAAGAGTTATGTTTACGTTTTAGTGACGACATGGTAACGTACTGTACTGATACACAATCTTCAACTAAGAACTGTTCTGTAGAATTGTAAAATAAACACGTGCACGCTCTGAAAAACAACACACCTTCACAGTGACAACAAGAGTGCGACTGAGGACAATATGAAAATGTGTTGAGAGGAAGGGAGGGGAGGGAAAGGTCGTTGACTCACTGCCGGTTGCTCTATTCGAGAATACAATGCTTAACTTCTTTTTGCGTTTCGTGTTTATACGTCAAAATTTGTGCTTATAATACTGTAACAACTCGAACATTGAAATCCATTATTGTTTACATACAGTACTTTTAACCATTATTTACGCATTTTTGACGCATAGGCCTTGCATGAATGTAAAGAAAATTTCAGTTTATTCTCAGAAAGAATTTGAATTTTGAAAATAAAAAATAAAAAAACAAAAGTATCGTAGAGCGAAACATCCCGCGGCAGCATTCGGATTACTGGACGTTCGGATTACGGGGGTTCGGATTAAAGAGGTTTTACTGTATTAATGGTACAACTTTCATTTCCATTAATTTGAATTGAAGGAATTTTCTTACAATCACACACTGTTGTGGATCGAGTATCAGTGCCAATTACATCAGTCTTTATTCACGTATTGCCTTTGGAGCTGGATGTCTTGAATTCAGGGCTTGAATTGCATTCAGATACAATTTCTGAAGAAGATGCTTCTTCTCGTCGTCTCGTAACAACTTCAACAAAACTTTCTCCACCTTGAATCATACGAGCAATTTTATTTTTCCCTTCAAGGGAATCTTTTTCTGCGATGGTGCTGCTTTTCCATCCACCAAATCGCTTAAGAACAGAAATATCGGCTCCCGAATTGGCAAGGAGCGTAGAACCTGTTCTTCTGAGCGAATGTCCAATGTAGGTTTCAGGGTTTTCTAAACACAGAAACTATGCGATACGTTTTGCCACTCCACCAATTGTGTGAATTCCAGCTCTTTGATTGCTGCACTGCCCATGCCTGTATCCCAAAAACAGTTCAGTATTTTTTGGACGTAAATTTACATATTTTTGATATAGCTCCAAAAATTTAATTCTGTGTGCTTCTTTAATTACTGTAAATACCTGCGGCCTATTAGTTTTTGTTTGAGGAATAGTAATAACCATTTGAGAAGCAGCGATTTTTATATCGTTCAAAGACATTTCGTACAGTTCTTCTCTGTGACAGCCTCCAGCAACTCCAATCATGGAAACTACCTAAAAATAAAAAACGACTCCTAAATAATTTGCTCCCCAATGCATAAAAATGTTTACTCACTTTTGTGAGAAGATATTCTTTATCAGGAGCACACTTCTTAGAAATTCATGAATTTCTTCTCGGCTGAGTCTTTTTGCTTGTTTAGCCTGATGACCAACTGTGTTATGTTTTAAAAATGATTTTAGCCTCGAGAATCTCGAAATGCCAATATTCTCAAACACGAGCAACATCGACTTCACCATGGAATATTTGCTCCACAAAGAAGTACCACAATATTTTGTAGACTAAAAATTTAAAAAGTTTCATTACAAATACAATTTATACTTAAAATACCAAAAAATGCTCACTAAATCATACAAATACGCCAGCATAACATCCTCATCAATTTTTTCTACATTAAGTTATCGTCGCCATTTACTAAAAACTTCATATTCTTTTTTATAACGCTCTTCCGACTTTACGGGAATAAGCTTGGCTGTAGCTTCTCTACGTTTTTGTGCAATTTCTTCCGAATGCTGGTGCTTTGCGTTCTCGTTCATTTTAAACTTTTTAACTGAAAAATGTAAACAAGTCTCATTAGCAACTACTCAAACTATGCCAAACAGCGGTTTTTTTATAATAATTGGCGAATGTTTGGACCACATTTTTGGCTTATTTTAAATATTTCAAATTTTATTTTTAGTATGAAATAAAATACGTTACGTCATTCGTCCGGTGAAAAGATATTACGTACTCATTGCGCAATAAAATTAATTACTTATTCGGACGTAATATCTTTTTTACCGGACTTATAACGTAAAATACTATTACCTAACCGTAGTCTTGTAAGACGGGAATCTGTTCGCGTGCCTCTTAATATGTGTTTATTATTATTAAACAGTTATACAACTTCATTTTAATTGGAAACTGGCAAGCAGTCGTCGACATCGCGTTAATTAATGTGTTTACAAATATTTTAAAAATTTTCTGCTGCCAAAAAAAAACATTAAGGTCTAAATATTAGATGAATTAATAATAATCATTTCTACTCTGATGCAATAGCGCTTTTTTATATGCCCACGTGGGGATCGTATTTTTTGTCGGTCGTTTTTTGTGGACTTTTTTTTACACGCCCACGTGGGGATCGTATTTTTTCACCTGCGAATAAAAAGATTTAATCTGTTATTAATTAGGATCCGTTTTTATCAAAGGAGATTGCATAATTATTATTACTTTTTTTTAATCCCATCTACCGATTTTGATCTAATTTATTTATGCATTGCGGGTTGTATTCTAATAAGGGGCTATAGTCTTGTAAGACCGGAATCTGTTCGCATACTTCTTAATATATGTTTATTATTATTAAACAGTTATAAAACTTCATTATGATTGGAAACTGGCAATCAGTCGTCGACATCGCGTTAATTAATGTGTTTACAGATATTGTAAAAATTTGCTGCTGCTGCGAAAAACATTAACGTCTAAATATTAGATGAAATAATAATTAACCAAATGAATTTGAACAAAGCGATAAATCTTACGTTATTGATAATGCTGTCAGACACGTACACATTTTTTAGACTCAGATGATGAAATTGTGATGTGGCCGTATACTTTCGGTTATAATGCAGCGTGTTGTGTACGTGCGTAAGTGAGAAAGTAAATATGTTGCAGAATGATCTAAACTGCAAATTATCTTTTAAATATATTATATTATATTATATTTAAAAATAATGGGCGTAAACTTCATTTGAGTTTTTTTATTACCATTGTATATAACTTACAGGGTCGTTGCAAGTACAGAGTTCCAAGCAATGAAGTAAGACATCGCCACAGATATTTGTGTCACACGTTCAATTCGCATTAGACTTACTAAGACTAAGATAAGCGGGTTTCCAGCTAAACTTGTTGAAGATTGGGCGGATTCCGCAGTAAAATGTAAAGCAGCTAAAATAATAGTTCAAACACCTTACACTTACCATAAAATAAAACTCAACACTCGGCAAAACGTCGGGTGTTAGGGATCCTTAGAGAACACTGAAATCAGTAGGCCCAATCGGCAAATACTTACTTACGTACAATGCTTAAAGCAATTTGTGTCGTGCGTATGATTTACCGTATTTTACTCTGCATTCATAATTTTATAGTAAAGTTTGTGTAAATAAACGTAATAATTTCACTCTAAGTAAAATCCTATGTTACGCCATTGACTCATATATCATTTCATGTTAGGTATTTCTAATGTTCTATTGATTCATTTCATCGTTATGTACCTTTAGTTATTTATTTTTACATTGAAATTAACATTACATAATTCTATAAATTTACGCCATCTATTGGTAGAACCTAAAATTCTGATAAGGTTAAATGAAAGGCTAGGCCATTTCTACGTTTAATATTAATTATGCAACTCAAACTAAGTACTAATTTATTAGATGAAGGAGTACTGTGCATTCCTTTTCCAACGAGCTTGTCTCAGAATTAAAGTTTTTCTTTGTAACATCTGATTTCAATGTGGTGAGTAGATAATTTATTACTTTACTCCTAAATATCTTTAATAAAAGACGAGTACGTGCCGTAGTTCTTCTTTTCAAAAGAAATTGGCGTTAACGCGAGTGCACACTTTTCGGCTATATATAAATGATCTTATTTCTTCAACAACTAACCCGATACGATTCATTGGTTTTCTGACGACAGCACTCTTCATTGTAGTTCATCTCGGCCTACTCATAACAGTAACCCACCGTATATCTCAAATTAAGACATTAAAGCTCAAATGGCGATTTCAATCAACAAATACATTAATTGAGAAAGTAATAATCTGTTAAATTTAATGCTACCATAACCCAGTGTTGTCTTGTTTCCCCTAAAAAAGATCGATCATTTCCTGTTGTAAGTACGAATGGCTCATATATTAAGTTTTCGGACTCTATTACTATGTTGGAAATGTCTGTTTCTTCAATACTGTCATGGGTTGACCATCTCTGTCACCTACTAAAGCAGATGCTCGTAAAATAGGCTTTTTGTGTATACCTAAGCAGTACTTTACCTTCAGACAACTTTTTCTGCTATATAAGGCCCAAATTCGACCTCATTTGGAATATAATTTTCACCTCTGGGTTGGTGCTCCCCAATATGCTCTCGATATTCGAATCGTATTGAAAAAAGTGATAAATGACCCGTCCTTAACTTACATACATAACATATAGTCCCTTGAGCATAGAAGGATCTTTTCAATTCTTTCTTTGTATCATTGGTATTACTCGGCAATTCAATATCCCCCTATCTATCTTCCCAAGTGTTCCTGAGGTTAAATTTCGCCTGTTGGACCACAGTTCTAAAAAAACATCAATCTTATACTTTCAATTGACTTTTCTAGACTTCTCTGTACATTTTTCTGTTTCATTTTCTGTACCTCCAATGATACCCCTATTATAACCATCTAACTATCGTTATTAGTCTGAAACTATGAAATAGTTTAAATTGTTAAAAGTTATCAATCCAGATCGTGTAGCGCTTTACAGGAGTCGTTCCATTATTGTGGTCCATAGTTGTCTAAAATTAATCTAATCTGCCAGTTGTAGTCTCCTTCTTGCCAGTATCTGTACGTTAGCGCATTGGATTTGGTGGTCTTCGCTCCACACATGTAGGGCGATTATAGATCTTTCCATTTCGCCTTTGTGAATGTTGTTGTGTTCTCGTGTTCTAGCTTTGAGTGACCAATTTTTGGAATTCTAGTCTTCATTATGGTGTTTGGTTTTGGTGAGTATTCCCAGAAGGTTCTTGTGGATTTTAAGACAGTGATTACTTTGTATTTTGTCTGTGGTATCTAGTACGTATAGTATTATCGCTGTACATTTAGGTTATTCTTTTTTGGTTATCATTTTTCTCCTTAGGTTAGATGTTAGGTCGGGGTATCCATTTTCTTTAACTGTTTTGGCGATATTTTTTTTCTTTTCTGAGGTATTCTGTTCTGAAGGTATCGTTTCAGCTCTATCATATAGGCATCTTGCCCCGCCTAACTTGTTACTTTTGTGGTGATTGAAGTGTTTAGTAGGTACCTCTCTGTGTCGATGGGCTTCCAGTATACATCTGTCGCGAATGTGTTGTCATCCCTCTGCACAAGTAAATCTAGAAATGCAGGTTTTGTTCCGACTCCAATTCCATTGTGAATTTTATGGAGGGTGGGCGACTATTTAGATGCTGTAGGAATTTATCCAGCTTTTGCCTGCCATGTTTCCAAACTACGAAGGTCGTCCACGTATTTAAGCCACGTCCTTGGTTTTTCCTTGAATTCGGTGATCGCTCACATCTAAGTGCGTTTGTTCATCAACACTCCATACTTGTACGGCGCGAAAGGGCCGTTTGCTTTTTTTGCACTACGTTTACCTAATATTCTTTATTTTAATACATGCTCAAGCACAAAACTAACCTTTACAGGAACAATCTACAACCATCCAAAACTTTGGCTTGTTTATCAACGAACAACTGTTTTCTGCTGCCAATGGGGACCATTTGCATCGCTAACGCTTCGCCGAACGCTCACGAAAACGACCGAAGTAAGCGCGCAACATTTGAAATTATTGATTTGTCAAAATCATTTTTCAGGAAAACTAAAAACTATTCGTAATTGAAAAAATAACACGGCATAGCCCACTTTTTAATGAGTTTGCATCGCGATAAAATATAGTGGGAAACGGGAAAAAATAAAAAACCATTTTCGTATGTTAATTCCCTACTCCCAAGGTTGCCTGAGCACCCGGTATATTAATAAGGGGAATCGTAGACACGGGTCCGTTAGTAAATGTATTTGATCATTATCAATCATTGTGAAAACTTGCATTTTCATATTTTAATATTCCTAAGCACTGTCGATAATAAAGACAGGTTCAAATGTCAGCAATACTTTCTCTATATCTGCTGCTCCCAAAAAAGCATGGGCATTTGTAGGTAGAATATCTCCGGCAGTTACGGTAACAAATATGTTAAATCATATCAAAGAAATTACCAAAGATGATCAGGCTGAATGTGTTTAGCTAGAAAGTAAAGGAAGAATTTGTGTTTTAAAGTTGGTACACATACAAACAATGCTAGCTCGCTTTTGCATCCAAACAATTGGCCTGAACATGTACGGGTAAGTCGATATACTTTCAGATTTGCACAAAGCAACCGACCGAAGGAATAGTACCAACACCCTAACTGTAAGTGAAACAAAACATACTTCTGTTTTTAATCTTCTACACATTAATATTCAGTGCTTACGAAACAAAGTTCTGGAACTGGAATTCTCTGCAATTAATCTTATTAAACTGAATTTGAAAATTATCTCAATTTATAGACCGCCTTTAGGTGACATCAATGTTTTTCTAGAAATCATGTTAAATGAAGTGTGGACCAAAAATTGTGTAACTGTAGGTGATTTCAATGTAAAGTTTGAAACGGGAGATGTAAATGCATTAAAAATATGTGATTGTTTCCGTTCATTTGGTTTCGTGCAGACTATTCATACCAATCCACGAATTAACAATTGCATTGATAACATATTTATCAATTTTAATTTTGACAATTTATCAACTTCATGTGTTAATACTATGACTGATCACTATGGACAAACAATTAGTGTAACCACACCAACTAATGTTCCAGATACTAACTTTAGCACAAGAATATGTAGACCTATTTCTTGGAAAGGGTGTAACGCTCTACATAATATATTAGCTAACTTAAACTTTGACTTCATAAATGATTCCTATGAAAGCGTTAATACTAAATATAATATATTTTGTCACAATCTGTTGGATGCATACAAAATTGCTTTCCCAGAAGCAAAGTCAAAATAAGAACGCTCGATGGCCAAGTGAAATGGTTTAATGCAGAACTAACGTTACTTAATGACTTATGCTTAAAATTTGGTTTGATTTGTCTAGAACTATATAGTTTAAAAAATAAATATAAAGCTTGATACAGATTAAAACTTAGGCAATGTAAAGTAAATGCCACTCACATGAGGTAATGTCAAAGTCCACTAATATTAACAGCACTCTTTGGAAAATTGTAAAAAGTCATTACTAACAACATTATTTCACAATTATCTTGTTAACAATACCTTTAATTGTCTAAAACACATAAACTTCAAATTTCAGGCTGTACCCATCATCCATGTCCGAGATATTATTAAATCCTTAAAAAATACCAAAACGAAGGACACGTTTGGGTTATGCGCGTATGTTATCAAACGTAATGTAAGCAGCTTAGTCAGTCCTATCACAACATTAATTACTTAACCTATGCATACTAGAGTGTGTGTTTCCTGATAAACTCAAGATTGCTTCAGTAATACCTCTCTTTAAAAAAGGCAATTTAAATGTTCCAACTAATTATAGATCGATATCCATTTTGCCCATACTTTCTAAGATTTTTGAGAAACCACGCAATATTTTGAAAGTATCAAATTGTTTAATGATCAGCAATTTGGTTTCAGAAGAAATAGAAGTACTACAGCAGCAATATGTGACTTTATTCAAAAGTAGTAGATGCTTTTGAAAGAAAAGAAATTTTACTTACACTTTTCTTAGACCTCTCAAAGGGATTTGATTGTGTTTCGCATAAAATACTCCTTGACAAACAAAAAATTTTAATTTTGATTCTAATAGCTTAAAAGTAATAGAATCGTATTTAAACAACAGATGTCAAACAGTTTATTATAATGAACATTCTAGAATGATGCCTGTTAAAGTTGGGGTTCCCCAGGGCAGTGTTCTGGGACCGCTGATTTTCCTCATATACATTAATGATTTCTCCAATTGTATTAACGATTACGCAACTGTTATACAATTTGCAAATGATACCACTGTAATGCTCGGGGAAATAATTTAAATGCATTAATAAGTCAAAGTAGCGAAATGCAAACAAATGCATCAGATTGGTTTTATGCACATTTTATGCACATCAGTTGCATCTCAATCAAGATAAAACACAAACGATGGTAGTTTCTTTAAAACGCAACTTAGATATCTATACTGATTCAGCAACTTTCCTGGGGGTTACTTTAGATAGCAAATTAACTTGGGTACATCACATAAATAGTCTAGCTTTAAAATTAACTGGATGTATTTATGCGATACGCCAATTAAAACAGTCAGTCTCTAGTCAACTTTTACGTACAATTTATTTTTTAATTTTCCATGCAATTATGTCTTATTTTTATTCTATTTTATTGTGGGGACATTCGGCTGGACGACAGAATTTTTCGGCACAAAGAAAGGCTGTACGAATAATTTCAAATTTTAACTACCGTGATGATTGTAAACACGTTTTTATAAATATGAGAATTTTGACTTTACCGTCTCATTTTATTTATGAATGTTTTTTGCACGTTGTAGTATCCACCAGCTACCCTATCTTGAAAAGCGTAATTTCAACTTATTTACAATAATGCAACTTCAAGAGCAAAACAATCGCTAATTGATATATCTTGACTTGACTGACAATAATGTCACTATTACTCAACTTATTTTGCCTGCCTTACTTTGACTTTCCGGGCAATAATTCAAACATTAGAATTTATTTACAAGTCTGATATTTAATTACTCGCAAAGCTCAAATCGGATTAAACGAAGTAACTGTCTAGTGTTAGGTACGTTGTACTAATTAGATAGGCTGGATGAGGTAAGTATTGCATCATGAGGGGTAGATAAACAAAAATGAAACTACTCAAATTAAAATCAACGAGAGTTGCGCAGCGGTGGTTCAGCCCGTTAATCTGCTAACCACCAATAAAACCCAGTTTATTCATAAATAAGTAATTGCACAAGTACATTAATAAATCAAATAATAAAAAAAAAACAATAAAAGGGTTAAATATATACCAAAACACCATTAAATCAGGTTAAAGTGCGTACAAAATTATAACATTAAGAGAAAATGAATAAAATGCAGTTTAGTTACACAGAACCACAATAATAAAAAAACACATGTAGTCACACGTACAATTGGGTCATAAATAATCAAAATAAAAATCGTAATAAAAATCTTAACACCAAACATGTGGCCCTTTAACAACCAATCATGCCGACGTTTAAGTAAATAAGCACATAAAACAAGCAAATTACGGTACATATAAAATACAACAGTAAAATTTCACAGGTGATAATAAGGTAAAGGTAAGGACAAAAGAAAATAGACAAGGAATTTGCACGTACCCAATTGTTTAGTAACCACTAAAGCACAGAATACATAAATCAAATTACAATAAAGCAGATACAAAGAGAAATCAGCTCGCAGGCAAATAATTCTACTTAAACAAACTGACAAAAAAAAACTCATTAAAACAAAGCCTTACAAGGGTATGTTATAAATAGATCACTAACATCGTGACCGATATATAAGTTAAGTGCTTTAGAAAAATACCGTGCTCCCTTTTCCGGTTACACACTCATCTATGCAACAAATAAAAACAATAGTAATAAAAATTCGAGGTGTTTAATGGTCTGGCTTGGGAGTGTGTACCTACTGGCAATTCCCTTTTACAATTAGTAACCAGCGGTATCCTATACCCATTCACCAGCCACCTCTACACAATTATAAATATAACCAACAATGCTAATTCGCACAAATACCATAGTGAGAAGGCCCTGTACTGTCTTTTTATTTTAGCAGATTTCAGCATAATGAGTCCGCGTACGAATAAGATACCTTTGCAAGACAATGTTTGGTATTTAAAATGCTATCTAGGCTGGTAAAGATGATTTGCTGCGAGCTTTCAGTTATATAAAAATACATACTTACACTAGAATAAATATTCCCTTAATTGATCACAGACACAAATCGTTAATCTACGCGGTTTAACTTCAAAAAAGGTGACTGTTATGTATAGATTAATATTTGAAACACACATTACAACTAACACTCGAAAGAAAAGACATATTAGTGTTGGCTAATTCAAAAGAAAATGTACACGCACGAAATATTTTTAAAGACAAATTGTTTACAATGAAGGTATTCAATTAACCCAAAAATCGATCTGGCTCGATTGACACTCTAACTGTAACTTCTCCCCCTTCAATTTCAAAACTAACTATATCTACTGCCGAAACCCGTATTTCAAAAGTAATAAAAAACAAGAAACATTAATTTCCGTTGGAACAGTTTCATATTAATTATTGCACGACATCTTAATTTTAAAAATATGCATTCTTGCGTAACCCCCTACATTTCTCTCGAAGTTTCAAGTAACAAACAAAGATATCTTTTGATCACGGTCTGTACTGACACGATTACTTACTAAGCTAGTGACATTTTTTATCATCAAGAGCATGCGTAAGAAATTCCAATGATTCGTTACGCCCCTTCGGTAGAGCATTTTTAAGCGTGCACCTGCCACTCGCCCCCTAACATGAACATTAGCAAATTACGACGTATTATTAATATATTAAAAATCGACTAATTATCTTTTCTATCGTGGTAACAATGGCGATTTGACAAACGTTTATTACAATAATAAAATTTTCGCGGTCCGCTACCTACAACGTTGAAAGAAATATAGACTTATTATAAGTTTTTGTTATGAACGAATAAGTTCAAAGGTAAATATGTAATTAAAAATTATTTTTATTTATGTATTTAATAAAATTAATAATAATTTTTAATGAAATATAGACTTGTTTACTCAAAATAATGAAATACATTATCACAATACAAGAGCTAATAACCTTCGACTTAATCAGTTTAGATTGGCACGAGCACAGAACGGACCTAATTACTGGTCGTTAAAATTTTTCAATTGCCTGCCACAAATGTACGCGAGTTGCATCTATCCAAATTTAAGGCTACTCATTAAAAAACATTTAGTTATGCACGCATTTTACTCTACACTGAATTTCTCACCTGTGATAGTAATCTAGATTTTTAAATTGCTTATGTTTTATGTATATACAGGGACATTTTTTTATTCTGATCATATTCCACACTTAGTCCCTATGTTCATTTTTAAAAAACACAGGTCAGTGCATATAATGTAATCATAATGAAGTAGGTAACTGATCTGACGTTAAAATATCTTGACATTCAAAAAATGAAACGTCTGAATTATTATTGTTATTGTGATAAAATAAATTAAAAATGTATTCAACTGAAGAAAAATTTAAAATAATGCATTTATACCATGCCATTCAGAGCATAAGAAATGTGCGCGACGCTTTTTCGGTAAAGTATCCCCATAGACCAATTCCATCGATTGGAACCATTTTCAACATTATTTCGAAATTTAATAACCACGGATGCGTCCAGTATAAACACCACAAAAGAAATAGAAAAAATTATGTCAACAGAAGAAAATAAATAATAAATACTTCTTATGCTATGCAGAAGAAAACCCGATGTCTTCGTTAAGAATGACCAGCAGTTATTTTGGCATTTCTTGTTCTTCAATCCGAAGAGCTGTAAAAGAATTTAAATATAAAGCTTACAAATTTACAAATCACCAGCAACTAAGTACTGAAGACATAATGAAAGAACTGATTTTTGTGAAAATATGTTTAATTTAATAAATAACAATGAAGAAATGTTAGAAAAAATAGTATTTACAGACGAAGCTTTTATACTTGATGGTGAAGTTAATTCTCAAAATTATCGGTTAGTTCCCACTGATTCACTTACCTTTCATGCCCTTTTGCCCTGTTATATCTTTCCTTACAGATGATATTGGTCGATCAAGGACTAATCCACACCTAGAAAATTTAACAAGAATCGTAGAGTTAATGTATGGATAGGAATTATCAATAACACATTAATTTAAATTCAAATTTTGTTTTGGAACTACTTCGTACACAAATAATACCACAAACCCAAAATGTCAATGATCTCTGGTTCCAAATGGATGCACCCCCTCCCCCACATTCTACTGCTATGATAACACGTTAGTAGAACACCGACACTACTTTCACTTTTGACATTAGGGAATTTCCAATGGCGCCCACGTGGGGCGTGTTTTTGACCTTGAGAAAGTTGTTTACCGTAAGAAACTGGTTGATCTTGATAAAGTGGTTGCCTTGGACCTGGACTTGCGCGCGAAATTTGAATTTAATAATAAGGAGGTTCTTGTAAGAGAAGTGTAGGAATTATCTCTTGGACCTGGTCTTGCACGGGAAGTTTGAAATTGTTTTTAACAATGGGATTCTTGTAACACAACTTACTCTTGGGCCTTCGCCCCTTGTCGCGGGCGCCTGATTGGAAATGGTATGGGGGCCTTAATGCTAACGTGTAAGACAGCTATAAGAACTTGTGTTAGGGTCTGCGCCCTCTTGTCGTGGCCCCCTTGGCTGGAAATAGTATTCTAATAAGGGGACCCTAATGCTAACTTGTAAGACAGCCATAAGAACTTGTGTTAGGGTCTGCGCCCTCTTGTCGGCCTCCTTGGCTGAAAATAGTATTCTAATAAGGGGGGCCTAATGCTATCTCATAAGAAGCTATAACAATCCGTGTTAGGGTCTGCGCCCTCTTGTCGTGGCCCCCTTGTTGCGAAACTTGATTTGTTTGTAGGGCCATCTAGTGGTGTATGGACTAATGAATTTTTTTTCTGTAATAAAGGCCACCTAGCGTATATTTTTAGGACTAATTAGAGTTTGTTAGTGGCGCCATCTAGTGGTGTATGGATTAATGAAAATTTTCTGTAATAGAAGTTGATCATGTACGCCTCTCTCGGCTCTTTTTCAAACAAACAATTCAATTAATCAAATCAAATTAATTAAGCATATCAATCTCGATGAAATCATGCTCGATCAAATAAATCAATGTCAATCAATCAGAAAAAAACCAGATCATACCTTACAATTTGCGAAAACCAGCATACAGTTCAAAAATACTAATTTGGTTTAATTAATTACGGCTTGCTTGTTCAAAATCAGCCACTAATATTAGCACATACAAGGTATTTGAAATGACCCTGTATTGTTGATATTTTGTAGAATCGGTCGACCCTAGAATTTTTAAACGTTAATCAAATAAGACAGATATAGGAACTTGCTCTCGGGCCGTCACCCCCTTGCCGTAGCCCATTGCTGGAAATAGTATTCTGATAAGGGGGCCCTAATTCTATCTCATAAGGCAAGTATAGTCAGGGTAGAAAATATTATTATTTCACCTAATATTTAATTTCGACCTTAATGTATTTTGCAGCAGCAAAATTTTAAAATATTTGTAAACACATTAATTAACACGATGTAAATAGCTGATCGTTACTTTCCAGTTCATTTTTAACGAAATTGTATAACTGTTTAATAATAATAATTGCATTCCATTCCATAAAAAACGGTTTTATCATATAGGTAAAATCATATTAAATGTACGTTGTTGTAAATAATAATAAACATCGTTTTATATAAATTCGTATATGTACGGTCGCTATAAGTAGTATGCGAAAGGGCAGAGGTAAAATACAAGTTGCCGTAAGTGTGATAGAGATAATTAGGTTTGTATATTACATTCTACAAATTACTTAATGATGGGAGAAACCAATAGCCAGTTTTATATCAACTATTCATAAGTAAAACAAAACGGGTTTAGTGAGTTGTATAAAATATTTCAATATTTAGTTTACTTCTCCAGCACAGTTATTATTATTAGAACAGCCGAAAGAAAAACATATCTGAAGGTATGCGTACTATTTTTTGTATGTATTTTACTTGATATTGTTCACAAAAATGCAAACGTGTTATTATAGGAGGAGGATGTCATAATGCGGTACGTATTTGTTGGTTTTAAACTTCGTAGTTATTGATTCGCATATAATAATAAACCATTAAAACCTTTTGTCTTTTTATTTCCGTTATAGCAATTTGGTATTTTGAACTGTGGCTGATTTTGGGCAAGCAATCTGTAATTAATTAAACCAAATCAGTATTTTTGAACTGTAAGCTGGTTTTCGCAAATTGTAAGGTATGATCTGGTTTTATTGCGCTTGATTTAATTGATTGATTGAGATTGATCTGATTGATTGATTTGATCGAGCATGATTTGTTTGAGATTGATATGCTTAATTTATTTGATTAACTGAATTGTTTATTTGAGAAAGAGCCGAAAGAGAGAGTCGTGCATGATCAACTTCTATTACAGAAAATTTTCATTAATCCATACACCACTAGATGGCGCCACAAACAAACCTTAATTACCTAATATACAGCTAGGTGGCGCTACCTTTATTACAGAAACAAATATTCATTAGTCCATACACCACTAGATGGCCCTACAAACAAGGAGACCACGACAAGAGGGCGCAGATCCTAACACGGGTTCTTATAGCTCTCTTATGAGATAGCATTAGGGCCCCCTTATTATAATACTATTTCCAGCCAAGGGGACCACGACAAGAGGGCGCAGACCCTAACATAAGTTCTTATAGCTATCTTAACCGTTAGCATTACGGCCCCATACCATTTCCAATCAGGGGTCCGCGGCAAGGGGGCGTAATCCCAAGAGCTAGTTTTTTTTACAAGAGTCTTATTATTAAAAACAATTTCAAATTTTCCGCGCAAGATCAGGTTCAAGATATAGTTCTTACACTTATCTTACAAGAACCTCCTTATTATTCAAATTTCAAATTTCCGCGCAAGTCCAGGTCCTCAGACACAGACACAGACACAGACACAGACACAGACGCAGACCCAGACACAGACATAGACTCAGATACAGACACAGACCCTGACACAGACACAGACATAAGCACAGACACAGACACAAAGGCAGACACAGACACAAGGACAGACACAGCCAAAGACACAGGCACTAACCACTTTCTCATTGTCAACCAGTTTTTTAAGGTAAACAACTTTCTCAAGGTAAACCAGTTTCTCAAGGTAAACCAGTTTCTCAAAGTCAAAAATACGACCCCCATGTGGGCGTCATTGTTTGATTCACATTATTTATACGAAGTTTTTGAGGAGCTTTGGATTGGAAGATTTAGACCAACAACTTAGCTACCTCGATCGCCAGATTTGTCCCCAAATGACTTATTCCTTTGTGGACATCTAAAAAATAAAATTTACAATATAATTCGTGATATTGAAGGACTCAAAGATCGTATAAGACATGCTTGTAATGCCCTTGATCCAAATTTTATCAGAAATGATGTTCAAGGTTTTCATAATAGACTAGCGTATTGTCTAGAACATGAAGGTGGCCATTTCAAATATTAACTGAAGTAATATCATGGCTTACCTGTTCTTGTTATCTGATTAATAAATTTCACAAACGTTAAAGTTACATTTATGTTCAATTTGAATTTGGTTTAGCACTGAAATCTGTACGCTTGCGTATAGGAAATATATATATCATAAATTGATAAATTGAATGTAAATGCAGCTTTATAATTTACTTTGCTTGAATCGTCTTGACATTTGGTTTCGGCCATTTTTTATAGTTTGTGTTAAGTATAATTGGTTGCTTAGCAAAGACTCGCTATGCATTTACCTGTGCTTTTTAAAATTGAACATAGGGACCAAGTGTGGACTATGTCCCCGAGTTAAAAAAATGTCTCTGTATATAGCAACATCTCTTTTGACGTATATAAGTACAATTTTAACGTATATTGGCATGAATAAATTATTATTATTAATAAAATACTTATCTTTTTGGATTTTTTTAATGGTGTCTTAAATTATACAATCTAAACGTTTCGAAAACACTTACAGTTATCTTCGTCAGTAGTAATATTTGTTAAAAATTGTTAAAGATGTTGTAAACAATTTTGTCAAAGTTGAAAAATTAAAATATAAACATTAGCCTGCTATTAATACAACAGTTTGAGAAACGTATAAGCCAACTATAAAATTAAATTTTAGTAAAGAATAATTAGGTCATTAAAAATTAAATATTGTTAAACTGGCATAAAGATGACAAATCAGAACACTCTCTACGGCGAAAACTAACAATGAAATTTGTCAGCCAAAAAACACATTTAACAAAATTTAATCGAGTTATGATGTAAGTGTAAAGTTGTGAAAAACTTCAATTTGAAAATGATAAAAGCATTCACAAATCCAAACATCACATCAAATAAAATAACCAAGTTAAATCTAACAAAGAGATAACTTTATCAATAAGTGGAAGTGTTATTAACAATGAAAAGCATAATGCACAACGTTTTTTGTAATTTTTAATTTTAATTTTAATGTCAACTACTTACAGTCTCTGGCCAAATTATTAGACGCACTGTATTTTTTTAATAATTTTATGTTTCTTAAGAGTTTTTATGCAGTAATTGTATATTTAAACTACAATATTATTGATGTTTATTTAAACGATGTGTTGTAGACTACCTATTTGTATTTATTTTTAATATATGGCAACACTGTGTTGACAAAGTGATACATGAACGTAAACAAGTACAAACCTGTATCAGTCGCAGTCGGAATCGCGTTAGGTACGGACGTGTTTCTGTGGCTTTATGGACTGTGATTGTGAAAAGGCGATCTTTCACCATGTAAAAAAGCTGAACTGAAATATCACGAAGAGTGAAGGTTTCTGAAGCTAGTGTGCGACGCATAAAAAAGAAAATTGAGTTAGGTGAGGAATTAAGCTCGAAAAGAAAGAAAAGATGCGGTAGAAAACCAATTTTCACTCCACGGTCAGAGAGGTGTTTGAAGAAAATCTGTCTAGAAAACAGATTTGCTACCACAAAGGTGATAAGATCACAACTCCAGGATGCTAGCGTAAATGCTTCTGAGCGCACTGTTCGAAGAAAATTGAAAGAATTGGATTTTAAGGCCTGTCGCTCCGCCAGGAAGCCCAAGATAACAGCTGTAATGAAAGCAAAGCGCCTAAGGTGGGCCAAACAATGCCAAGACAAAGATGTGGACTTCTGGAGAAAACTTTCATCCTGTGTCGTTCCAACGGTTAAACATCCCACCAAAGTGATAACTTGGTCAGTCATCAGCGGCAATTGCACTGGACGTCTGTACGTCGTAAAAGGAATAATGAGGCAAGATCAGTACAAAGAAGTATTACAAAATCGGTTGATTCCGCAGTTCAGTGAATGGTTTCCAAATGGGGAACCATTCACTTTCATGCAAGATGGAGCTCCCTGCCACACTGCTCGGTCTGTTAAAGCTTTTTTGGCAGAAGAAAATATCCCTCTGTTGGATTGGCCGCGTAATAGCCCGATATGAACCCAATTGAAAATGTGTGGCTAAATATGTGATCACCAACAAAACCCAGCTCCTAGAAAAGATTATTCATGTGTGGAATCATCATCCTCAAATGCACGAGACAGTACAGTCTTGCATTGATAGCATGCCGCGCAGAATTAAAGCTTTGATAGCGGCTAAAGGTGGCTCAACTAAATATTGACTTTTACTTACATTATTTTCACTTTTCTTTAAAACTTAATAAACATATGATTTTCTAAATTAATGCTGTTTTATTTATGTTAAATTAATCGGTCATTGATTGGATAATATAAAAATAAAAAAAAATCAATTTAAAACAATAAAACGGTACAATATCACTCGGTAATTAATATTTTGCATGAAATCTTCCAGTGCGTCTAATAATTTGGCCAGGGACTGTATGTTAAATTATAGTGCTGTGGTAATTTAATATATAATTGGTAAAGCATTTGCTTCAAGGTCTAGGAAAAACATCAAAAAACCTAGATAAACCAAAAGATAAAATTAAAATCAAAATTAGGGGATGGGGCAACGTCGTCCATCGGGGCAATGTAAACTACCTCAGTATTTTTTTAAACAGTGGCAACCTCGCATACGATATTCGGTACAAATATGTGTACGTGATCAATCTATGCTCAGTGTGAGTTTCGGAGTCATAGAGAGTGGGTTGCTATAGTTTGAATAAATAAACGTGTTTTCATCTACTGCTAGGGCCCAAGCATTTAACCCTCATAATATAAAACTATTTTTCGATTTATATATGCAAGTTTGGGACTCTAAGAACATTAAGGCAACAATGATTTACAATTGTGATGAAACAGGTTTAGGTACCGTGCCTAAATGTAATAGTAAAATTTTGGCGCAGAAGGGTAGAAAACAAGTTGGCCGACTTACATCGGTCGGTAGAAGTGGAACCACAACAGCGCTTATTTGTTTGTCATCGGCAGGTCATTATGTAGCTCCATTACTAGTTCTTGCAAGAAAAAGGATGAAATTTGAACTCCAAAATGGTGCACCACCTGACACCATATTTGCCTGTAGTGATAGCGGTTGGATGAACACCGAGATATTCTTATTTTGGTTTAAGCATTTTGTTCAACAAGTTAAACCTAGTGAGATGATCCTGTTTTACTGGTTTTAGACGGACATAGTAGTCATACCAAGAATATAGAAGTGATTGATATGGCTAGAGCTCAATATGTACATATAGTTTGCCTTCCACCCCACTGCACCCACGAAATGCAGCCAATGGACGTTGGATTTATGGCTCCTTTGGCGCGGTATTACGATCTAGCTTTAGAAAAATATCTTAATAATAATCCTGGCAGGGTTGTCACAGTGTTTCAAATTGCCAGTATTTTTAGAGAAGCCTATTTGCAGGCAGCAACTCCCTTAAATGCTATTAACGCTTTCAAAAAATGTGGTTTGGTCCCATACGATCCGAATATATTTACAGATATAGACTTTGCACCATCAGTTGTGACTGAGAAAAATCTCGAAAAAAATGTTCTGCCGCAGTCTGCACAGAAAGATCCAATTCCTTCAACCTCTAGATCAAACAGTACTTTATTGGTGACCCTGACTCCAATTCCATTAAAAATAAATGGTCTGTCACCTACTCAACAAAAAGAACTTAGAGCTTGAACTTCTACTAATGTTGTGAATTCACCAGAGTCTGTCTCAAAACCAGTCTCTTCGCCTTTACGATCCATAGAAAATATTAAAAGTAGTTTTGCAATGCAGAGTCCTCAAGATATCCATCCACTTTCAAAGTGTAGCCAAGTAAAAGCTTCGACACGAAAAGTAAAAAAAGGCAAAGCAGCCATATTAACTGCTAGTCCTTACAAGGCAGAATTAGAGAATGAAATAAAGCTCAAAGTGGAAAAATTATCAAAGATAAATAAACAAATTAAAAGAAACATAGAAAATGAGCAGGCACCCCAGAAAAAAAAATAAAGGAAAACAAATAATTAAGAAAATAGTGAAAATGAGAACAATGATGCAGAATGTTTTTACTGCAATGAATGGTATTCCAAATCATTAAATGACGATGGTTGCGTACGGTGTTCTGGATGTTTCAAGTGGGCACATGAAGCATGTGCCGGAGTCGAACCAGAGGACGACGAAGAATTCAAATGTGAATTTTGCCTTTAAATAATTTGCATTTTTTTATTTCATAAAATTTTTGTTTATTTTTTGAGCCATAATGTCGTAAATAAAAGTTCTCCTTTGTTCAATTTTATTGTGATTAAATTTTTCTTCCTTCAGTTTTTATGTAGGATTGGGTAGTTCACATTGCCCCAAGTCATGGGGCAAAGTGAACTTTTGTCATGCCCTCATTTTTTTATACCCCCAAAATACGTATGACTATTTTCTCAATATATTTCTATAACGAGTCTATAAGCCATTTTCCCTTAAATAGTCTGCATTGCCCACCCTCCCCTAAGACGTATCATTATGCTTTTTTTTTTAAATATAAGATGCCAAAACCTATTTAAATGAAGATTTTCTTCTTGTTTATTAAAATTATTAGGGTGTTTACATATTTCAATAGCTTCACGTTGTAAACGAACATAATAATGAGTTTGTCTTGACAATATTTCCATATTGTCAAATTGAATGTCAGTAGACCTCTCTGGTTGACCTAATCTACAAAATCTCATATGTTCTTTCGTCTTGTATCAAAGCTACGTTTTGTGGTTCCGATGTGTACTGTTTCACATGAACAAGATAACTTATACACTCCGGAAGATGATAAAGGGTTTGATGCATCTTTAGGTGATCTTACATGTTCTTTAATTTTTTTTCTTGTAGGTTTAAAAATAGTTCTAATGCCATATTTAATTAGGATTTTTTCAATTCTATTTGTAACATTAGCTATAAAAGGAAGAAAAACAGTACCAACATTAAGAACTGGTTTTTCTTTAAGGTTACGCCTAGAAGGTGTAATAACATTATTTATATTCATCCTTCAAAAATTTGAAGGATGCATATAAATATTTAAGAAAATCCTTAGAAGATAGTGGATATTCACTTACAGATATTAATAATGTTATAACACCTTCTAAACGTAACCTTAAAGAAAAACCAGTTCTTAATGTTGGTACTGTTTTTCTTCCTTTTATAGCTAATGTTACAAATAGAATTGAAAAAATCCTAATTAAATATGGCATTAGAACTATTTTTAAACCTACAAGAAAAATTAAAGAACATTTAAGATCACCTAAAGATGCGTCAAACCCTTTATCATCTTCCGGAGTGTATAAGTCATCTTGTTCATGTGGAAAAGTATACATTGGAACCACAAAACGTAGCTTTGATACAAGACGCAAAGAACATATGAGATTTTGTAGATTAGGTCAACCAGAGAGGTCTGCCGTGGCTGACCATGCTCTGAATAATCTAAACCATGATATTCAATTTGACAATATGGAAATATTGTCAAGACAATCTCATTATTATGTTCGTTTACAACGTGAAGCTATTGAAATATGTAAACACCCTAATAATTTTAATACACAAGAAGAAAATCTCCGTTTAAATAGGTTTTGGCATCTTATAATTAAAAAAAGCGTAATGATACGTCTTAATTTTGATTTTAATTTTAACTTTTGGTATGTCTAGGTTTTTTGCCGTGTGTTTCCTAAACCTTGAAGCAAATGCTTTACCAATTATATGTAAAATTACCACAACACTATAATTTAACATAAGTAGTTGATATTAAAATTAAAATTAAAAATGACAAAAAAACGTTCTGCATTATGCTTTTCATTGTTAATAACACTTTCACTTATTGATAAAGTTATCTCTTTGTTAGATTTAACTGGGTTATTTTATTTGATGTGATGTCTGGATTTGTGAATGCTTATACCACTTTCAAATTGAAGTTTTTCACAACTTTACACTTACTTCATTACTCGATTAAATTTTGATAAATATGTTTTTTGGCTGACAAATTTCGTTGTTAGCTTTCGCCGTAGAGTGTCATCTTTAAGACAGTTTAACAATATTTAATTTTTAATGACCTAGTTATTCTTTATAAAATTTAATTTTATAGTTGGCTTTATACGTTTCTCAAACTGTTGTATTAATAGCAGGCTGATGTTTATGTTCTAATTTTTCAACTTTGACAAAATTGTTTACAACATCTTTAACAATTTTTAACAAATATTACTACTGACGAAGGTAACTGTAAGTGTTATCGAAACGTTTAGATTGTATGATTTAAGATACACCATTAAAAAAACCCAAAAAAGATAAGTATTTTATTATGAGTGTTAATGGTGAAAGTTTACAATTTCACATTATTATTATTAATTTAATAGCCTGGTATCTTAAAAGAGATACGTTCGCGGGTCTACATTTCCAAGACTTCCTTTATTTCTTTTACTACAGATATCTTTAAAATATTGGTATCCGAATTATAAAGCAGTTATAGACGAAATAGTCAGAACAAAATCTGAAATCCGTTTTGGAACCATCTACCATTTACAGCAGATTTCTCCTGCAAAAGAATAAAGACGAACAATTTATTTTAAACGAGATGACGATTTATGGTTAGAGAAAAAACAGCTAAAATACGGCACTATGATAAAAATTGAATTTTGTACTTCGAGATACTGATACATTCGATATAAATTATCTTTTTCTAATTTTTAAAAGATCATTCTTATATAAATAACAATTCCCATTAATCCAGACTCCAATAGTAATAAAGTAATTTCCGTTCATTGTCGATAATGAAATCGTTATTGATTAAAACTCCACCAAAAGTTTTAATTGCCTTTTAAAATTTTCCTTTTACTTTTCAGTGTTAATTAAAATTTATGTATTCTTAAATTACGCTAACATTATATAAACTACGTAAGTTGGATCACATTACACGAGTAATAAATATATACGAACAAAAAGAAAAGAACACGTTGGTGAATATTAAATCTGAGCTCGTTTTCTTCTTAATAAGATGAAAATTTCTGATAGAGCGAGTTATGAAAATGTCTTACGAAGACATTTCACTATAAAAATAAAGCTGAGATTTATAATTTTTATCTTGGCTGTCGTGAAATAGTATAAGCCATTAAATAAAAGAAGAAATTTTTTTTTTGCATTATTTGAATAAAACATAAAACTTTTACAATTTTACAATATTGTAAATCCCGTTTTAATATACAGAGTATAATAAAATAGAATTTTGGACAGCTTAAGGTCTTCTAAAAAGGGCATAAGGAATGAGTCTATTAAGAATCATTAAATTTATGTTATCCATTAAAAGCGAATTTAAACAGAAGCAAGAGCGTAAATAGGACGATGTTCCCCTTTTAATTCCCTAGACAACATTTTATGTCATAGGATCAAATAAATTCGAAAGGAGTGAATATTTACTGTATGACTTTAATAATAAATATGAAAAAATTGTTTTACATCGGGGCCCTGTCTAAGAGATGATCGAAGTACTCCCAAAATTTAAGTGCTGAAAATATTAATTCTAAGCGAATTTACACTTGTTTCCTTAAGGAACCCTCCCAATGTTAATGGAATTATTTCATGTCTCAAAATATTCTCTTGACTAAGTTCGTCCATTTGTTCAAAAATAAATTTCTGGCTCTTGAAAATTAACTTATAAACAATTCAGTTATTGTATTCGTGCTTTTGTTCATTTATAATGAAATTCGTGTTTAAACGTGTTACAACTGGCAGAATTCTTTAAAGTTTTCTTAAAATTAATTTGATTTATAATACCAAATCGTAATCTTGATTTAAAGTCGTAATAATAAATAGTGCGTAGTACGACATCGTTTAATACGTTTTTTATAATTCTGATACCGTAACAAATGCTGTTAACTTCTTTTTTTTTTAATTCATCAACGTAAGTGACCATCTAAGATATTCATCTGTAAATATTCCCAAACATTTTATCAATCCTTTTAATCTTGTTTATTTCCATTTGCATATATTTCACAGATACTTACTTTATGACTGCTGTTTTTTCGACAATTACTATTGTTACCATTATGACCGAGGTTTGGGTCAGGGTATTAAAATAAATGACCATCTAGAATGGGCCAACACGATTACCTTACAGAATTCCTGTCAATCTAATTATTTTTGTGAGCGATGACCTTTGACAGCTATTCTACTGTGCAGTGTTAACGGCGAAATTACTTATTGTTGTGACAAATTCGATGTATTTAGTTCTCTTCTTCTTCTTTCACGTTTGGTATAGATTATGTAAATGTAGACTTTCACGATTAAAACTCATAATTACAAATACTACACCTTTTTTGGATTTTAAATCGTGTATTTTAAGGTAAATTATACAAAATGCGATAACCGTAGTAATGACAATCTAAAAAAATTTAATTGTAGTACAAAGACAAGTTGATAAAATATGAGAATGCAATGGAAAAGTCGCGAAGTAAGGTAAACTTATATGAAAGCCAACCATGGCATCTAAATTTTATTTTACTAAAGTTCTAACTAATCTTTTATAAAATATGTTACTACTTTGTCACATTGTGCACATTTATGACATCGGGTTTAAAACGGAAATAACTTTTTCTGTATTATAAGTGTACAAGTGCATCCAGAAACAAAAACTGCCATTCCTGGATGTACAGTGCATCCCATTTTGATTCAGACAGCCAAGTATCTCGGTTGTTGTTGAAGATAGAACCTTGCGGTTTTCGCGTTCCTGTGCCACTTTTTTGTGAAACTCAAGATGTCCTGAACGGAATTTTCCTAACTTCTTTCATTCATAAGTTACAGGGCGTTTTTGAAAATTCACACTTTTTGGACCCCCTCCATATCTACGAAGTTTCTCAGCGATAATGTCAAATTGAAAACTTATTCCATAGAGAATTTTATGTAGAATTCAGTGGCGTACTCAATTTTTTTTTCGGGGTATGGTTATGGAGATACGACTCAAACTTATGATTTTTTCAATGGAACACCCTGTATTTTATCAGCTCATTAAATTCCTTATTTTTTTTCCTTCAAAATGATATATAATATATCAACATAAATTCTTCAAAACTGCTCCAAAATCACTAAAACATTGATTTTTAATAGTAGGCTATGGATTTTTCATACAAAAACAGTTCAAATTGAAGAAATACTACTTGTGATTTTTCCATGAAAGGAACAGGAACAATACTAACACTAATTCACTAACAAAACACAAAACGTAGGTAACTAATAGCAACAAATAATTAGTAATAAAAAGTTCATAATGTAGAATAAGCAACTAATTAAATATTTACTCATTCTATTTCATTTCGAAATTATTCGGTAACTTATTCATTGAATTGTTCAAATTGATGTCCATTTTGCCCAACACGTAATTGACACAATTTCTTAATACGTATTAATGCATTTAAAATTATGAAAGGCCGATTGTATAAATTCTGGAAAACTGCCTCTGTTGTTGCACGAAGTTCTTAAATCTTATTGTGCCTCTTTCAGGCCACCTAATGGGTCCATTTGTTCCAGTCCAATGGTCCTGGAAAGTTTCTTCTAAAAACGGCACCATCAAACTCGAATTGTGGGCAGGGACACCGTCTTGTTGGAAGTAAATGGCATTAAGATAGGCGAGGGGAACATTCTCCAGGAATTCTGGTATTACTTCTTCTAAAATTGCCAAGTACCTATTCGCGTTGAGAGCCCCATAAAAAATGCTGTATTTTATTGATGTTCCCAATAAGAAACAGGCTACATTAAAACCAAATCGACCCTGTTGTTGTTGCTCAAAAATTAGGTGTCGGTTATCATAATACCAGTACCTTGTATTTTGCCTGTTAAATAAACCGGCACTGCTTATATGGGCTTCGTCTGACCATATGACTTTACTCGCAAAATTATTGTCCCTTCGAGTTTGGTTCAAAAACCAATTACAGAAATTCACACGGCTCGCTGCATCGCCAGGCTTTGTAGGGTTTCAATTTGTGTTTTTTTTTAAATCCTTTGTACCCGTGATCGGGGAACGCCAGTGTCATTTTCTAACTTCGTACAAGAAGTCTGAGGAGAGACCCGGACGCTGGCTAAGACATTTATTTCATCCACTTCATTACTTTCCTTGTTATACGTCTTGGGTCGGGGTTATTCTTTAGTCGAAATATCGTTGCTCGACTAGGTTAACGCCTCTCTGGATATCTAACGTTTTAAAAACGATATGTCATATAATGTCTTATTGTAAATTACTAGTTTACCTGTTTAAATATAATTCTAATGCTTCGTCAACATTTTCATGGCATTGATTGAAACATTGTATGATATCATACTTTTCGTTGTTCTGAAACAATCTTTCAGCCATTATAAAATTTCACAAATTAACAAAATCGCCAAACACAAACACAATAAAACGCATCAAAATTTATCATCATGACAGCAGATGTGTCGATTTCTCCACAGTAACTTGATAAAACAATGCTCCAAAAGTCAACAACAGTGTTTGTAGCATCCACGACCTACTATAAAAAAATCACAAATAACAATCCCTGTAGTAAAACTTTGAAATCCATGGCACTCTATTAAAATTCAATGTTTTAGTAATTTTGGAGCATTTTTGAAAACTTCATGTTTATATATTATATATCATTTCGAAGGAAAAAAAAGTAATTTAGTGAGATAATAAAATACAGGGTGTTCCATTGAAAAAATCATTAGTTTGAGTCTTATCTCCATAACGATACCCCGAAAAAAAAATTGAGTGCGCCCCTGGATTCTACGTAAAATTCTCTATAGGACAAGTTTTCAATTGTACATTATCGCTGAGAAACTTCTTAGATATATGAAGGGGATCCAAAAAGTGTGGATTTTCAAAAACATCCTGTAATTTATAAACGAAAGAAGTTAGGGCAAAATCCGTTCAGACCATCTTGAGTTTCACAAAAAAGTGGCACAGGACCGCGGAAATGGCTAGGTTCTATCTTCAACAACAACCGAGATATCTGGCTGTCTCAACCAAAATGGGATGCACTGTACTTGTACACAGGAATAACAAAACACTTTCACGACAAGTGTATACAGGAAACCTACCCACACAGGGAGGTACCTACACTACAACTCCAATCACCACAAAAACGTGAAGTTAGGCGTGGCAAAATGCTTGTACGATAGAGCAAAAAGAATATGCTCAAAACAAGAGGACCTGAACAAAGAAAAAGAAAATATCGCTAGAACACTCAAAGAAAATGGCTACCCCGATCTAACATACAGCGATAATACCATATATACAAGGTACTTCAGTCAAATACGAAGAATAGGCAGCAAATACAAGATACGCACTGCCTTCAAATCGACCAGAACGCTCAGGGGAATACTAACCAAAACCAAACCACACAATGAAGATCAGAATTCCAAGAATTGTGTATACAACCTACTATGAGAATGCGGCAGAGCATACATAGGAGAGAGCAGTAAACCTCTCAAAGTGCGAACGCAGGAACATAAGAACAACGTCCGCAAGGGCGAAACAGAAAAATCAAGAATCACCGAACATGTCTGGAACGAAGAGCACCGCATCCAATGTGATAACATACAGATAGTGGCAAAAGACAAGAACACAACTCGTCGGAATCTCAAAGAAGACACATACATCGCACTAGCAGAAAATTCAATAAGCCAAGCTAGTGTGGAAATGAAACCCATATGGATTCAAATAATACGCGAAAAGCTTAAGCGCAGTACACCTGCGCAACATGCGCAATAAACTTTTGCGCAACCACGAAAAAGTTTAATAAAAATATATATTGGATTACTCAGTGGCCCAGCGATAAATGAGTCAATTTAGTAAGTGAAAGGTACCAAGTTCGAATCTGAGAGTAGTCAAGTGCTTGGGAAAAAAGTATATAACATATATGAATTCGACTCAAGTACGAAAACAGTCCTTCTCAGGACTAAGCCTGATGACGGAAGCAGAGTCCTCTTCCGAAACGTCGCGCTCAAAAAACAAAAACTGTGGGAATAGGCCGATCAAATCAACAAATAACGTTTTGTTATAAGTGACAAATTCCATATATTTTGTTACTTTTAAGTTTGGTATAAATTATGAAAAGGTATCCTTTCACGATTATTACAAATACTTACTTTTTGTAGGTTTTAAATCGTTTAAGGTAAAATAATACAAAATGTATACGTTCCGATGACAATAGTAATGGCAGTTTTAAAAGTATCAAAACAAGTTGATGAAATATGAAAATGTTAACTTTCACCATTATCACACATAATAAAATACTTGTTTTTTTTTTGGGTTTTTGTAATGCTGTATTTTAAATTAACATTTAGATTGTATAATTTAAAATACACCATTAAAAAAACTGAATAAGATAAGCATTTTATTAAGTTGATAAAATATTAGAACGCAATAAAATAGTCTTATATTAGGTAAACTTATTTGAAGGCCAACCATGGAATCTAAATTTTATTTTACTCAAATTCTTCTATCTAATCTTTAGTAAAATATATTACTACTTTGTCACATTGTATACATTTATGACATCAGTTTTAACGGTGGAAGTAAGTGACAACTTCCATGTACTTTGATCTTCTTCTTCTATTAAGTTTGTTATAAACTATGAAAATGTACTTTCACGATTTGAACTCGTAATTACAAATACTTTTTTTTTGGGTTTTAAATATATAAAAAATTATACAAAATGGATATGTTGCTATAACAGTAGTAATGACAGTTTTAAACAATTTAATTACCTATAGTACCAAAACAAATTGATAAAATATGAGAACATAATAAAAAAGTCTTATATGTTAGGTACAGTTATTTGAAAGCCATCTATCGAATCTAAATTTTATTTCACTAAAGTCATAATTAATCTTTAGGCACTACTGTCACATGGTGCACATCTTTGACATCAGTTTTAACAGCGAAATTACTTTTGCTTCCACATCGAACGGATGGGAAGTACTGTACTGCTCAAAAAATTTCAAAAATTTTGATTTGCCCAATCGCTTTAAAATGTTGAAAACGTCCAAGAACAACATTTAAGCAAAAAAATCTTGTCTGTGTGTATACTTCATAACTTTCGATGTCTACTAATTGTTTTTGGGGTCAGTGGGGGCATGGGGAAAGGGATAAGTACTCCTTTTGCAAATTTTTATTTTTTCAGTTTTTTCCTTTTAATATGTCATTGGTAATATAATATTGAGGATTTTTTGTCTCTATAATTTTTCTGTACAACAAACGGTTTACAAGATATTAGCAAAAAACCGTCACTTTAAAAAACCGGTTTTTCCTAAATATTGCCGGAACTACTTTACATATTCAAAAAGTGAAAATACCATTAGATAGGAAATAAAATTTCTTACAAAAAGTGTTTTTGCAATTTTTTCGAAAATTTTGTCATTTTCGGAATATTTCCAAAAAATTCGATTTTGGAACCTGTCCACGCGATTTTTTTTTAAATTGGTATTAGATAGAAAATCAAATTTTTGATCAAAAAGCATTCTTGTAAAGTTAATCGTTTTCGAGTTATTTACAAAAAAAACCGATTTTTTGATGCAGAAGTATTGATACAATTTGCAGCGGTTTTTATTATGAGTGATAAATTCCATGTATTTTTTTACTTCTTCTTTTAAGTTTGGTATAAATTATAAGAATGGTAGACTTTCATGCTTTGAACTCATAAATCGTGTATTTTAAAATAAATTATACAAAATGGATACATGGAATTTAATTATAGTACCAAAACAAGTAGATGAAATATGTCCTACATCTAAGGTGTTTTTGACAGATCCAACATCTTAGGATCCTCTGTGGCAGATTCCTGAAATTGTCGTAACATGTAACGTCCTTTTGACAGATTCTTGAACATATTATTTAGCTTGTCGGTCCTTCTGGTATTTGCACCAACGTATTTTTAGTTGGACAGCTAACCTCGTATTTTACATTATGGTCACTATTCCTTGCAAATATGTGTTCTATTCTGCACATGCGCCCTAATCCGAGGATGCTGGATCGATTTGAATAAGGTCTTTTTTGTACCATCGGTGGTACACATGATATACCGGTAGGTCACACTTGAGTTAATATCGAATAAGCGTGACACCGTTACATACATAATCTATGGCTGGGTCACACTGGTATTTTTGTATCAAAAGAGCCTGGCCCACCGGTGTGGATCACACTTGCGTTTTTATCCTATAAGAGTGACCCACAGGTGCGAATAGATATTTCAGCGAAATAAAGTCTTTGTGAACCATCGTCAGTATACACTCATCGAAATTAGGTCTGGTACGTACCACCGGAGGTACACACGCATCCAATAAACTCACTTCAAGATGCAGATTAATTTTTGTTTCGCAAGATGACTAGCTTTTTGTAAGCAACTTTACCAAAAAGTCTTTTAGTCATCCAATGTTTCAAGAAAAAAAGAAACCTATAAGTGATGAGTCAGGGCTTTGGTGTAAAAGCGGAAGAGCTGAATTATAAATGAAGGTAATAACCTTCAATTTTTTCCATTACGCAATAAGTGATGAATGAATGGTTCCGATGAAAGGTTAATTTTCATTAACTTTTAAATTATGCCTTTAGTACTGTAATCAGCATAATTAGCGCTGTAACCAAGTTTAAAATTATACCAATGTAATTATGAAATAGGAAATTTCGAAAATAGCCATGTGACTTTGTTTTAAATTATATCAATAGATGGCTGTGTAATAAATAAACGGGTCATTTGCAAGATGTACGAGTAGATGGCGTAATCAGGTTTTCGGGTTAAGTTTTAAATTATATCACATAATGGCGTAGCAAACTGTATGCTAACTTCTAGGGGTGTGAGTGGTGGAACAACACCAGCTGTTAGAAAATTGGGTCACAGCGGAGATGCAACTGTCAGAAATAGAGCCCAAGCTGTTAAAAATTGGACCGGGTGTTAGAAATGGGGTCAGGGACGGTGTCTCAGCTAGATAACATGTATTTTGAGTCGTCTAGTATTTGTATACGGAAATGTTTATAAATATATTTTCCAAGTTCTAAGACACTGGTATTTCAGTGTACTGTATAACCATCTCGTTGTTAATGATATTCGAATGAAAAATAAAAATACTTGATCGCTTAAAGAATTAATTTTGAATGAAAAATAGGATAAGCTGAAAATATTACGTACAGCACTGGTATTTACCGGATGAGTTTTAGTACATCAAATTTGTATACATGTAAATGTAAATATAATAACTTTATAGAAAGTGTAAGACGAACCAACGTCTAATATAGTAGATATAGCAGAAATGTTAATGATTTCAATATTGTGTATAACGTTCTGATGTAGATTTAGAAATTTTCCAAAATAAACTGTCATGGCGGGTTCTATTGTATTGGGACGTTTTTGATAATGCTTTAACAATTTTTGTCTATTCGGTCCTGGTATCGTGTTTTAAATTATCACGAAAATTATCGTTAAGCTATAGGGAAGGTTTTGGCAATTTTAGCGGGATGAAATAAGCTTTGCTTTGTAGTTAAAATTGATGTAATCTCGAAAAAATTGCAATATTAAAGTTAATGGAGTGCATGAAAGATCCTGTTCATGATGATGGGCACGCCTGCATTATTTTGCGTAGACGTGTTAAAACGTCATAGTATTCATCACGCGATTATTTTTATTGATAAACGACGGTCTGATGTCACACTCCTTATGCGAGGTTCATCTTCATCGCGTTCTCGACCTTCCAAAAACGATTTCTTATAGCGAAAAGTTGTATCTGTTTCACCTTTTGAAGATCACACTCGCGGATCTCCCAAGTTGAACGCAAAACTTATGGTCCAATGTTGCTCCAAATTCCGCTGTTTCATTTTGCGCGACACACAACAATAACATTTCACTCAAAAATCACGTGGTGGCTACCGGGTTACAACGTGGAGTGAACAACTGGAGGGGATTAGCAAACATGCCTAGTAAAGGACAACCATACAGTGTTGCCAGTGGTGCCAGCCTCATTACTTTGCTAACGAATCTCGTACACAATCAAATGTTTTTAGGAATTTGTGCTATGGTTTCTTTTAATATTATATTACAAAACTAGTTTCATTTTTTCAGTAAAGAAAAATAAATCGATTAATATTGTAATAAGGTTTAGGAAATTTTCGTTTGAGTGGTTGCCATGTTGACAACATTGTCAGTGTCACTAGTAAAACTAAGTATCCATTAATTATAACAAATATGAGCATACCTTACCAACATCAAATAAGAAATGTTCAGTTTCGTAAAGTGAAACATTATGAAACCCATTTGGGTTTCATAATGGATTTATAAACGGAAAATACAAAAAACGAACTTTAATAAACAGTAAAAAAACATCAAATCTAACCACGTGACCAGCTTTCATATTAAAACTACATATTTTTTCAATAAAATGTGTAGAATTTTTGAAATGATGATATATTTTTCCTATATGGGACTGTAATGTAAATGCAAAATGTCTTGTAAGGTTAAATTTGGGAGAACCAATAGCACTGATAAGGGACCTTAGATTATTTTTTATGTCTTTAGAAATACAAAAAATTTTATAATTTTTTTTTTAGTTTCGGTGTTTTGTAAATACAAAACGCAGATTGGTACCTTTTAATTTTAACTTGACTAGGTTTTTTGGTATTTTTTCTAGACCTTGAAGTGAATGCTTTACCAATTTTAGTCATATTATCGAAATGATTTAACCTAGGTATATAATTAAAAGTAAAATTAGATTCACTGTATACGTTCTGTTTTCAATGCATCATAGCAATTACAGTTTTTAAGTCGTAACGGAAAATTATTAATTCTTTGTTGGATTTATCATAGTCTTGGATCTTTAATTGGCATGTCTTAGTTTTTAGCTGTGAATATTTGTACCACTTTCAAATCAAGGTTTTTGGATTGTTCCACTTAAACCATGTATTTTAATTATAAAGATATTATTCTAAAGTTAAACTAATCGACACCTAAGGGTTTGAAGTTATGATTTTTTTCTAATTTGCCCCCTTATACAGGGTGTCCCGGAAAGATCTTTTCCAGTTAAGAAAGGTATACTTTACTGAAGTCACTAGAAGCAACCCATTCCATTTGAAGTTGATGACGCATGCAAATTAGGTTAAACTATGCCAATATAGCAATGTAGAATATGTTACTGGTTTTTGGATATTGTCCAGGAAATACCGAGAGGGTGTCAGAGTTCACAACGTGTCAAACAAGGAAAAATCTATGTTTGTCAGTCTTCAAAAACAATTGCAATACCTTGTAATAGTTTTCGACTCACTTTGACAATTTACATATGCGTCATCAGCTTCAGATTCGTTTTTCTCGGAACGGGGTTGCTTCTAGCGACTTCAATAAAGTATACCTTTTCTAACTGGAAAAGGCAGGGAAAAGATATCAAGCGCAAAATGACACCGTGGCACAAAAAAGTTGTAGTGATCTTTAATTCTCCTAATCGCTGCTTGTGACGCCCTCTAAGAGATACAACAAAATCGTTTACAAATTTGAATTTCTCATCCTAAGAAACCCCTACATACCAAATTTCGTAAGATTAGCTCGAATTAGTTAAGTTAAGCTAAATTATTAAAGAAAATGTGATTTATTTGTTCATCTTTGACACCTTGTAGCTCAGTTATTAACAACTTTTGGACTAAGATAAGTTTAGTTATATCGACTTATTTTGAGGTGTACTATATGTGGAAGAGCGCTGTAAAAACCTTTCCGGGAGACCTTGTATAGCACCTCATTCCTTAGATTGTTTAAAGACTGCTGAATATATAACAATATAACACCCTTATCCCCTAGTTGTATTGTTCGATAACGGCTTAACGGTGTGTTTTAATTGTAGAAATAGTACTCTAAAGTTAAATTGACCGATACCTAAGGATTTAGAAGTTAAGAATTTTTCTAATTCATCCCCTTATGACACCCTCATCCTATAGATGGGTTGTTCGAAAACTGTGTGTTTTAATTATAGAAATATCATTCTAAAGTTAAATTATCCCCTTTTAGTACTCCAAAGTTAAAGTAATTGATACATAAGGATTTACAAGTTATGAATTTTTGCTAATTCATCCCCTTTTATGATACCCTCATCCTATAGATAGATTGTTCGAAGACTGTTAAACAATGTATTTTAATTATAGAAATATTATTCTTTTAAGTTAAATTATCCCCTTTTAAGACACCTTCATCCCTTAGTTAGATTGCTTGTTGACGGCTGAAACCATATGTTTCTATTAGGAGATTTTATTCTAAAGTTAAATTAATCGAGACCAAAGGGTTTTTTTTCTTTTTCATCTCCTTATATGACACTTGGTTTGTTCGAACACGACTTAAACGATGTGTTGTAATTATGAAAATATTCTAAAATTAAATTAGTCGACACCTGAGCGTTATGAATTTTATTTTTAATTCATTCCCTTATAACATCCTCATTCCATAGGTGGATTATTGGCAAACTGCTTAAACGGTGTGTTTTAATTATAGAATTATTATTCTAAAGTTAAATTAATCGATACCTAAGGGTTTAGAAGTTATGAATTTTTTTCTAATCCATTCCTTTATGTGACACCCTCATCCTAAATGGATTGTTCTAAAACGGCTTAAACGATGTGTTGCAATTACGGAAATATTATTCTAAAATTAAATCAGTCGATACCTGAGGGTTTTGCAGTTACGAATTTTTTTTCTAATTCGTCCCCTATGACATTCTCATTTCATAGATGGATTGTTCGAAATCTGCTTAAACGATGTGTTTTAATTATAGAAATATTCTAAAGTTAAATTATCCCATTTTATGACACCCTCATGCCTTACTTGGGTTATTTGTAGACGGCTGAAGCCATGTGTTTCAATTAGGAGATTTTATTCTAAAGTTAAATTAATCGACACCGAAGAGGTTAGAAGTTATGATTTTTTTTCTTTTTCATTCTCCTACATGGATTGTTAGAAAACGGCTGAAACGATGTGTTGCAATTATGGAAATATTCTAAAATTAAATTAGTCGACACCTGACCGTTATGAATTTTATTTTTAATTCATTCCCTTATAACATCCTCATTCCATAGGTGGATTATTGGCAAACTGCTTAAACGGTGTGTTTTAATTATAGAATTATTATTCTAAAGTTAAATTAATCGATACCTAAGAGTTTAGAAGTTATGAATTTTTTTCTAATCCATTCCCTTATGTGACACCCTCATCCTAAATGGATTATTCTAAAACGGCTTAAACGATGTGTTGCAATTACGGAAATATTATTCTAAAATTAAATCAGTCGACACCTGAGGGTTTAGAAGTTACGAATTTTTTTCTAATTCATCCCCTATGACATTCTCATCTCATAGATGGATTGTTCGAAATCTGCTTAAACGATATGTTTTAATTATAGAAATATTATAAAGTTAAATTATCCCATTTTATGACACCCTCGTCCCTTACTTGGATTATTTGTAGACGGCTGAAACTATGTGTTTCAATTAGGAGATTTTATTCTAAAGTTAAATTAATCGACACCAAAGGGTTTAGAAGTTATGATTTTTTCTTTTTCATTCTCCTACATGGATTGTTAGAAAACGGCTGAAACGATGTGTTGCAATTATGGAAATATTCTAAAATTAAATTAGTCGACACCTGAGGGTTATGAAATTTACTTCTAACTCATCCCCTTATGACATCCTCATTAAACGATGTGTTTTAATTATAGAATTCTATTCTAAAGTTAAATTAGTCGATACCTAAGTGTTTCGAAGTTAAGAATTTTTTTCTAATGCATTCCCTTATATGGATTGTTCCAAAACGGCTTAAACGATGTATTTTAATTATAGGAATATTATTCTAAACTTAAATTAAACGACACCTACTGGTGTAGAAGTTACGAATTTTTTGTAATTCATCCCTTTATATGACACTCTCATGCCCCAGATGATTTGTTCGAAAACGGCTTAAACGATGTGTTTTAATTATTGGAATACTATTCTAAAATTAAATTAATCAACAGCTAAGGGTTTAGAAGTTATACATTTTTTTCTTAATTATCTTCCTATACAACACCCTCATTCTGTAAAACAGATGCAGATAAATGATCAAATGTATGTAACAAACAAAATGCATTTTTAAATGTATATAATAAGTGTGTATTATGATAATAATAATTAAAGTTTTTCATTTTTTTTCTTTTTCTAAAGTTAAATTAATCGAGACCAAAGGGTTCAGAAGTTATGATTTTTTTCTTCTTCATCTCCTTATATGACACTCTCATCTCCTAGATGGATTATTCGAACACGACTTAAACGATGTGTTGCAATGGTGAAAATATTCTAAAATTAAATTAGTCGATACCTGAGTGCTATGAATTTTATTTTTAATTCATTCCCTTATAACATCCTCATCCCATAGGTGGATTATTGGCAAACTGCTTAAACGGTGTGTTTTAATTATAGAATTATTATTCTAAAGTTAAATTAATCGATACCTAAGGGTTTAGAAGTTATGAATTTTTTTCTAATCCATTCCTTTATGTGACACCCTCATCCTAAATGGATTGTTCTAAAACGGCTTAAACGATGTGTTGCAATTACGGAAATATTATTCTAAAATTAAATCAGTCGATACCTGAGGGTTTAGAAGTTACGATTTTTTTTCTAATTCATCCCCTATGACATTCTCATCTCATAGATGGATTGTTCGAAATCTGCTTAAACGATGTGTTTTAATTATAGAAATATTCTAAAGTTAAATTATCCCATTTTATGACACCCTCATCCCTTACTTGGATTATTTGTAGACGGCTGAAACCTTGTGTTTCAATTAGGAGATTTTATTCTAAAGTTAAATTAATCGACACCAAAGGGTTTTTTTTCTCTTTCATTCTCCTACATGGATTGTTAGAAAACGGCTGAAACGATGTGTTGCAATTATGGAAATATTCTAAAATTAAATTAGTCGACACCTGAGGGTTATGAAATTTACTTCTAACTCATCCCCTTATGACATCTTCATCCATCATATGGATTGTTCGCAAACTGCTTAAACGATGTGTTTTAATCATAGAATTATAGTCTAAAGTTAAATTAATCGATACCTAAGTGTTTCGAAGTTAAGAATGTTTTTCTAATCCATTCTCTTATATGGATTGTTCCAAATCGGCTTAAACGATGTATTTTAATTATAGGAATATTATTCTAAACTTAAATTAAACGACACCTACTGGTGTAGAAGTTACAAATTTTTTGTAATTCATCCCTTTATATGACACTCTCATGCCCCAGATTATTTGTTCGAAAACGGCTTAAACGATGTGTTTTAATTATTGGAATACTATTCTAAAATTAAATTTTAAATTAAGGGTTTAGAAGTTATACATTTTTTTCTCATTTATCTTCCTATACAACACCCTCATTCTGTAAAACAGATGCAGATAAATGATTAAATGTATGTAACAAACAAAATACATTTTTAAATGTATATAATTAGTATGTATTATAATAATAATAATTAAAGTGTTTGATTTTTTTTTTTTAGAAATTATGTTTGAATAAAATTAATAGCCACTACTTTATTGACTTTAGCCCTATCCGTTTTGGTGTTTGTATGAAAACTAAACGATGTAGGTATGGGAACAATAACAGTAACTCACCCATATTTATTATACTCCTTCAAATACACCTTGGATGTACAAAAACGTTACACATTGTTGACACGTACTCTACATGGCTAATATCTTCTCAAAAACTTTTTACAATGACGTTTAACGATCATTTTTTTTATAAAATTGCACGATTATCACTCATAATTAAAATACTTATCTTTTGGATATGTAATTGTGTTTTTATTAATTTTTTACAAATTTAAATGTTCGGTAACAATTACAGTTACCGTCTTCAGTAAATAATAATAGTTTTAAAACATGTCAATTAAATGTATTTGACACCTTAATTTTTTTTAAACTTTTATCATTTACATTAAGACGATAAGTAAAAGATAAGTATTTTAATTCTTTTCAGGAATTGTAATTGACTTTTGAAGACGTAAAATTTTTTTAACCCAATCCTTAACTCCTTAGCATTGTATATACAAATTCATTATTATAAAATCAATCAATTTACTAATAGTCAGATATAGGAGCATTAACACTCGAATTAACAGTTTAATGTTACTGTTACAATGCATTAGATAACGATAGCCAATTAAATAATTTTTAAGCACTTAATAAGCATATTAATTAAATGTATCTCTTATTAAATGGTATAATTAAAAATAAAACTTGTGTACGTTTATAAATTGTGTAGTTTCAATAGTTTACAAACATAAACGCACTGTATATTTCCGCTACTCACTTTTATTTAAATCCTCTCCCTGCCAACTGTTACAAAAGAAAACTATAAACATTAAAGTTTCATTTTAACTTGATACGTAACTTTGTGTAGATTTTATTAATGTAATAAATTAAATTACCTGTGCTTAAAGAAACGATTCCAATGCAATTATATTTCCGTTGTTTTTTTTTATGAATGCACGACTTTATATAATGGTATGATCGATTACGTAGAGGTTGGTCCGTAATTATTGTTTTGAGATGGAATGCTAGTAACCTGAATTGCGAATTTAAAAAGTATTTCTAGGTGGTGGTGCATGACGAATGTCAGTCGATGCACCCTCAATGACGGCAAAATAAGTACCCTGGGTGCACGTTGCGCGGGCGCACGAGCTAGTCGACCTCGCCTCTGCACCTTGTTCTTCTTCCAGCGAGCGGCCGGTCACGGCAGTACTCCGTAACCTTCTGCTTATATCGCAAAATTATAAACTTTTTTTTATATATTAACTTTTATTATCTCAGTGTAATCTAAAGTGGTCATTGATACAAATGTGAAACCTTACTAAAGAAAAACAGTGGAAAACATCAAAACGGTATGTTAATATTTCACATTAAATACATATAAATCTAGATTTTTTTGAAAAAGATTCTACTTGTTACCGGTGTACGAGTTCGTTGATACCTTTACCTATCGTGTATTAATTGTATATTGCTCAAATACCGGAAATTTTAAACGTGCAGACTAGAACACATATACGAGTATACGTCGATACAACCCTTAACTTCGTAATTGTTTTCATTTCGAAATTTTTATTAAAACATTGTTTATTTAAATTATATACGTAATTGTTTTGTTTTACAAATTATGGGTCTGAACAAAAACTGATAAAACAGTGTTCATTTGTTTGGAATGAAACCGGTCACGATAAGAATTTATTTTTGGAAGCACTTATAAGAGCCCCAAGTGTTTTTATTTTTGATTTCAATTTATATACGGGGCACGTTCAACGCTTCACGATAATTTTGTTACCTTCATAATAACATTGTAGACATGTGATAAATGTGAATGTGAATAAATTATTGTTGTGAGAGTAATATGCACAGAGGGTTTAAATTCGTTAGAGCGGAAATTAAATATATGAATTTGAGAATTTGTTGATATACTGCAGTCAGGCATATGCACATAATTTGTAATTTATATTATCTGATTTACGAACGTTAAAGGATAGACTAGGAAATATTTCGAAATTTCTGTAATTTTCTTTTCTGTATTCACATATACAAATAATCGTTAACCAAATCGATTCAGATAAAAACTTACAGCTGGATATACATTTTTCGAAACTTGTTGCAACTGTAAAATTTTTTAACTTTGATAAATATTTTGATCATGTGTTTTAAAATAACTTCTTACAGTGCTTTAATTTATTGTAAATATGAAAAGTGTTACTACGCTAACGTTTTTGACGGTTTTAACATGAGTGGTTGTGTTTAATAAACTAATTCAAAAACTGAAAACTGTCGGCAAAGGCAGATTTTCAATTTTTTTAAAAATCGGTTATTCAATGTAGCTCGAGTGAGTAACTCTCCCTCATTAATTTGTTAGTTGTGAAGTTTGCCAATTTGGTATTGTAATGTCTATACGTATAATAAATACGTATGTAAATTCGTTGAACGTAATGACATTGAGTTGGAAAGCCGTTACGCAAAGTTGGGGAAACTCGCTAGTACTCCCCCCTTCCCCTATTTATTTTCCTCGAAGGGTACGCTAAACACTCAAACAATACGCTAATAAAAAAATTGTTCTGGGCAAAGCAGTTGTTAATACTGTAAATAGCTATTATTGCCATGTACGCGTCTCGTTTCCAACCGTCTTTTTCTGCTTATAGGTACATAGTCGCGTTTCCACATATCTGTGCTTGACGATTGGCAACAGTCTTTCAAGCGCATCCACATATTTGCTCGTTCCATATCATTTTATTCACACTCAAATCTCTCCTAAAAGCTTCTGCACACCTCGTTCTCACATCGTCAGCTAAAGGTTTTTCACAAATTTCCTACCGGCCATTGTTCGCGTGTTACTTTATTTGCCACAAACTCGACTCCCTTTCCGGTTACCCCAGACATGTCCAACGGAATTTTATGGAAGCTAGGGTCCCTATGCACTAGATCCATATTGATAACTAGCAAATACTTGCCCTTGCTACTGTAGAAACTTTTTTATGATAATTCAATTTTAGACAAGTTTCTGATAGCGTTCTACCAGCCCTATAGTAATACGTAAGTATCTGGAAAACTATTAACTTTAAAATAGATAGTATTGAAAGTTTTGAAGATAATTTATTGTCATTTTTACATGCTTTTCATAATTTTTTTGATCAAGAACAAACCTTACAAATTAAATGAATTAAATAAAATATCTGGTGTGTAGTCATATCAGTAGCAGAACCCATGCAATAGCGATAATTCACCAGGGATATATCAAACAGGAAATCTATCATTGCTTTACTGGTATGTATTGTAATGAAGACTAAGAAGTCCAACGTAAGTACAAGCTAGGATCTCCATTCGCTAGAGTCTATCTTCCAAGCCAGCAAATACTTGGTCGTGCTGTACTTTGACATACCTCGAGGACGCAAGTGTAAAAACTTTTTTAAGATAATTCAATTGTAGACAAGTTTCTGAATGCGTATTTTTCGTAGTGTAATAAATAAGTATTAAACATTACTTTTCACTCTTCAAATAATAAGTAAATGGAAAAAGTATTAACTTTAAAATATACAGTATGGAGAGTCTTAAAGATAATTCAATTGTAATTTTTACATACTTTTCATAATTTTTTTTGTATCAAAAACAAACCTTATAAATTAAGTGAATTAAATAAAATATCTGGTGGGTAGTAATATAAGTAGTAGAACCGATGCATTATCGATAATTCAGTCGCAATAAATAAAATACAAGAAATTCTTCCGTTGCTTTACCGGTGTATATTGTATACAAAAAAATTAATATACCTTACATTTTTTTTAAGATTTTAATTTTCTCAGGTTTATCACTCAAAATATTGGTGCAGAAGTTAAAGAATAATTTAAGCAAGAGTTTTATTGTTCTCAAAGTTGTACAGGGTGACCAATTAAGAATGCGAGGTATTGAATCTAGGAAACTATCCATCGTAGAGGCTTGCTGAAAAAAAAGTTATTACTAAAACGGCCAATACAAAAACCTGGAAAATATTTTTAAGTTTCTGGAATGGCCGCTAGGGGGCGTAACTGCAATCTTGAATCTAAAAAAGTGATGTTTCTGTAAATTCTGCTATATTAACCTAATAAAAAAAAATAATTGATCTTTAAAGTCGAGGATAATCTGAACTTTTTTTGTTTGGCACTTTTTGACGTATGTTTAAAAATAAAGTGGTGGGGATTATTCAAAAGTTTCCTTAAATAACCCCCTGTATATTCGAAACGGCTAAGCCGTTGCAGTTGAGGATAATCTGAACTTTTTTTGTTTGGCACTTTTTGACGTATGTCTAAAAATAAAGTGGTGGGGATTATTCAAAGGTTTCCTTAAATAACCCCCTGTATATTCGAAACGACTAAGCCGATTTTAACAAACTTGGGCGCGTTGAAATGAGCTATTCTTGGGCTACAAATGTTATAATATTTGAAGTTTTGTTAGTTTCACATGTCGTCGCTAGAGAACTTTGTTCGACATTCCGACAGAAACGGTTAATTTTCGCAAAAAAATTAAATGCATTGGTATGACTTTTTTTCATGAACAAGTAGCTAAATGATGCCTAAACAAGCTCGCGAAAATCGCATCTCGATATCTTGTTTATTTATACGAAAAAATTGTGTACTGGAGCAAGCATGTTTGCATGTACGCGTCTTGTTTCTTGTATACAGCCTTTTTTCACTCCACCAAGCGCTCTTTTTTTGCTTATACACAGTTCACTATCATTTAATTTATAGTCAAACCTCTGCCCCTCAAAGCACCTGCATACATCATTCTCACATTGTCAGTTAAAATTCCCTACTAACGGTATCGTCCTACTACCGGTCATTGTTCACATGTTAGTATGTTTGCCACAAACGTGACCACCTTTCTGGTTACCCCAGACATGTCCAACTAATTCGTAGTGTAATAAATGAGTATTAAGAACTATTTTTGTATGCGTCCTAAAGTAATTAGTAATTATCTGGAAAACTATTACCTTTAACATAGATAGTATGGAGAGTTTTGAAGATAATTTAATTGCAATTTTTACAATTTTTTTATAGCAACTAACCTTACAACTTAGGTGAATTAAATAAAATATCTGGTGAGTAGTCATATCAGTAGTAGAGCCGATGCAATAGCGATAATTCACTCGCAATAAGTAAGATACAAGGAAATCTATCGTTGCTTTACCGGTATATACTGTAAGCAAAAAAATTAATGTACCTTACTTTTTTTTAATATTTCAATTTTCTCAGATTTGTTACTCAAAATGTTGGTACAAAAACTATAAAATAATTTAAGCAAAAGGGTTATTGTTTTCAAAATTGTACATTTAAAAAATGTTCATTACGACAGTATTATCACGTTAACTGATTTCAGTTGCAAACGTACATTCTCTTGGTTTCAGCTTTATTACGCCGCGGGAAGCAACATACGCTATGAGACCAATTCATTTTCATTGCTAACTTCTGGAATCGATCATCGGTAGGATTGATTCCAATAAAGCGACTGGCCATGACGGCATCCCAGTTATTGTCTTAAAGAAATGTTTTCCCCATCTAATACCTGTCCTATCTAAGCTTTGTTTAATCTCTATGTCTTTTGAGGAAATTCGTTCATCATGGAAGTTAGCAAGCATACAACTTATTCTTAAAAAAAGCGCAAGACCAAACCCTCTTAGTACCGACCAATTCTATTTTGTCTAAAGTAATGAATAAGGTATCGATCAGCAAATACTTTCGTTTCCTGCGTCTAATAAACTCCTTTAGTGGTTACCAATATGGTATCGTAGTTGATGGCTTCCAGGAAGGTTGGCATTAAGGCAGGTATGCAACAGGGATGAGTGATAGCTCCTCAACTTTTTTGCTGTTTCCGACCTTACTTTTTTTATTTTTGATTCACATATTACCTAACAAGACTAAAGCCCTGAATGCAATCAAAGTTTAACATAGGTGACAATTTGTATCGGACACAATACTCACAGGAGTGGCCGGCTTGTGATTATTATTTAAAACTAAGGGAACTCACCAAAACACGAAAATTGGTAATAAATGTCATAATGCGCCACCTGTCTTCAAATTTACATGATAACGTCAAGAACCGATCATATCGCCTGCATAAGACAGGAATGCAATGTGTTCACTCAGACATAAAAGCTCGACCATTAACCGAAAACTTCTCACATCCATTGTCTTTCGCAACACTCATCTCATGTGGGATTTTCCTGTATTTTGACTTTAAAATCTCTATGAGAATGTCGCAAGTCGTTATATGATAATTTACGAAATACACTCACTTGTAAACTTTAAACTTCCTTATTAAATCTCAAATCTCATTAAATGAACCCAAAAATTTTCCATTTATTTGGTCTGAAAACTCTCCATACTACGTTAAAATAAGGAAATATTCCCTACTTAAATTTAAAAAATGGTCGTTATTGAAAATTTAAAAATATTACTTGAAATTTATGGCAATGCTCTCCGTAATCTACTTCGATTTATTTCACTAGTTCCCCAAAAATCTGCAATTTCTTATTAATTTAATTCAAAATGTCTGTACGACTACTAGTAGAATTTTATCAATAAAATGCTACCTGAAAAATACTTTAAAAATTTTAGTATCACTATCAAGTTGAAAATTGTTAAAATAACTATTAATTAATTAAAAATTAAATACAAAAATAAAATGTAGAGTCATTATGCTGGTTTAGGTAGTAAATAAACAAAGTAAATTCACGCTTCTTTTTATTTCGCTAAAAAAAAAAGAGTAGTAGATCTTAACTAAAGAATTAAGCCAAACAGCACTAAAAATTAAAGTGTTAAGCTCTATACCACACTTAAGAGGAATCTACAGATTATTTATGTACTCTTTTTTTAATAGCAGGAAAAAGCATTTACCTCAAGTTCAAATTTGGCTCATTTAAAGTTTTCTGTCAGCATAATTTCCAGCGGTTCTCTAATGCTTCCACCAACACAAGGTTACCCTTTACTTAAAATTTCGACTTTAAGGCGGCTAAGGAGAGCTCTGCAATTCATATTTCTAAAATGTCCATAAAATGGACATTTTGGACGTAATCATATAATAAAGAAAAAAAACTGCGTAGGACAAATTCTATGTCGTATAGTGAGCAATTCATGTACAGTAGCTGATCAAATTATTAGAGCCACCATGCAAAATTTTAATTTTGTAATTTATTATTGTCATATAATGTCCGTAATCTATTTTTTTTAAGTGTTCTTTTGGGAACAATAAATAAAAGTAATAAACATAATAAAATTAGGTTTATATTTTATGTTTAGTGTAAAAATGTGACATAAGGGATATTAAATCAATACTTGGTGGTGTCACCTTTCGCAGCAATGACAGCCGAACATCATCTGGGCATGCTTTCTGCCAAGCTCCTGCAGTTGTTCTGGATTTTTTCTGATCGATGCCAAACTGTAATTAATTGTTCGATCTAGTCACGCTTATTTGTGACTAATGTCTTGGTAATTTCTCTTTTCATTTCCTTCCAAAGGTTCTCTATAGGATTCAGGTCTGGTGAGTTTCCTGGCCAGTCCAGAACCTTTACTTTTTCATCTTTGAGGAATTTTGTGACAGTTTTCGCCTTATGGCAGGGTGCAGTACCATGCATAAATGTAAATCTACCGTCCGGAAATCATTCCTCAGCCTGAGGCAGCATCTTTGTCCGAAGAATCTTCAAATATTAGTCCTGCCTCATCGTACCTTCAACGATATACAGCCGGCCTGTACCTTGCCAGCTCATAACTGACCAGACCATGATGCTTAGGGGATGTTTAACGGTTCTAACGAGGCAATCGGACTAGTACTTTTCCTCTGGTCGTCGCCTTACAAATTCTAATTTCTCCATAAGAATTTGTACCGTGGACTCATCAGAAAAGCAAACCTGGAAACAAATTATTGTTTGGTGTCATTGGATTTTTTCAACTCGTAATACGATTAATAAACAAAATTGGGTGTTCTTACCTTTTTCCAGTCTTCTATTGTCCAATCTTTGTGATTCTTGGCCCATTGCAATCTTTTTTTCTTCATGGCCTGTGTAAGCAACGGTTTCTTTGCCGGCCAAGCTGAGTAACCCATTTCCTTTATTCTTCGACGGGTTGTCATTTCCGATATGTTGACCCCTTGATCTTGCATCATTTTTGTTAGGATTCTACAGGGAGCCTTTCTGTTTTCCTTTACGCTTTGTCTAATTTTCCTCTTATCCCGAGGTGTAGTAATTTTTTTTCTTCCACATTTACGTATGCGTTGAGGAGTTACTTCAATATTTGCTTAATTTTTTTTTAATTCTGACCACTGTGGCTCTTGGCACGTTAGCAATCTTTGCTATAGCTCTATTTGAATGTTTTGTGTGAGCTAAAAGCGTTTTTATCTCGGATATCTTTCGTGGGGAAATGTCTTTTGCCTTACACATAACTGGTAACGTATGGCGAGCAAAATATTATAAAATAACAAAATGTTCACTAAAAAACCAAAAAATCGTACTGACGCTACAAAACAACTCGAAACGCACATATAACCTCTTCAACAGATCAACGCTAACTAACCGCCAACGCGCCAAATGACTCACAATGGTAGCCACTTTATATACAGGGTTGCCAGGCCATTATTTTTTCAGTATTTGGTGTGGCAATAGTCAACCAACGTAATAAGTAACAAACCACTGTATTTTATTATCATAGTGATAGGGTTACTAAGTGAAATGTAAAATATTATAAGTGACTCTAATAACTTGATCAGCCACTGTAAACCTTTTGGTTTCAAATTCAATAGTTAAGTTACAATCTTGGTCTAAAGTTACGTCCAAACTGGCCATTTTATAGTTATTTCAGCAATATGAATTGCAGAGCTCTCTCTAGCCGCCTTAATCTTAACCATTAACATTGTATGTTATAGTTCGGGTCAAAAAAGACCATTTTTAATTTCCCAAGATTTTCTTTCACGATTTAATTGACAATGAATCGAAATTCAATTGTTTTTTAACGTCACTATATGTTGCTAGCATTCAAAATTCGGGATTTTCCAAATTTTGATTCGTCTGTCTTTATTAAATATAAAAGCAATTTCCCACACTTAACACATTTCTTCGTTTCTGTCGACATATGAAACACCACGATAAAGTTACTTAAATATAAAACTCACAGCTATGGTAACGCTTTACACAACAGCTCAAGTACTCCGGATCATAAGGAATAATCCTTTAACCCCACTAAATCGAAGGGATATCCACACCAACAAAAATATCAGTCATCTTCTAGTAAGTTAATTAAAACTGAAAAATTCTCTTCAGAATTGAATAAAACAATGCATGTACACGTAGAAAACATTAACACGTTATTCCCATATATTTCCTTTCCCAGCTTGAAATATCAGGTGTATCAGAGAGTTTTGCACTTTCTAACTTTGCTCAGCAGTCATTAACTTTATTAACAAATTCTGTTTAAAACATACTACATTTAGTGGAAATTCATGTATGGAGAATTACATCATCCAGATGTCGACACTTTTCCAAACGACGCCACATATTTTCCTTTAAGATTGTACATAATTCAGGGATAATGGTTTCAATATCTTCTTGGATACGATTTTTAAAAATTTGCTGGGGCGTTATTATATACTCGAATCTTAAGATAGCCCCACAAATAAAAATCGTTTGTAGCGAAGTCCGGACTTCTTGGGGCTTCTATTCCAGTATGCAGTAATGTGTGGCTAGTATCCGCATCTTGCTGAAACCACCACTGTTCATTAAAATCATCAAATTCTTGGAGGACAGGGCCAAAGAAATCTCGGATCATTGCGAAAAATAACGACTATTTTGTTTGTTGACGTATTCATGCAAATGATAATTCTGTTAAAGTTGTCAAATCCTTTCAACATTTGGTTAGTAAACGTTAATCGTATAGGGTAGTCAGTTTCTTTTAAATCATGCACTATTTGGGTTTTAAAAGTGTGAAGTTTCAGGTCTTTTTTCAAGATACGAAAAACAGTAGACTTATGTAACTGCAAAACCAGTGGTTGTTTTCGCACTGATCTGCGTGGGTCTTGGGCAACTGCATCACGAATACGGTCAATATTTTGATCAGTGCGCACATTTCGCGGTAGTCCAGGAGGGCGAATATTTTTACTCGAACTCCTTTCTCCACATTTCTATATCCAGGACTTGATAAAATTGGTACTAGGTGCTTCATTGACGTCGTGCAGAGCATAACGAGCACGAAATCGACGCCCAGGAATGATTTCATTCAATAAAACAGAAGACACAAAACGCACGTTGTTGGACATCAAACCGATCCATTGTGACATTTGTTAATTCTGACATTAAATTTGTAAGGCTTGCGTTAACCTTTGCAAACAATTTGATATTGTTCTAAGTATCTACGATTATTTTCTAAACAGTAGTATAAACGATTAAAGATGTAGTAAACAATTTTGTCAAATTTGAAAAATTTTTCAAATTTGACAAAGTTGTTTACTACATCTTTAACAATTTTTAACAAACATTACTACTGACGAAGATAACTGTAAGTGTTATCGAAACGTTTAGATTGTATAATTTAAAGTACACCATTAAAAAATCCCAAAAAAGATAAGTATTTTATTATGAGTGTTGATGGTGAAAGTTTACATTTTCATATAGTAGTATAAACGGTTCTGAAATTCTGTTCTCACGTTTCCAAATAATCGGTTGCGCATTTCAATGGAATTTTGTAAAAAAAAAAAGATTTTAAATGACACCAAAGACAAAAATCCATAGGCGTCAATGGGCGATCTTGTTGCTCATTCGATGGGACCTCTTCTAACTATCAATTGGTGTAGAAACTGTCGAATGGGTATTACGTAGCGAGGGTATGCACCATCTTGTGAAAAATAAGTAATAATAAATAACGGGTTATCAGATAAAATTTCTTATTTTACGTATAAAGTTAGTAATAATTACATAACAACCGACTGGCGTTGTTTAATCCAGTTAAGTAGGTCGCCTTATTTATTCAATTAAATGTCACTCAAGACAAAAATCCATAGGCGTCAAATCTAGCGAACTTGTTCATTAGATGAGATCTTTCCTGCCAATCCATTGGCGAGGATTTGTTATGTTGAAACTGTCAAACAGGTACTACGTAATGAGGGGGTGCACCATCCTGTGAAAAATAATAAATAACAATTTATTAAATAAAATGTCTTCTTTTACATGTAAAGATAGTAATAATTACTTAGCAATCGTCTGGCGTTGTTTAATCCGGTTAAGTAGGTTATACCTAATTTATTGAATTAAATCTCGCCCAAGACAAAATTCCATAGGCGTCAAATCTGGCTGTTCATTAGGTGAGACATTTTCTGCCAATCCATTAGCGAGGAACTCTTATGTTGAAACTGTCAAACGGGTACTAGGTAATGAGGGGATGCTTGTAAAGATAGTAATAATTACGTAGCAATCGTCTCGCGTTGTTTAATTCAGTTAAGTAGTTGACTGTGATCCCGGCACGTTATTTATTGAATATTTATTCATGAAGAGCAGTTTTCAAGAGCTTTTCAACAATGTGTCGTATGTGGGATATTTTGAAATGGTGGTCGCTGGGGAGCGGGGGGTTAAGAATAGCGCCATATTTATATAATTAATTTAATGTCCCATCATACTACCGGAACGGGGTTTGAACATTTTGCGATAGTTAAAAAATACAGTCTATTTAAAGTTGCAAATAGACGCCCTGTATAAACCACTTAATGGAGAAAACCAACCTTTCACGGATGAACCCCTACCTTAGTGTAGAAGCGAACTATATCTTTAATTGGGATATAAACCATTTACCTTAATGGGAGACTGTACCTTTTAGGCAAGAAAAATTGAATTTTTCGTTTTTTATCCCAAAATATTCTCCATTTCTTTCTGATTAAGAAAATATATAACACTTAGTATTTACAAATCATCTTTATAGTAAAAAACAAATAAATAAGATAACTCTGCAGAAATTCTCATTCATGTTTATTAGTATTTTAATAGTGTAGGGTTGGCATCACTCTTTGTTATTGTCAACAGCTTTATTTATTATTGTTTGCTGTATTGTTATGTGTTTACTCCTAAGGTTATGTTGTGGATATTGTTTACAGTCTGATTACAATTTATACAATTGTGTTAGTTTTTTGTTGTGCTTAGTGTTTGTTACCTAGAAATAATGCCCAGGATAAACAAATTAGTTCCAGACGGTTTCATGGAAACCAATTCCACAAATCATCTTCAAGTAGGCCTAAGCAATCTGCAAGTTCTAGTAGCTCTTTAGCAAGCCCAAGTAAGCCTATGCCTAAAGTTGAAATATCTCCTAAGTTGTCATGCAGCTCTAAAAAACTGAGTAATTCCTAGTTACCAAAAGAGTTTGAGTGTGGTGAGAAAAATGTAAACATGATTGTTAATTTGGAACTTATTTCTAATTTGATTCAGTCAGCTACAAAATGTAAGCCGTGCGGTGAAACAAATTGTCTCGAACTTGAGATCGATGATGAACTTAAACCTGGTTTGGCACACAGAATTTTACTCAAGTGCTGCATATGTGGATTTGAAGCAATCTTTATAACCTCCAATTGTGTAAGAAATAAATACAACAAAAAGTGAATACAAGATATGTGTATGTACTTAGGTCTATTGGCATGAAATTGGAATCAGGTAGAATGTTTTTCACAGTGATGAATCTGGCACCACCGAACACTAGGACAGCAGGATACAGCACGATAATGTCTAAGGCTACTTCTGAGGTATGTGAGGCTTCCCTTAGGAATGCAGCTGCTGAAGCCAAGGAAGAAAATGAAGGAAATGATGATGTAACCGCCGCTTTTGAAGGTACATGGCAGAAGCGAGGTTTTACTTCACTGAACGGAGTCATGACAGTAACTTCTTTCGATACTGGAAAAGTATTGGATTTTGAATGCTTCAGCAAGTATTGTACAAGTTGTGTACAAAAACCTACCCAAACATGCCAAGAACAGGTGAAAAATCATAAGAATTCTGGAAAGTGTTTAGTTAATTATGACGGTTCTAGCCGCGGGATGGAAGTAGCCGGCGCTAAAGCTTTGTGTGCTCGCACGGAAAGTAAGCTAGGCCTTCGCTATACCCGTTATTTGGGAGACCGAGATTCATAAGGTTTCTTTACAGTTTTAGAGGATAAGCCTTATGGGGATGATGTAACAATAAGTAAACTTGAGTGTGTCGGGCACGTGTAAAATAGAGTTGGAACCAGATTGAGGAGGCTGAAGCGTGACATGAAAGGAGTGAAACTGTCAGATGGAAAGGGACTAGGATGTAAGGGTCGCCTAACTGATGCAAAGATTGACATGAGACGAGCAATATGGGCCATTGATTTTCATCGCCTTTCAACAGATGCAGCGCGTCAACATCAGTTATGTCCACCTGGTACTGAATCCTGGTGTAAATTTAACAAAGCCATGGCTTTAAAACTTGCTTACAAATACAACCATTCTCTTCCCAGTCCTGTCATGACAGCTTTTCTGCGCTGTCCAGACCAGATCTTTTGAAGGATTGCACGCATGGGAAGACACAAAATCCTAATGAGAGTTTCAATAACGTTATCTGGAAAAGAATTCCAAAATCTGTTTGTTGGCTTGGAAACTCTTAAAATAGGAGTTAATGATGCTCTTATCTGCTTCAATGAAGGGTGTCTTGGAAAAGGCAATATTTTAGAACGACTATGCATTAGGCCAGGGAAATATATGCTTAGCGGCCTTGCAAACTGCGATACTCAAAGAATGAAGAAAGCTGACAGAGAAGCTCAAGAAGAAAATAAAAAGAAGAGCATAGTGAAAAGACTAGTCAAAAGGAAAAGAGAAGATGATGAGAGCAATGAGTACTGTCCAGGAGGGTTTTAGTGGAAGTTTAATACATGAAGAGGAGTCGTGAACTTAAACTGCGTTCTCCGAAACGTTCAAATTTTGATATTTAGGTACACATAGGTTGAAAAGTGTTAAAGCTAAAGACTTGAAACTGTGGATACATCATCCTAGTCACTTGGTGAGTAGGTTAAACCTAAATTTAGATAATAATAATTAATTGGGCGCGTTGAAATGAGCTATTCTTGGGCTACAAATGTTATAATATTTGAAGTTTTGTTAGTTTCACATGTCGTCGCTAGAGGGCTTTGTTCGACATTCCGGCAGAGACGGTTAATTTTCGCAAAAAAATTAAATGCATTGGTATGACTTTTTTTTCATCAACAAGTAGCTAAATGATGCCTAAACAAGCTCGCGAAAACCGCATCTCGATATCTTGTTCCTAACCTAAAATATCTGCCAAAGAAAACTTTATACGAAAATCCCTTAAATTTTTATTTTTTTTAATTATATTTTTCTGGAATTGTTTCTATTATGTAAGTTGTGGCCCTAAAAAGTACCGATTTAAAGAAGGAAGGTTTTTAATGCCCACAAGTTTGTTAAATTAGCCGTTTCGAAGATACAGGGGGTTATTTAAGGAAACCTTTGAATACCCCCCACCACTTTATTTTTAGACATACGTCAAAAGGTCCCAAACAAAAAAAGTTGATTAGATTATCCTCGACTTTAAAGCTCAGTTATTTTTTTATTAGGTTAATATAGCAGAATTGACAGAAACATCAATTTTTTAGTAAAATACTTATCTTTTGGTTTTTTAATGGTGTATTTAAATTATACAATCTAAACGTTTCGATAACATAAACATCAGCCTGCTATTAATAGTTGTATTAATAGCAGGCTGATGTGTATGTTTTAATTTTTCAACTTTGACAAAATTGTTTACAACATCTTTAACAATTTTTACAAATATTACTACTGACGAAGATAACTGTAAGTGTTATCGAAACGTTTAGATTGTATAATTTAAATACACCATTAAAAAACCCAAAAAAGATAAGTATTTTATTATGAGTGTTAATGCTGAAAGTTTACATTTTCATATCACTTTTTTAGATTCAAGATTGCAGTTACGCCCCCTAGCGGCCATTTTAGAAACTTGAAAATATTTTCCAGGTTTTTGTATTGGCCGTTTTAGTCATAACTTTTTTTTGCGCAAGCCTCTACGATGGATAGTTTCCCAGATACAGTACCTCGCATTCTTAGTTGGCCAGCCTGTACATATGTTCATGCTGCACGAAAGCCTAAGTATGAAGGCCCGAACCGTTACTTACGCACAAACCACAACTAACAAAATATAGTACTTAATGTCTAATACAATCGAAGATTAAATGTGACGACTGTTTGACAAATTGAATAACTTCCAGAAAACACAAAAAATAATATCTGTGGCACCTCTGGTACAATAAAAAGGATGCGTTTTCCTTATGCAATTGCTCCCATTTTTTTAATTTAAAAAAAAAAATTTACTCTTCCTCCTTCTTTGCAACTTCGGTAAGGATTCATTGAGAATCATTGTTAAGGTATGATACTGGCCTTGATTACTAAACGTTATCTAATATTAAATACACTTCAACCCTATGAATGTATTGTTTTGTAGATACTTTTGTAAAATATTAATTAATATTAAACTTATTGATGTTCATAAGTGTACGTTGATATGTACGAAGTATATTTTGCTCCGTAATTTGCGACTTATTCGGTACACAATACCTATAGGGAAATGAATCTTAAATAAGTGATAATTAAGACTTGAATACGTCAATTTTAGCACTTATTGAGGAAAATTTGCGTGAAGTCAATTAACGTTTAATAGCGACAAAAGTATAATTTATATGCGAAACTCGTTTGTACGTTTCTCGAATTAAAATTCTAGTTTGGTGCTGATATGAATAAATTTGTATTATAAAATGTACAAATCGCAAAATATTCCAGAGTATCTATTATCTAATAATATACAATATGTACTTAGAACGTTTCTTAGCGCTGAAGTCAAAGCGAATTATCGAAGACATATGCTTATATTGCAAAATAATATACGCAGGATACACAATACGAAAATTTTCTGTACTATACAATTTGTGCATACAATGAAAATTTGTTTGGTTTTCTTAGTATGTACCGGGTGAGTCAACGATAGCAATAAAAAGTGTGCGCACTTTAAAATTAATTTTGACTGCAGTGTTCCAAAAAAGCAGGGCAAGACTAAATTAGTATTTTTTTAATGTAAGCGGACTCTGCTTCCGTCATCAGGCTTAGTCCTGCGAAAACAGTCCTTCTCAGGACTAAGCCTGTTGACGGAAGGAGAGTCCGCTTCCGAAACGTCGCGCTCAAAAAGCAGAAACTGTGGAAATAGGCCGATCAACTCCACTAATATAAATCATTGTTTATATAGGTTTTATGCATGTAAAATTTACGGTTTTTGGAATAATTCAAATTTTATCCTGAAAAATCGCATTTGGAGATACAACTTTACTTTTACGTACCGCTTTGTGTTTTCTTAGGAAAACTTTTATGTTTGGAACAAGAAAGGCCAAGCTTAAGCCTATGATTTGAAGAAGAAATATTAAAACCCCGCAAAAGTTGAAATCAAAAAAGATCACTTTTCTCAAATGGAACACCCTGTATATTTTTACGCTGTGTTAAAGAGAATCAAAAACCACACAATTCTTTATAAGTATGTCCTACTCTCCTACTCTCACTGTTTTTGAGTTATTTTGATTTTTCTATATTGTTCAATATTTCAATGGTTTATCTCGTGATTATTCGCAGTACCCATGAAAACAATTTCCCGCATGATAAAATATTTGGCCTGTCAAACTGTTGGTCCTTTTTGATAGTCATTTAAGCTTGTGAAAGTTTTGTGTTCAATAGTAAGATAATGGTTTATTCTAAAAGTGAATTAATTGATATGGTTTATGTATTAGGAGAGGCTCAAAAAAATCTTGCTCAAAGGTTATACAGAGTGAAGTATCCTGCTCGACGCTAAACCACTCGGCTTACTTTTGAAAATTTGATGGAGAGATTCCATTTTACTGGCAGTGGGGATTATGTAAAACGCAAAGTGGTGAATAGAAATACCAGTAACCAAGAAAAAGAACTTGAGATTCTGGTTTATATTGAAGAAAAGCCGCATGTTAGTAGTCGTCGGATAGCAATATCATGTGAAACGTCACAATCAACTGTCAACCGGACAACTGGAAAATATAAATATTATCCTTACCATATTATATTACAACAGGAGTTTCTAAATGATGAGTTCCAAAGACGAGTAAACTTATGCCAGTGGATTATTGCTCAACTCAAGATTAATCCAAATTTATCTTGTAGTATGTTTTCTTACGAGGCTACGTTTAGAAGCAATGGTGATGTAAATCGTCATAATATGCATTATTACACATTAGACAATCCATTTTAAATCCGACAAATGCAAAACCAAACTACTGGTCCATAAAAGTTTGGTGTGGCATTCTCCGCAATAGACTTATTGGACCGTATTTTTTAACACTCCCCTGACTGGTCATATCTACCTTCAATTCCCCCAAGTTTTCTCTAACCTCCTTCATCTGCTTGGTAATGATGAACGACAGAATATATGGCTACAACAGGACGGTGCCCCACCGCACTACCAACGCGAGGTACGTGACTTTTTGGATGATAATTGGTCGTGCCCATTAGATTTGTTCTTATAAGGATATATTAAAGAACGTGTATATGCTACATCTCCCACTACAAAAGAAGATATGGAAGATAGGATACGAAACGTGATGGAAAACGACTAAATGTATGCATTCAGCAGGAGGGATTCCTTTTCGAATATGTCTTAAGAACTCATTATTAATTGTTGAATTATACAATGACTTGAGAATGTTCGTTGATTTTAGATCAAATTCTTATGATAACGTAATATATTTGCTGTTGGAGTTAATTTATATTTATGTTAGTGTTTAGTATTTAATACAACTCATTGAAATATTGAATTATATAGAAAAATCAAACTAACAGAAAAACAGTGAGAGGTTGATATAGGACATACTTGTAAAGTATTGTGTGGTTTTTGATTCTCTTTAACCCAGCGTAAAAATATACAGGCTGTTCTGTCTGCGAAAAGTGATTTGATCGAATTTGCAGGTTTGAACATATGTAGCATTTATCTTTAATATTTCTCCTTCAGAATATAAGTATAAGTTTGGTCTAACAAAACACAAGATGGTGAATAATAATAAAGTTATACCTGTAAATGCGATATTTTAGATAAGATTCTTATTATTATTGCAAAAACCGTAAATTTTACATGCATGGAACCTATATAAATAAGGCTTTATAATTGCACGTAGAATCCAAATATCGAATGGTATACAGGGTGTTCCATTAAAAAAAGACTAACTTTATCTTGCCCTGCTTAGGGCAATTTTAAAATTTTAGAATAATTTTAAAATGCGCACACTTACTAGCCATTTAATATGATTACTTTATTCTATCGTTGACTCTCCCTGTACTTTGTACAACTGTTTTTACACTAATATATACTAAAGGCGTCGGTCTGAACTGAACTGATAGAAATGATATAAGCCTCGTCCTATGGACCACCGCTTGGTCGTGGTTGAAATAATTGTTATCATAAACAGCCAATGCCCATCTTCGCTTTCCTATTACTTCTCTTCTGCAGAAGTAAACAATAATTCCTTGCATAGCGCACACTATGATTACATTTTGTAAAAAAATAAAAACGGTAAAAAACTTGAACGTATGGCCGTTCTACTATATCACTTACCAAATATTTCTGTCTTGATCCTCACTTTGACTATATACTAAGACCTTTTGTAAAAAAAAACAGTAAATCTATTTATACCTAAGGCCGTGTGCCTGCCTGTGCACAATATAATTCGGTCTCTAGATCCCCCATCGACCGTTGGTTTTCACTATATGCTTGCTCATGTACTTTAGTTGTGCAAAAAAACCAACATTTTTGCAAAATTTGAAGAGGGAAGGAGTGAACGAAGCCTGCCTGTGCACAATATAATTCGGTCTCTAGACCCTCTATCGACCGTTGGTTTTCGCTATATGCTTGCTCATGTACTTTAATTGTGCAAGAAACCAACATTTTTGCAAAATTTGAAGAGGGAAGGAGTGAACGAATGTTGCCCAAAACCAATTTGGTTGGAGTCGCAGCCAAATGGATTACTTCGATGACCAAGCTCTTAGTTTTATGCCCCATGAGTGTTTGTCAACATCTGGACTATTCCAAAATCTGTATTTATACACGCTGGTTTCGATGGGGTCGCAGTAGAATTGAGTGTCTCGATGACTAAGAGACAAAGTTTGAGAGTCAGTACTTGAGTGGAAGTTACATTAAAATCTGTACTGATAATACAACTTTCGATGTGTAGGCGGAAAAATGGATTCTCTCGATTACCAAGAGCTAGATTATGCCATCCGGGAGTGATGGGCAGCATTTAGGTCGAACCTTGCCCAAAATCTATGGAGACAAAGTCTGTGTTGGTCGGCATTTGGACAGAATGTAGCCTAAAATCTATACTGACACACCCCTTTCATTGTGGAGTCGGCAAAATGAATTCCCTCGATTACAAAGAGTTAAATTATGTGGTCCATGCGTATTGAACAGTGTTTGTGCCGAATTTTGGCATCTATATTTATATCACCAATTTCGTTTGGTTGGTGCAAAATGCATTCCTTCGATGACCAGTAGCTGAATTATAAGCCCCATGACTGTTTGTTCGCATTTGGACTGAATGTTATTAAAATCTATTTATATGAAATTAAATCACTGTATCTCAACCTTTACATTGATTTTGTTCTGTTAATGTTAAGAATGAAATTTGCACTAATCGTGTTGTTAATGATCACTTTAGCTCTGACGGATTTACCACACTTTCACGGAAAGTTCGTCAAAGAAAGTCTACCCCTGGAAGGGTCTGGTGAAAGTTTAAATATTAAAGCTGCTAAACCGCTATTCACATTTGCACATCTATAACTTGGACCCTAATATAACCTCGAAAGATGTAATTGAACACTTACTTAAAAATACTTTCAGTGAAGTCAAATGTGACGAACTTAAATCCAAACGTCCTGAAGAATACAGCTCTTTCTGTTTTAAGTGACGAATTTCTCAATCTCAAAAAGCCAAAAGTTTGTCCGAAAGGGGCGCGGTGCAATAATTTTTTATTCCGTGTAATAAACAATGAGAACTCAATTTGACTGTAAACCATAGCTTTCAACCTGCGAGGCGTACTGTGAGTATTATAAACAAAGATACTGTTTTTAATTTTAACTTAAAGTGATATCTTCAAAACTTACAGAGTTTGAAGTCCAAAGTAAACGAATGCTTCAACAACGTAAACTTTTCCCTTCTGTATGATGGTCTTACTGGTCATTTCTTAACCACTGTTCTGATGTTAACGCAGCTGTATCCGCATTCTATGAAATCCTAACTTTAATTTTGAATGAGCATGTGCCTCGCTTTTTTTAACCATCTAAACGTAAATAACCTAAATGGTTTTCTAAAGAAATTATTTATAATATCAGACTCAAGGCGAAATACCACCATAAATTAAAAAAACTTACCATGAGGAATTTAAGCGATTACTCCTTCTAATCAAGTCCCAAATATCTGCAGCGTATAAAGCTTTTCTACGACACGTAGTCCTCTACGTGTCGTAGAAAAGCTCTTCTGATTCAAACTCATTTTGGCAATATGCCCAGTTTAAAAAAGGTAGAACTAGAACACTCCTCAAATTTGCATGAGCGGTTCAATTTTAGCAGATCCATCAAAAATTGTTAATTGTTTTGCATCTTTCTTTAGTTCTACTCATTTGCCACCTACGAATCATTCTTTTACTCCAACATTTTGCACTGCAATAACTGCATCTCAGTATCGAACTTTTCTGAAAATTAAATTAAACAGTCCTAAAAAAAAACTAAAAAACTGCAAAACTGTTGGTGTTGATCTACTTTCTTATTAAAAGATTGTACTCCCATCTTTAGCTCCCCGCTACCGATACTATTCAATTTAACACTCCACCTTTCCAGATATCTGGCAGGTGACTAACATTTGTCCTGTATTCAAAAGTGACAAACACGAAACTACAAATTGGTGGCCTTGCTAAAGTCTTTGAAATGGTGCTTTACGACCGAATTTGTCCTATGTTGTCTAAATCTATGTCTCCATTCCAGCATGGATTTATATCTTAGCGTTCTCCTGTTACTAATTTGGCTTGTTTTATGCACTATGTTACGCCTATGATCGATAATCGAGGACAAATTGACGTGATATACACCGAATTCTCAAAAACCTTTGATCGAGTTGATGCTGTCGAGTAAACTTGATGCACTGGGGTGTAGCAATAATGTTTAAAGCTGATATCGTCCTACTTAACTAAGCGAGTGCAAAAAGTAATATATAACGGGTACGAGTTTGAAGAATTCCTTGCTATTTTAGGAGTACCTCAAGGTTCGAATATAGGACCACTAATGTTTTTTGTGTTCATAAATGACATCTTAGATACGCGTAGATCAAATAAGCTAACGTTTGCAGATGACCTCAAAATATTTATACCGATTAGCTCTATCAGAGATTGCTTATTTTTGCAATACCAGCTTAATGTAATTAATAAATGGCGTGTTGAAAACTACCTCAACTTAAATGTGTCTAATTGCAACGTCCTCTCACTTACACGTAAGAAAGGTCCTATTGTGTACAACTATAAGCTTGGCCATGAACTTCTTTCTCGTTGTACGTCTATCAAAGATTTAGGAGTTATAATAGACGACTTGCTTAATTTTAAGAACCACATTAATTTTATAATTCATTTGTAGAAATTGTTCATCTTTTTCAAATTCTGACTCGTTATCTAATCTCTATTTTGCGTTTGTGAGGTGTAAACTTGAGAATGCGTTGACAATATGGAATCCACACACATCATCTCAAATATCTACAATAGAACGTGTACAAGTAAATTGTTAAAATTTGTATCACTCAAGGTCAATGGAGTTTAAAATGGCCCAATGACACAATTTCCTACAATTTTTCTTCAAACATTGAATGACCACCTATTCTGGGACCGCGAATGTGGTTTCTCTGAGACATAATGAACTTTATGTCGGTTTAGTTCTCTATTGTGAAATGTTATGAATAGGCAACTTAATATGGTTTAAAACTTTCCATTTTGCGGTTTTATCAGTATCCAGCTACTATTAAGTAGACCTCTGACTGACGTGGTCATCTTCAGTTACGTTCAAAAGTACTGTTAATTCATTTTTTTTCCTAACGACTGGTTTTTCTCTTTCCTGTTTTTCGTATTAAACACTACCAATACGGCGGAAGCGTTCAGGTAACTTTTCAAATGCCGTATATGTTGGTTGTCGTTGTTTTATACATTTAGCCTTGTAAATTCTTATTGCTGACAAACCATTTTTAACACTATCTCGTAATAAAAATTAACTCTTTATAAATATTAAGTTTCTCTCAAACATAAAACTTTAACTTACCGCTTTTTCTTTGGCCAGATATTTTGAAAACTAAATTCTACCATTTTAAAACAAAATTGTTTTTCCAAAGAACACATTGAAACTACAATATACAGGATGTTTCATTAAAAACAACGGAAAAAATGACTCCAAATGACCTCCAAATTTATTTATTTAAAAAACATCAGATATTTTCGGAAATAATCATTTTAGGTGTGTACTCTTAACAAAATTCGAAAAACATTGAAAACAGAACAGGACATTAAGAACGTTCTTCTAAAATTTAATTAAAAAAGGTCTTTACAGGTTTTTCACTAAAATGAACAGTCTTCAAGGTATTCGCAAAACGTAATTTGTAAACGAATTTAAAGAAAATTTGGCAGAACCGAGAGGTTTCAGTATTTAACTAAATGTCGCCCGAAAATTCAGGTATATTCATAGCATAATATATACTTGATCAAACAAGATCTGTACTTAAAATCTCGCATAACACACATTGAATTCACATTTTCAGTGAAATTCGTAATTTTGTAATTAATATTCGTGTTCAGCCGATGTATTGTCCCTGTTCAATAATAGTCTGCGTAGGGTCCAGGAGGTTCGCTGTTGTGTCCACACTCGGCATAGTGTCTAATGCTGAGAGTCGGCGATCTAAATGTAGTCTGCGTTCTGTCCATAGCAGCTGGCGTTATAGTTAGTATGTTACCTGATCAAACGGCTTTAGCGCCGTGTAGTGCTTATAAAAATAAGCATACAGCCGACTAACTACAGTGGAGATGGGCGGGTTCGAGGTAAGACATAAAATGACTGAAATTCGACTGCAAACACCCTACGCTTACCCTAAAACAAAGCTCAAAATCGGGGGTACATGTCATATAAGCGCCATCTTGATCTCTACTTATCTGAAAGGTTATCTTAAGTTGAAATGTAAATCTTGCGAGATCACGGACCGCAAGGTATTCACTTACTCTGTGCACAAAACTCTAGACTTCCTGTATAAACCTTGTATAATTCACTTTGAATGTAATCAATTGATTTAAGTACTTTTCGAAAACACAAGTCCAAAATATTATCAATTCTAACTGCAATGTTTGTTCCACCCTCGTATAAATATGAACTAACATTTATAGTTACTGTCCGATTACTATCCGATATAAATAAATAAACAACGCCCAATTTGGAAAATTATAGTTAAATCTATTAAGTTTTATACTGATTGGCAAATGTACTCCCACTAATTGGTAGATGCAGATTTTTAAATATGAAATCACTGATTCCTATTCTAAAATAAAACGGACGTAACGATCTGCGTATAATTCGGAATGTATGTTCTTTCAAATACAAATACAAATTTTATCATTAATGCATTAAAACGTTTGCGAACATGATTGGTTCAAGTCGTAACTATTATTTTCATTTAAAAAAATGATGAAATAAGGACTAATATGGTCACTGAGATTCAGGTCTTTATTGTATCTTCAATTCAATCACCGAAATAAAAGCAATTAAATTTTGTAATAGGCTTGTCTAAAAGAAATCTAATTGTCAAGTTAACATTCACAAATAAAGGTAAAAACAAAAAATTGTTTTCACTACAATTCAAATATACAAGTGAGTTGAATAATTAACTCTATTAAAATAAGTTTTTAATATTAATATAGATATACATTGGCTTCCGCAATGATTCTAAACACAAAACAAAGAAAATACTTTTGTCCTTACTAAGTCATATTCTAGTTTTACGCTAACACAAAAAAGGTAGTAATTAGGATTAATTGTCCTTATGGTTTTATTAAAATACAATAATAGCGATAGCTCCTTTATAGGACAATCAATCTTTCACTACACAACAATATACAAATTTGTCTTCCCCAATAACTTTCTACACCTTTAAAATGAAGTATTCCACCTTAACGAGATTGAACTCCTTTAATTAATCCTTGAAATTTTACACACTTGCGTGCACTAACAAGTCTCTTAACGTTTGCACTAGATCTAAGCTTCGCCGGTTTTACGTGCTTCAACGCTTGTATCAATTAGGTAATTAATTTACTGTATTCCTTTTTAAGTGTTCGTCACATAATTTAAAATTTTAATACACTTGGTGACCAAATTCTTATTTATACACTAAATTTATTTTATGTTGTGAAAAACGCACATGAAAATTTTCCATTATCAAATCCTGAATCATTTATGCGAATAAAATACATACATTTTCATTCCATACTTTATTACGATACAATACCATTAATCTTCTCGCGCTACCCAGTTTGAACCTGCATTCCTGAAAATAAAGTAGCTACACAGGGATGTGCATTATTGTCCCGATTGGAGTTTTACTAAAGTATTATTTCTCATTCCAATCTATTTCTTTCAACTAACAATCTTTTTATACAACATTCAAATGTCTTTTTACACAACATTCATCTGCCTATTGAAATCCTAGTGACTTAACAATTATATTAATACACTTTAAAGAATTCTCTGGTACAAACACACGTTTACACAATGTCAGAAATGCGTCGTACGTACAATATAACTACATATATAGTTGAAATTATGTCAGAATTCCGATATCGGATTAGCACTACGGCCGAACATGCAACTTTGTCGTTTTTATACATGTTGTATGACGAAGACGGAAATGAATTTGTTGTGTATAACCCCGCCGGTGGTGAACTAAAACCTACACTGTGCACCGGCATGTCTTTACATGAATGGCAAATATCAACTTAATTTATACAGCGTTCACCACCCACGGTGTTATACACAACAAATTTCTTTCGGTCTTCGTCATATAACATGTGGAAAAACGACTATATCGGAATTCTATCATAATTTCAACTGTACCTAGTGAGTCAAAATAATCTCACAAGTCTTCCTAGCGTTCGTCGAGGTAATGTCCAATGTCGGCCTCCTGGGCCATATTAATATCGTGCCTCATTTATACGAATAAAATACATCCATATTCATTCGATACTTTATTAAAATATAAGTACCATTAACTTGGTCGCACTATCCGTTAATAACGGTTTCAATCTGAATTCCTGAAAATAAATTAGCTACACCATGGCATGCATTATCGTTCCAATAGGGGTTTTACTAAAATATTTCTCATTCCAATGTAATTATTTTAAATAATCTTTTTATGCAACATTCAAATTCCCTTTTACATAACATTAATTGAAATTCCACTTAACAAAATTCTCCCTGCAAACACACGTTCATACAATGTTAGAAATGCGTCGTACCTATAATGTAACAGCAAATATACACAGTGAATTCAAGTAATCTTACAAGTCGGCGTAGTGTCGTCATATTAATATCGCGACTCATTTATATGAATAAAATACATACATATTGATTCCACACTTTATTACAATACAAATATTATTAATTCGCTTGCACCACTCAGTTTGAACCTGCATTTCTGAAAATAAAGTAGCTACACAGTGGCATGCCTAATGGTCGTGCCGATCAGACTTTCACGAAAATATAATTTTATCATTCAGATTTAATTCTTTCAAATCACAATCTTTTATACAACATTAAAATTTCCTTTTACATAACATTCATCGGTCTATTGAAATTCCAGTGGCGTAACAATTACATCAATACACTTTAAAAAAACTGTCCCGTACAAACACATGTTCTCACAATGTCAGAAATGCGTCGTACGTACAATATAACTGTAAATATACCCAGTGAGTCAATATAATCTGACAAGTCTGTGTAATATTCGGCCATCTGGACCATATTAATAACGTAACTCATTTATACGAATAAAATGCATACATAATCATTCAACACTTTATTACAATACAATTACTATTAATTAGCTCGTGTCACCCAGTTTGATTTACATTCCTCAAAATAAAGTAGCTAACACTGTAGCATGCATTATCGTCCCGGTGAAGATTTTGCTAAATTATTACTTATCATTCCAATTTAAGTTTTTAAACTCACTATCTTTTTATGCAACATTCAAGTTTCCCTTTTACATAACTGTCATTAGCCTATTGAAATTCCTGTGGCGTAACAATTACATGAAAATATTTAAAAAAAAAACATTCTGTAAATGCACACAAGTCAAAATCCCCAAGTCGGCGTAGTGTTCATCGGGGTAGTGTCCAAATTTCGGCTATCTGAACTATAGTAATGTCGTGTCGGCATTGTGGACATTCAGTCTTTTGTCATAAACCCTTTACAAGATACACAAACGTAAAAGTTAATCAAAAAATATTACCTGTAAAACAAAAGATATAAAATGAGCACAAAAGTGGATACTAATTTGTTTAATTTACATCTGTATTATCAATGTACTTTGTTTAAATAAAATATTCTCTCTCTCTCTCTCTCTCTCTCTATATATATATATATATATATATATATATATATAGAAATGTAATTACGTTTGTATTGCTAATAATTAGAATTATGGCTGAGGTTATATTCCCGTGAAAATGAATTTTCTGAATAGTTATGAAAAATCTTAGCAATATAATTTAGTACTTATATCATAACAATTTATTTCAATGTTCACCGGTATCACAAACACGATAAAAACTCAAAATTTTGAATGTGCATTGCTACGTCAGCGCGGTAAGGAAGCCATTCTCTTCATAATGTAGGGTTTACATATAATTCTAGCGTAACAATACTTTATATACAGATATATACAGGACGTCCCAAAATTCTGGTCTCAAACGATTGCGCAGTTATGGTAAAAGATAGAATTTTCAAAATTTCGTGCAAGTTGTACCATAAAGGAACACATATTCAGAAATATTATTGACTATATAGGGTGTTCCAGAAATGTGTGGCTATATTAACTATATTTTTTAAATGGAACGCCCTGTATTTTATTTCAAATTTAAATTCCCACGTTCAAGAGCATTTCAAAAATATATGGTCTTACTAAGTTATACAGGGTATTTTATAAGATATGGCCAATAGTATACAAAAATTATTCCTAATCTGGCACCCCGGCAGTCACTAAATTTAGTAATGTGTGAAAATTTTTTCATTTGGTTAATATTGTGAGGTTATTAGGTTTTTAGAAAATAGGTTAGATTGGTATTTCGTATCTCTTGTAATACAGGGTGAAGTAAAACTCCAATTAAAGAATATCTAAAAAATTTTAAGTGGAACACCCTGTATATTGTATTGTCATTTGTTAGCGATTGCACTAATCTTTCAAACGATTAGTATGGTCAATTTCATTAAGCAGAATGAGAATGTCATTAAAACTGTAAAAAGTCCAACTCAGTCATAAATTGTTACACGTCCAAACCGCACTAGGCGTCGTGCATGCTTACTAATGTAAGCGGGTTGCCAAGCCAGCTAACAGGGAGATGGGCGTGGTCGAAATAATAAGTAAAATGTATGATTAATATGCTCAAACACCTCACACCTACATTCAAACAGCTCAGTCCGGGAAAATATGTCTCTAGGCGCCACCACAATCGAAACTTTGCTAATATAATTGTCTTAAGCTGGATGTTAATTAACCCTACTTGATTGTGGAAAGTAGGATTGTGCTTACTCGGTAAACTCCTATACGAAGGTTCTAAAACAAACACTCGTCCCAAACAATTCAACTCAAACTCAAATAAATTTAGTACTACCCAGGTTATTAAAAACTTTTTGAATACACCTCGTAAACTAAAATATCTAAAACAAAAATTATAATACGGTAACTGAATATTTTCTGCGTATCCCTCGTATATGTATAACGTTAAATTTCTACTTATTACTGAATAAAATATTTCTTCATCCAATATTCGGTAATTAATTTTGGAAAATCCTAAATAAAAGAAGATCAATGTCTTCGGCTTAATAAATGTTACTTCAACATAATCTCTCTGAATCGTAATAGACATCCGTAACTGTATAATTTCTCAAAACTCTTGTTATACTTAATGACATTTTTAAGACAACAGCTGATCCGTTAATTGTGCATTGCGCTAATGAAACAAACATGAAAATTTTGCAATCAACCTGGCTAATAAAACCTTTCAGGTCGCTCATAAATCTGAAAATTAAAATCTGCAAAGCTTACTTTTAAAATTGTCAAAACAAGATCACCAATTAAGTAAATGTTACAACTGTGTCTCATACCTGGCTAAATAAACAACAGAATAAAAATTTAACGATAAGTATATATTGTCCTGCATAAAATAATCAAAAACAAATGTTTACATACACAAGGATATTTACATATACCTCAACAACGTGGTTGAAAATCAAAACCACACGTCACTACCAATTTCTGCAAAATTCTTAATACTATACAACCCAACACAACATAATTCGAGAACGATTATCTTTTCGCTTCTAAGCTAATTAATATTTAATCACATTACGCTAATGAACTAAACCAAAGAGATAATCGTGCTTTACTACATTTTCAAAATACTTAAATATATTCCTTACTTAAAATTGTTCATTAATCCTTGGATTTTCTTTCTCCTTTATCTCGTACATCAAATATTTGTAGTCCATATTGAAGCACATTACAAATGCTCAACAAAACTTATTCCTCTGTGCACTCGCGAATAGTTCACTATGCGAGGTTATTACTCCCACAAACATGTAATAACGGTAAACCTTTGGTTGCCTCTTAAAATTTCTAGCAACCTTTACACCAATTTAGTCCCTTATACAAATAAAACTTTCGATGTCATATAACGTTACTTAAACATTGGCTTAATATACAACGAACACTTCGTTCACTTAACAGGTGGTCTCATAAATACTTTTAGCTGAATCTCGTTACAAGAACACGCGCTAACCTTGACACTTCTAACGTTACAACTGTTAACTTTATTCAAATCTGCTTACGCACTTATTATTCTCTTGAAAATAAACAAACTAATTTTATCTTTAACTTCAATTTTATTATCGTTTTATTTATGAATGTCTTTTACGATTCATCCCCGGTTCGGGTTACGCAGTTGTTTAAACAATTACTGCCTCATTAAAATTCACAAATATACTCCAACATCATCCCATTCTATCACACAACCTTCGCGCGCGTCTTCCGCCAACCTTCACCACAGGCAACAGCCAAAAACGAAAAAGCTTAACTGACTTGTCAATCTCTGACTTTCCTATTTATAACTTCAGTCATCCATCTTTAAACATGTCTTCCTTCCGCGTTATATTCTCCAATAATATTCATTCAAAATTCCCTAGTTCCAATAGATGCTTCCCTCTATACAAGCACGCGTGTAATTACAATACATCGCCATATTTGTTCTTACTTACAAATTTTCCAATTACTTCATGAAGAAATCATTTTTCGTCATTACACTCATTCAGTAGCCACTCTGGACCATTACACAACTTTCAACATTTATCTCCATCCTGCGCTCGATCTGCTTCCGCAACATTTGCAAAAATAAGTACCGTCTAAGGTCTCAAATCCCATATACATACACGTATTCTCAAAACAATTGCACAACATTACAAAAACTTTCTGAAATTAACACTTAAACATACCTAATCTTTCTCTACGTATTTTCTAAAACATTCTACACTTATACTTCACATTTTCTGACCAAGATTACTCATCTGTCCTCAAACATTCCATTTCTAACAGCAGCAAAACAGTAGCGATACAGTGGTAAGCATTATCGTCCCATCGACAAATTCCTCTTCACATTTACATTCATCAGAATCTATTTATTCCAACACTAAAGTCTCTATAATACTCAAATACACGTATCTACATACAGAATTATATTTCTCCTACATTTCCATTGGCGTATCATACACCCACATACATTATGCATATACACAAAAAATTTTTTTTTTCGTTCAAACTCAATACAGCCGTACTCAAAACACGTAATACACGTCATTATAACATCCACATACAGGGTGCGTCAACGCAACCTGACAAAATTTGAAAATAAATAGATTATTACATAATAAGCATTTAACTAGCAGTATTTGACATTTGTCATTATTCCATAGCACACTTGAAGATTGCAACAGAAAATGGTTTTAATTTGTAAGTATGAGAATAAGAATAAGAAATACATTTGCTGGAATAAATTACTCCCGAATTGTTAAATAAATTCGAAATTTATTGGTAATTCATAATGCCATCATACAAGATCCACACTGTAGCGTTAGAAATATAAGTAACCAGTTAGATATTAGTAAAAAAATTAGGTATAAAGAAGTATAAGTTTCATCTGTATAAATTGCAAATTCTACAATTAAAAGAACAAACAAGTGCTTAGAAGTAAACGGAAGGCGTTTTGAACATTTGTTAAAATGAAAAAAAAATACATAAATAAAATTATATTGTTAGAAAATAGCTATATAGAGCGTTTTATTTTCAAATTTATGTTTAAGTTGATTTTTTACAGTTTTAATGACATTCTCATGATGCTTAATGAAATTGACCATACAAACCTTATATCGTTTGAAAGATTAGTGCAATCGATAACAAATGATAATACAATATACAGGGTGTTCCGTTTAAAAAATTTGAGATATTCTTTAATTGGAGTTTTGCTTCACCCTGTATTACAAGAGATACGAAATACCAATCTAATTTTCTAAAAACCTAATAACCTCACAATATTAACCAAATGAAAAAATCTTCACACATTACTAGATTTAGTGACTGGCGGGGTGACAGATTAGGGATAATTTTTGTACACAATTGACCATATCTTATAAAATACTCTGTATAACCTAGTAAGACCGTATATTTTTGAAAAGCTATTGAACATGGTAATTCAAATTTGTAATGAAATACAGGGTATCCATTTAAAAAAGTGTAAGTTAATATAGCCACACATTTCTGGAACACCCTATATAGTCAATAATATTTTCAGAATATGTGTACGTTTATGGTACAACTTTCACCAAATTTTGGAAATTCTATCTTCTACCGTAACTGCGCAATCGTCCGAGACCACAACTTTGGGACACCTTGGAACTACCACGTATTGTGGAGGTCAAAGAAGTCGATCGAGTCCAATTTACTTATATAACAAAATGTATCGTTTGTCCGTGAGAATAGTTTCAAGTTTACTTAAAAAAATATTTTTTTGTACGCTTTGGAATTTGGCAGTGCATTTTATAGGATTACCGTCATTTTAATAGTGGAAAAAAGCCAGAGAAAATTACAGAAGGGTCAAAACCGCCCTCCCCCCGTGGTATTTTTTTTTTTTTCTTAGGGGTGGTAATACTATTTTAAGACTTCCTCAACGGGAAGGCTTACTAATCAAACCATCCAAGCAGACCATCGAACAGGTGCTTCTTGTCCGCTACTAATCCATCTACCAGTAAATTGTTCATTAAGATATCCTCTTACGGCACGTGCACCGTCGTCCATGAAGAACATGTTTCGACGCAAATCAGTAGACACGTCAGCTAATGATTGTGGAAAAATTTCTTGAAGGAAGCCAAAGTAACGAGCGTCATCCGAACCATCGGGCAATCGGAACGGCCCAAATATAAAATTGCCAATAATTCCGATCAGACATTGATTTTAAATTATCATTAATAATGGCTGCACGGGGATTTTCATCTGCATAAATATGCTCATTGTGTAGGTTCGTCATGCCACGAGGTGTAAAGCAAGGCTCATGAGTGAACAAGGTATTAGTGTTGAATCAGTTGTCGCTAGTTCTGCGTTCCCCAACAATTTGTGAAAAACTTAAACGTGCTCCGTAGTCAAGTGGCTATTATTTTTGCACTAGCTATATGTGGAATGGACGAATCAATTGATCGGTAAGATCCTCACAGCTTAAGAAAATCTCGACCTTTCCAGACCTCATATTCTGCGTCGCATTTCGAATTTTAAGTAAAAGTATAATTATATATATATATATATATATATATATATATAAACATATTTGTGTAGTTGGCTATAATGATGGTAAGGTTGGTATTGTTTCTATTAAGAGTTAAGTGTTATAACCCCCGAATCATTTTAGTTAGGTATGACCAAGAGAAACAATTTTCAGCTTTTTAAAACAAGCTCTGGATTTTTCTAATGGAATGGATTCATTAAGAACACGTAAAACGTCATCAACGAAGCTGGGACATTCTATAAACATTACAGTACTGTAATTTGTATCACTATAATTATTATGTGGTGTTTAACGGTGTGAAAACAACAATCAAATTTCATTGATGTTATTTATTATACAGAGTGAGTTTTAAGTATGGAACGCTTCAATTATCTCGGAAACGATTTGCACGTTTTTTATGGATTTTGGTGGGCAAGGGTCTTGTGATACGGCCGATATTATGATGTAATTTACATTGTTGTCAGACCTTTCCTTTTTCCGGAATAATAACGAACTTTGTTATTTCAAATGGATTACCCTGTATATTTTTGCTTTTTGAAATCCTTAAGAAATACTGATTATTTTTCATCTAATGTTCCCTATACCTAAATGCCATAATTTCGGAGTTATAGCTACATTTACGTTATCTCCGCCGAAGTTAAACTAATACATTTATGGGCTATGATTAAAAAACTCGTTTAATTTGAATACTGCAGTAAAGGCGATTACAGCAAATGCTCAAAATGTTGTCCATTTACTTCAATACAACAAGCCATGCGATTTTTAAAATTTTTCAATACATTTTGCAACATCCCTAACTGCTCAATTCTTCTTATCTCTGTGGTAATCATATCTTTTAATTCCTGAATATTGGCAGGTTTTGTTTTATAAACGATGTTTTTTAAGTGACCCCACAGGAAATAGTCAAAAGGATTCATGTCGGGTGATCGCGGGGGCCATTCGATAAAACCACGCCTCACCACACGCGCATAGCGAGGTGGGGCACCCTCTTGTTGTAGCGAAATATTGTCGTTTGGGATATTGTTATTGTCTGAAAATTTCTAACAATGAAGTTTTTTTTAAATGTAATTGAAAATACTTACTTGGATTTGGAAATAACTGAGCCAACTTAGGTATAGTACTATTTTCCAATAAATCTAAATACGCCTGACCATTTAAGTTACCCTCAATGAAAAAGGGACCAATTATTTTGTCGCCTATTATTCCAGCCCATATATTCAGTTTATCGGGATATTTGGTGTGGGATTCACGCATCCAATGAGGATTGTTACGTGACCAGTATCTACAATTATGCCGATTTACGTTTCCATTAATACAAATAGTGGCATCATCGCAAAACATAACATTACTTAAAAAATTTGGATCGTTTTGATTGCAACATTTTTCCATCATTAGGTCTGCAAATTCTACACGTCTATCAAAATCGTCATCTGACAACTCTTGAACCAACGTTACTTTGTATGGATGGAATTTATTACCATGTAAAATTTTCATTACGGATGTTTGCGAAATATCAAGTTCCCTGGATATTTGTCTAGTACTCAAGTGTGGGTCGTCTTCTAACAGGACACAAACATCTAAAGATTTGTTTTCAGTTGATGCAGTTTTTCTGCGCCTTGATTTGGATAAATCTTTTACTGAACCAGGTTCGTTAAACTTTTTTACTAAAAAAAAATTTGAAAATTATAAACAACGCTTGGAAAACCACTTCAAGGTTAAAGGCACCTTTAATGACAAATCGATGTGTTCGAAACTGCTGTTACAGTATATTGGACCAGAAACCTATGCGTTACTCATTTCTTTAGCTGCACCAAAGGAAGTAAGTGCTCTGGATTACGCAGAAATTATTGAATTGCTAAATAATCAATTTAAGCCACATGTCAATTACTTAATGGAACAACACAGATTTTTATCAGAAATACAGTTAGAATCTGTACCTGTAAGAGATTACGTTACAAAGTTGAAAAGTCATTGATAAATTTTAATTGTGACTGTGTCAAGTCAGTGTCAAACATTTTTTTATGCGCTCAATTCATCAGAGGATTATATGATCAAAGTATACGTGAGAAGCTTCTTGTAGATCAAGATAATGATTTCGAAACTATTGTACAAAAAGCTATTTATTACATATGAAGCGTCAAAATTATATGCAACAGAAATTTCAAACACAGCATCAACTTCGACCATTAGCAAAATCTCGAAATCGTCTAACTTCGATAATTCTAAGAAGCGCAAATCAAATGTGAATTTATATCAACTTGGAATTCAAGGATTGTATAATTGCTAAAAATCGGTTGAGATGTAGCCACTGCAGTAAATATGGTCACGTTGCTCGAGTTTACATAAAAGAATTACTTAAAGAAAAGCAAGTACATTATGCAGATGTGGCAGATGAAGCAGGACGTTTATACAGTGACACCGCAAATGACGATTTAACCTTCAATAACATTATAGATATTTTTACAGGTTCAAACATAGTTGGTTTTGATGGCGGAAAGTTTTTTGCAACAGTGCTAATCAAAGGAAAAGTTCAAACGTTTGAAGTAGGCTCGGGCTCTGGATACACGTTATTGGCAGAATCAGCATTCAAAAAGTTGGACTTGAATATTACCTTACAACGTACAAACATACGATTTCGTTCATATACAGGTGATATTTTTACGCCTATAGGGTATATAAAAGTTAATGTTGCATATAAAAATCGAAAATCATTGGAAGAATTATACATCGTTCCTGAAGATTATACTGCTCTACTAGGATATAACACTTCAAGAAATAGGTAGTATTCGCTCAATTTCAATATATGAGTCAATTAAAGAAATACTAAAAAAATATGCTACACTTTTCGAACCCAGAGTTGGTTGTATTCCTAATATTTGTTGCTCGCTCAAATTTCGACCCAATTTCAACCCAGTTTTCATAAGAGATTGTCAATTGCCCTTCGCACTTCGAGAGAAAGTTGAAAAGGAACTTAATGACTTAGAAAACAATGGTATTATATCGAAAGGCAATACCAGCGACTGGGGATCTCCATTGGTAGTGGTAGTGGTAAGATTGTGTGTAGACTATAAAGTGGCTGTTAATCCTCAATTGGAATCTGCACATTATCCTATTAAACAAATTGACGAAATTTTACATGATCTACGAAAATCTCCATATTTTTGCAGCATAGTTTTATACAAAGCATATTTACATATTAAAGTCGATGACAGCAGCAAAAAGGTTCAAACGATTTCTACCCATCGAGGTACTTACGAAGTCAACCGTCTTTCATTTGGAATTAAAACCGCGCCGAGTGAATTCAACCGCATTTTGGATCAAATATTACAACGTTTAGAAGGAGTTACTTCGTATTTTGATGATATTGTTATCCACGGCGAATTCTTTCCAGAATGTAAAAATCGTTTAGAAAAATGTTTAGACCGACTGATCTGCATATAAATAAAAATAAATGCGAATATTTCAAGAAAGAAATAAAATATCTAGGTTACATTTCAAAGAATGAAATTAGGAAATGCCCTACCAAAGTAACAGTTATCAAAAACTTCCCAGAACCGCAGAATACAGAAGAACTCTGAAGATTTCTAGGAATGGTTACGTATTATTCCAGATTCATTTCTAATTTATCTACTTTAACTACACCACTTCGAAATTTATTACAAAAGAACAAACGATTTGTATGGACGTCTATTTGCGAACAAGCATTTATTAAGCTGAAACAAGGAATTGCAAGTGATAAGGTATTAATTCCATATGATCCTGACTTACCTATAACTTTGGCTTGTGACGCAACCGAACCTTGTTCTAACGATTTGGAAACAATAATCGATAGCGAAATTAAAATTTTACAAATTCAACTTGTCTGTCAAATTTCGACAAATGCTGTAAATGCAAGTTAAATTAAAAACGAAATAGAAAACGATGAGGAATTACTTAATCTACGAAAGAAACTAATTAATGGTGAAATAGTTAATGAAGGTTATTCACGTCAAGATGGATTAATTTTTATTCGGAATAGACTGGTAATTCCAAAAAAGTTCAGTTCAGCAATTTTAACAGAATTACTTCGCTCTCACCTAGGAATCGTCAAAATGAAACAACAATACTGTTACTGGGAAGGTATTCACAAGGATATTGAGCAGACTGTGCAGAAACTAGAAAAGACCATTCCAAAGTAATGACTCACCATTGGGAAGAACCAGCAGGAAATTTTGATAGGATTCATATAGACTTTGCTGGCTCTTTTCAATCGCACTTTTTCTTAGTTGTAATTGATGCAAAACCGAAATGGTCTGAAATAAAGATTTCAAGAAACGCTCTAACAACTGATTCGACCATAATAATGCTTGGAAGACATTTTTGCGACACATGGATTACCGAAGATTATTGTCTCAGATAATGCTACAATTTTTAAAAGCGATAAGTTTCAAACATTTTGTAAGGAAAAGGGTATTTTGCAGAATTTTATAGCTCCTGGGCATCCGGCTACAAATGGATTGGCAGAACGATATATTCAAACGTTAAAAAGAAAGTTGTTAGCAATGTCTGGTGAAAGTGGTTCCGTATATAAAAATGTGAGAGAAATGTTGTCATATTACAGAGCAACACCAGTAGTCAATGGGGACAGTCCAGCTCATAGGAATATTCAAATTCGTCTTGATGCTATTCTACCAATAAAGCAATCTTCTGTGGATAACAGAGGCTGCAACATAAGAATCTTTTTGGTCGGAGATAGAGTTCAAGCCCGCTGGTATGCCAATAACAAGGTAATGTGGAAATTTGGTACAGTAATAAAAGTGTTGGGGAACTTACATTATCAAATAAAACTTGATAATGGATATATTTTTAAAAGACACATTGATCAACTCATTAAATCAGTTGTATCTAATAGTGGAATTGATATCGAACCACCGAATAATGAAGACAGTGGTGAGAAGGAAAATCAGCGACAAACTGAAGAAATTAAAATCCGCCATCATCACTGAGGCCAAAGCTCACGCACACAAATACAAGAATCTGCAGAAAGAGCCAGTTTAGAAGAAAAGAAGAGAGATTGTAGATCGTCTCGATTTAGAAATTCACCATCATACTTGCAAGATTATGTCTTAAAATAGTATGGGAGACTATTATACAGGGTGTATTGTAAAATCAGCGACAAACGAAAACTGGAGGTTCTATGATTCAAAATAAGACCAAACGATCCGAAAATACTTCCTAACCGAGATACAGGTTGATTAAAAAATACTTTTTTTAAGGTTTTTTTAAGATTCCTCAAAAACTACAACAGATATTACACTGAGATTTGGTACACCTACATGTCTAATTAAGTATCTAGAGCTTCTCTAATTTCGTTATTTAAAAAATCTAAATATCGTTGCGAAGTTAAATTATGTCTAAAAAGATATGACCCTATTATTTGGTCATTTACAATGCCACACCAAACGTTAGTTTTAAATGAATATTGATTACGACACTCAATTATGAAGTTAGGATTTCCTTGGGACCACCATCGACTGTTCTGGGAACTGCCTACTCCAGTAGAAATGAACGTAGCTTCGTCGGTCCATAAAATATTGTAAGGGAATTTGCAGTCTTCTTCTATTTTTCCTTGGTACCAAAATGAAAGGAACAATCGGATATCAGAATCTCTGCCTAGAGTGTTTATAAATTTAGGCTTGTATGGTTTAAATTTATCTTTATGTAAAATTTTACGTACAATTTCCCTACCGATCTCAGATTTAGACTTCGAAATTGTTCTAACACTGGTTTTGCCTTCTTCTACTATGCTTAAGCACACATCTAACTCAACATCTTCGGTGTGTTTCCGTGCAACTCTATTCTTGTAAACATTTTCCACGGATCCTGCTGATTTGAATTTATTTACAATTCGGCTTACAGTGGAGTGCTACAAGTGTTTTCCAGGATGTCGCTCGTTAAAAATATTTGCCACAGTTCGATGTGGTGTATCTTCTCCACACCATAAAACTATTTCAATTTTTTCTTGAAGGGAAAGCCTGTTGCGAAACTGCCTTAACACTACTTTTAATTCTAGCTTAAACTGCAAACGAACGTTTTGACAGCTCAAAATGCCATATTTAAAAATTTTTGCCACAGTTCGATGTGGTGTATCTTCTCCACACAATAAAACTATTTCAATTTTTTCTTGAAGGGAAAGCCTGTTGCGAAACTGCCGTAACACTACTTTTAATTCTAGCTTAAACTGCAAACGAACGTTTTGACAGCTCAAAATGCCATATTACTGTCTTTAGTTTTTATTTTTTGTTTCCAGTACCTACTATTAATGAAAACATCGATGTATCGGGTTTCGCTTACCGTGTTTTCATGTAATTTGCTGGTAGCGATATTATTACGTAACTACCATTACAGATTCTGATTGGAGTGTAAAATGTGTTATTTATCATAATAAATCAAATTTATCCTTTTGAGAAATACGTTTAGCTAAAGTATTAAATGAAAGTGATAAAACAGCACATTGTTAAATTTATGTCTGTAATAAAAAACATTACGTTGTTCAAAATTTTAATTCAACGCTAAGAAAACTCTTGTTTTAACATACCCCACCAAATTTTAATTGAGTTTTCTATGTAACTAGAAAAACAAAAAGTATTTTTTTGCTTCAATACAAAAGTTAAACGAACTTTGCACCAAACATGACTCACGATGGTGAATAAATTTTTATAATTTAAAAAAGAAATCTTAAAAGCCATTTTGTTTTTAACTTAAATAGACTTGGCATGTTGAGTTTTCATTAGATAAAGAATTTTACGTAGGTTACATCAAATCAAGATGAAAAATAATTGGTAAAATGTCAAAAAACTGCCAAAAGTCATACTAAGTCTAATAGCACAAAATTAACAACTTTTTATAATAATTTTTTCCGAAATTCGGCCAAATCTTTGCGTTTTTTTCAATTTGTTTCTTAAAAATGTAATTTTTGACAGAAGACGTCGGTTGTAAAACCAGCTTACTATACTTCATTTTTGGTTTTATTTGAAGCAAAAATGGGTGCGATAATCAGATTTATGCTAAAGCCGGGGTTTACAAAAATTCCCATACGGTGCCGACTTAAATGGTCACACTGTATATATATATATATATATATATATATATATATATATATATATATATATATATATATATATATATATATATTGTAATGATATATATCTCATAATTGAGGATAGAGTTCAATTTATATTTGTTGAGTAAATTGAATATAAAAATAATTTATTCTTTTAAATTGTAATGATATTTAATAATGAAATCATAAATTTGGGGATAGATAAATAATAATTTAGCTTACTTATATTCACTGGACTAGCTCAAACATCTCAATTAGCTTTACGCTTATTTGTTGGCAAATGATATAAAAATAATTTATTCGTTGATATTAACTTGAATGCATTTAAATGTGTAGGTGAAATCATGAAATGTTCTTTATTAAATAAAATCCAAATTATAATAAATGGATAGTATGTGGAACAGACCTTAGTTAAACCTGCACAATAACGCATGCGTAGCGTCTTAACTGAATTAAAATGCAGCCTGTCAAAAATGTCGAATAGAAAAATTTTAACTTTGTAAGTTTGATTATGTTGTAATTAAAATTGAAATGTTGAAAATGATAAAAGTTCATTCAGTTTACAGATGTTTATACCGTTATTTCACAAACACATACACATATAAATAATAAACATAAATGCAGGAAATTACACAAATAATGGAGACAGTTTATGGGTTATGAAAAATAAAAACCCACTCACATGTGTATCTGCGGATTCCCCAATGATGTCTTCGTTTGGCTGGTTCCATAGCAATCTTTGGTGAACTTCTTCCCATAAGTGGCTGATGTTACTGGTCAGTTGCTTAAAATGATGCTGCATCCATTTCCATACTTGATCCAAATATATTTTGTTGAATAACGGTATTTCTTGGTGGTAATTGTGAAGTTACGTATAGTTGCTTAAATAGCTTCAACTGAGCACTGTGTTTTAAGTTATATTTTAATTAATTATTGGTTCAAATAAAAAATTATTATTAATAATAATTTTTAATTACATATTTACATTTGAACTTATTCGTTCATAATAAAAACTTATAATAATATTGGTTTAAATGTTTATAAAAATTTTCAATTTAAAATTACAGTATTAGATCCATATAATTTTAATTCACTTTCACCTTTGTTTTAGGTCGCGTCATGGAAATTCCTTTATTAATTATTATACGTCGCTTCAGAAAATAAACAACGATTCAGAGAACTGAATAAATTTATTAACGAAAAAAGTAAACAAAACAAAAACACATCAATCGAAATTTGAACACATAAATTGAATCGAAACAAAATTTTATTATAATTGAAAATTATATCGGTAACCTAACTTTTATATTTTCTCATAGGTTAAAAACAATTGTTACTGATGTCTCGACTCTTCACTAACCGATTTTCAAAATTTCTGATAATAACGTAACTTAACACTAACACTAATAAAACCTTGACCTTTTTTGTCTTAAAATAAAAAAACGGTAAGAGAGCAAGAGATCAGGACCAATTCCTTTTATACTAATCTGTTAGCTACAAAAATTTCAACTTTTTCTGTACCATACAAACAACCAAGCCTCTGATTGGTTTAAACAAATTTGAAAACTTAACTAAAATACAAATTATGCCAAAACTTTCTTAAAATACTTCGGATTCACATTTTGATAACAGAATTGGAATCTGTGCAGAATTCCGCACAAAACGATACCTCATGAGCCATATATAGCTCCAAAATTTCACGATTTGACATATTATAATTTAAATTTACTTATATCCAAAAAAACTCTAAATTCTACACCTAAACTAAATACATATTCGTAATCTATACGAAAAACTGTATTAGAATACATTTATTTAAACCCATATATCTTAATTTTAACGGAAAATTCTTTTTCATGTTGGAAATTTATGTATAAATACAATTAATCAGGCGAGTTTGAGTCAACTGACTCCATTTAGTGGAGTAGAGTATGTTAAGTAAAAAAAAAAAAAACGCACGCCCCTGATTTTTTTGAAGAAGTATTTTTTTGATAGATTCAACATTTAATTCTGCAAATAAAATCATACTTAGTATTTTTTCGATTCGGCACTCCGTTTTTTAAATATTTTCATTAACATAAACGACCACATTATTCAATAAAAATCAAAATTTGTTTTATTTTACAAAAAATTAACGCAGTTAACTATTAGGTACATTATTAAAGAGATATTGAAGGAATCAAAAACAAAATAATAATTATTTTTATACATATTGTTCAAAATGTCCTCCTTCCTTTTGAATGCAAGCTTGTATTCTTCTTAGCAAATGAAACCTATCACGCTGAAAAAATTGTGTCATAGCCCTAATCTCATCGCATGCCATCTGTATGCGATTCCAAAGTTGCTCTCGATTATCAATTTGATCAGAATAGACACGAGTTTTCAGATACCCCCACACAAAAAAAATCCAATGGGTTTAAATCTGCCGATCGTGCTGGCTACGGTACTTCACTTCCTCGTCCAATCCAGCGTCCAGGGAACCATGCATTTAAAAATTCTCCGACGTTTCGTGTAGAATGTGGTGGTGCACCATCATGCATGAAATACATGTTCATTCTAAGATCTAAGGGTACGTCGTCAAACAATTCTGGCAAATCTTCTCTCAAAAAATTTAAATAGAATTCACCAGTAAGTCTTTGAGGAAAACGGATAGGTCCGATTAGGTCAGCTGTAACTACATTTGGATGCTGATTTTAATCTACCCATTTGTGGCAATTATGCAAGTTTATTATTCCATTTCGGGAAAAAATACACTCATCAGTGGTCAATAAGTCTGTAAGAAATTGTAAATCTACAGCATTTTTATTTAAAAACCATTCGCAAAAATTCATTCGACGAGGATGGTCAGCAGGCAATAATGCATCCACTTTTTTTAGGTGAAAGGGATGTAAATTTTGTTCTCGTAAAACTTTCCAAGGCTTGCTATGCGACACACCAAATAAATTCTTAACCTAACTCACGCGTACTTATTGATGAATTTTCATAAACTCTATCTAAAATTTGTTCCTCAATTTCAACTGGTACACAAGCATTTCGTCCGGAATTTTTCTTTCGTTTTAAACTTGCATACCCTAACAAACTGTATCTAATTCCACTGTTGTTCGCAAAACCGATAGAACCTTATGGTGTTTTAAGTCAGCTCGATGAAGTGATTTACGGGATTTCTTTGCAACCTTTCCATGGCGTGAATATTGTTTTAAGTCGTCCTCGTCTTTGGATATCACTCTTTCAGTATCTGAAGTCATCCTCATGAGAATGGAGTTATACATTCCCAAAAAACAGTACCGTATAAGTCATTCACGTTGTCAACCCTAGTTCAATAAGGCTTGTGCTGATGCAATATCTTTAAAAAATAAATATTACATTAAATGGAAATCTAATAAATCGGTCGACTGTCATGTAGAATTCGTTGGTGCTAGAAATATCTGCAAAAGTGACATCACTAAAACTAAAAAGTTGTTCGAACAACGAAAATGCAATGAACTAGCTACATCTCCTTTAGGCAGTCGTAAATTTTGGTCTTTAGCTAAAGCCATTAGTGAAAACTTTGGAACATTTTCATTTCCTCCCCTGACAGCTATTGATAGATCGGTAGTTGCTGATTCTGTAGACAAAGCCAATGTTTTTGAGGATTTGTTTGCATCAAACTCGTGTCTCAATGATTCTGGAAAAGATGTGCCCCTAGTCAACTCTTCTTCATACGCTATGAAACCAATTCATTTTCGGTACAAGCTCTTGGAATCGATCATCAGTAGGCTTGATCTCAATAAGGCGACTGGCCCAGACGGTATCCCAGCTATTGTCTTAAAGAAATGTTCCCCCGAACTAGTACCAGTCCATCTAAGCTCTATACGATCTCTACGTCTTCTGGGGAATTCCCTCCATCATGGAAGTTAGCAAATGTTTAACCTATTCCCAAAAAAGGCGATAAGACCGATCCCTCAAACTAACGACCAACTGCCATCACTTCCATTTTGTTTAAAATCATGGAAAAAGCCATCAATCAGCAACTGCTCACGTTCCTTGAAACTAACAAACTCCTTAGTGACCATGAATATGGGTTTAGGCAAAGTCGTTAAACAGGTGATCTTCTTTCATATGCGACCCAAGTTTAGAACAATACAGTAGAGTAGCCCGGTGAAACAGTTGTAGTCGCTTTAGATATCTCAAAGGCATTTGACCAAGTTTGGCATAAGTGTTTACTTGCCAAACTCACCTCGTTTGGGTTAAATGATACGCTCATCAACTGGGTTTCTAGTTTCCTTGATAAAAGACGAATACGTGTCGTAGTTGATGGCTTTTTTTCAAAAGAAGTTAGCATTAACGCGGGCGTACCACAGGGATCCGTTATAGTGCCTACATTTTTTCTGCTGTACATAAATGACCTTATTTCTTTAACAACTAACCCCATCCATTGCTTTGCTGACGATAGCACTCTTCACTGTAGTTCATCTCAGTCTGCTCATGGTGATAATCCACCTTCTATGTCAAATCAAGAAATTAAAGCTGAAATGGCAAATTCAATCAACAAAGACATTCAACGTATTCTCGAATGGGGAAGCAATAATCTAGTTAAATTTAATGCTAACAAAACTCAGTTTTGCCTTGTGTCTGCCAAAAAAAATCGATCATTTCCTATTGTTAAGTATGAATGGCTCATTTCTTAAGTTTTCAGACTCTATTACTCTGTTGGGTATGACTGTATCTTCAAATCTCTTATGGGTTGACCATCTTCTCTCTGCTACCAAAACAGCTGCTCGTAAAATAGGCTTTTCGTACAGATCTAAGCAGAACTTTACCTCTCGACAACTCCTTCTGCTGTATAAGGCCCAAATTCGGCCTCATCTGGAATATAATTCTCACCTCTGGGTTAGTGCTCCCCAATACGCTCTCGATATCGTTGATCGTATTCAAAAGAGAGTGATTAGGCTTATAAACGACCCGTCCTTAACTTCTCACATACAGTCCCTTGAGCATAGAAGGATGGTTTCAGTTCTTTCTTTGTATTATCGTTATTACAACGACTATTGTGCTGCTGAATTATATTCTTTGATACCATCCCGGGCTATCTTTGCAAGAAACACTCGGTTCGCTCATTCACATCATCACTATGCAGTACAAATCTCCACTTGTCGTACCAAACGGGCGCAATCCACATTTTTCTACACGGCTTCTAAACTCTGGATTGATCTCCCTAGTTCCTGTTTTCCTCTCACTTATGATATGAGAAAATTTAAGGTAGCTGTTCATAGGCATCTATTGGCAATTCATTATCCCTCTATCCATCCTCCTAAGTGTTCCTGAGTGCTTTAGCACGATAGGCCAAATTTAGTCTGTTCAGGTCCACAATCATAAAAAAAGTTACGATGAACGGTTCTAAACGTAGTATGATATGGATGTCTCCTATTTGGAAATCTTTGTTCATAAAGTCGAGCAGCTGCACGAGCATTGCAATTAGTATTACCGTAACATAAATGCATATCGACCAGTTCCCGTTTGGAATAATTCATTTTTTCACAGTAATTAGACACAAACAATTAATTACAAAACACGCGTAAATGCAACTATTTTAGCAAACATAAGATAAGTAACTGTCAAATGCAAAGCATTCTCTGATTTATTTAATTTGGTTATTACTGAATAATGTACTCATTTATGTTAATGCAAAATATTTCAAAAACGGGTGCCGAATCGAAAAAATACTAAGTATGATTTTATTTGCAGAATTAAATGTTGAATTTAACAAAAACATATTTCTTCAAAAAAAAACAGGGACGTGCGGTTTTTTTTAATTTAAAGTGATTAACTTAACATATTCTACTTCTCTGAATGGAACCAGTTGACTCAAACTCACCTGATTAATTGTACTTAATTAGACATTTAGGTGTACCAAATCTCAGTGTAATATCTTTTGTAATTTTTGAGGAATCTTAAAAAAATTATTTTTTAATCAACCTGTATCTCGGTTAGGAAGCATTTTCGGAAAAGCGTTTATGATAATTTTTGTCTTATTTTGAATTATTGAATATCCAATTTTCGTTTGTCGGTGATTTTACAATACACCCTGTATATTGCGTTGTTATAATAATTGATTACTGTCAATTATTAGTTATCATTAATCAATCATCTACGTTCTCTTCAATAGTTACGTCATTAATTTTACTTAGTAATATGTTACAGTAAGATCATGCAATCTATTGCTTGTTTTGACCTCATTAGTCGCAATTACATAAACTTTACTATATTTTCCAAACGTTGTCTTACAAAATGGAACATTTCCCGATCTCAAATGTGGAAAGTTGCATCTTTAACTTTTTATTTTAATCTAAATCGTCTTCTAGAAAGCTCAAACTCGTTTATTACACAAAATCTAATTCAACAAAAGATGCTTTTGACCTAAGTTTGTTTTTGCTAATGGACTATTTTATACAAGTTTTGAATACGAAATGTTATTTTATGTATTTTCCTATTTTTATACAAAACTGTGTCAATCAATAATTCTTAAATATTATGTGCATGTTTATTTGTTTTATCGACCATTTTCCCCATTTGTTTAATAAATCAAAAGTTACAATAATCTCTTTAGATTTTTTTACCAGAAATCTGTATGTCGAGCATTAAAAAACTCACAATACGGCTCTTTGATGTATTGCTGCTCTTTACGAACCAATGAGTATCAATATAGAATTCTTTTAATGCATCTTTTTTCCATTCCTTTATTATTATCGACAACAGTTTCCACACAGTAAAAGCTTTGGAGATTTTTATTCCTCTGATCTACATCTTCAATTTAAATAAAACCATATTTTCCACCATATTTATTAAGCCCTTGGAAAACTTTGAATATAAAGTTTTTTCCGCTAACTTTCATTCTTATATTTTTATTTCATTTTACTGTTTTGATATTATTTTTATTCGACGGGAAACACAAAATAAGACGTCTGTTTTTTTAGCGTCTACTTAAAATACACTGTAATTTAAAGTACAGAAATTGATTTTCAGTTCAGTTATTGAATCAAACTTTCGTAGTTTTATTTTCTTCTCCTTTAGCTAAAATGTGTTCGTAACCTCACTTTTTTTGAACAATTTTCAAATTATCACGTGTTACGCTACTTTCGATTGCATTAAAATAGAATGATGTTCTTGGAGAAAAAATAATATATTTATCGTGGTGGAAATTGTACTTCAACTATTCGAGGTTATAATTAATACTCAAAAGATTAGAAATTTATTGACGTTTATTATAGTCTAGTTGTTGCGTTACCCTTACCTGCTATTACCTTAAAATCAATGGAACAAAAGGAAGTTAAACAGAATAAATCGTAAATATTACTTGTGATTTATGAAAGTGAGGTTTATGTTCAGGAACCTTAAATGTATTTTGCAATTTATTTGTTCATCTAGTGCACCGAATTTGGAAATTCATAAATTCTTAGGGACGTTTTCTACCCCCGGGTTTGCCTGGCAGTGGGGGGACCACTTGAACGAATTGGCGGGATTTCCGGATTAAATTAATAATTCGCAGTTTTTGTGATTATCGCGTTTGTTAAATTCATTCTCGCGTTACGTGTTCCCGTTAACTTAATTCGATGTTTTAATAAAAATATCTTCTGGTTTGTGGGTTTTATTGTGAATCATTTTATACCACGCCTTTATTTGAAAAATAAAAGCACTTATCACATTGGGCCGTTTAAAATCGCCTCTGATAATATAGTGAATAAGTTGCTTTCTGTGCTCCTTTGCTAACTTTATTCACTTTTATGCTTGTTATCAAACGTTGTATGTTTGATGCTTTACCGTTATACTTTTCAAGTGGTTCTGAAGCGGGGTAAGTTACCAATTACATATACATTATAATAATTAGTATACATAGACATCATCTTTGCGTTATAAAGCTTATATGTATATAAATTGTAGGTAGTGGACCGCAAAAATTTTACTATTGTAATAAACATTTGTCAAATCATCATTGTTACTGCGATAGAAAAGATAATTAGGGGATTTTTAATATCTTGATAATACATCGTAATTTGCTAATGTTTTCAAAATATTTTTATTTATGTATTTTATGTAAGAAATGTGAGAATGGATGTAACTAATATTTGGTTAGGGTTGAAAAACACATGTTGAGGTGTGAGTAGCAGGTGTACGCTTAAAACTGCTTTACTGAAGGGGCGTAACGAATCATTGGAATTTCTTATGCGCCGATTCTTAATGTAAAAATGTCACTAGTTTAGTAAGTAATTGTGTCGGTACAGATCGCGACCAAAAGATATCTTTATTTGTTACTTGGAAACTCGAGAGCTAAAGGTAGGGTTGTTTCGGACGAATGCATATGTTTAAAATTAAGATGTCGCGCAATAATTAATAGGAAACTGTTCCAACGTAAATTAACGTTTCTACTTTTAAAAAGTGGAGGTTGATTGCGGGAGTACAAATAGTTAGGGTCAATCGAGCCAGATAGATTTGGGGTTAATTAAATACCTCCATTGTAAACCATTTGTCTTTAAAATATTTTGGGCGTATACATTTTCTTTTGAATTAGCCAACACTAGTTTGTCTTTTCTTTCGTGTGTTAGTTTTAATGTGTTTTTCAAATATTAATCTATAAATAACAGTCACTCTTTTTGAAGTTAAACCCCGTACGTTAACAATTTGAAGGCAGACAGCAAATGGCTTAAGCCATATATAACTTATTAAAAATCGAGCATTGCTTTGCAAAGGTATCTTATTCGCACGCGGGCTTCTTAACCCTAGGATACCAGAACATATTCGATATACGCCCACAACATGGGCCTGGGACGCCCGTTCCTTTTGTAGATGTAAATATAAGCAATATTCGAATTATATTGCAGTAAATTGTACATAATAGTTATAATAAAGTTATTTATTGAACTATATGTTTACAAAAATATAAAATAAACGAAAAATATCTTAAATGTACGAAAAAATTAGTTTTGTTGGTAACAGTTGGTGCATACCCTAACACTGTGTTCATTACAAATGTTGTTTTTGCATGTGTCACAAATTAATTTGCTTTTACGGTCAATACTGGTTGGTCATAATGAACATCTTTTTCATCTTGAACTCAGTTACGTGTTGAACTCGCGACGGTCCAGGAATATCAATAAAATGCTTCATTGCTTCTATAACACTTTTTCGTAGTTTGGGATTTCTAGATGTGAGTCATCCCTTGGTTGTAGTTGGGATGTTCTTTGGAAAAAACTATATGTGTTGAGAGCTGATACATTGACGATGTTGAAAAAAAATGCTAATGGCCAACGTTTAGTTTGTATCTTGCAAGTATATGTTGTTACCATCTGATCCATGACATTTACTCCACCTTTCGTTTGATTATAATATAAAATTATCTCTGGTTTCTTCTTGCAACTGTCGCTGACAGAGGTATCGTGATGCATGCTACTTAGTAAAAGTACGCATTTATTTTTCTTAGGCACGTAACTTACCATAGTAATATTGTTTCTAAAACAAACTTTCGAAGAACATACTGGACGTTCTCTAGACGATTTTAGTTTTTTTGGAATGTCTCGTTTGTTTTGCCTTAGTGTACCAACAACTGTAATATCCTTATCCAGCAGATATATAACTAGTGGAACGCTTGTAAAGAAATTATGTATCGTAAGGTTTAGCCCGGAATTATGAACACTACTAACTAATGTTTGAACAACTTCAAGTCCTAAATTCTTATGCGGTGGTTCATCAGGTTGTCGTCCCGCATAAATCATGCCATCGATAGCATATCCAGAGCTGGATTCACACAACCAAAATACCTTGAAGCCGTATTTGGCAGGTTTTCTGGGCATATATTGTATAAATTTGCATCGACCTCGATAACCAACAAGCAGCTCATCTATTGTCACGTTTTGATCAGGAATAATCCACGCCTGACACTGTTCAATGAAAAGATGCCAGGTATAAGATATCATCGCTAATTTGTCAGTTTCTAGATGTATCTTTCGAGTTCTCTTATCATCAAACCTTATATATCTCATTTCTTCGAATCTAGAAACTGCCATAGTTGCTCAATATACGGGATTGGCAAATTGTTAGGAAAATAGTTCTCGCACAGCTACGTCCCAACTTCGTTCTACTCTTGCTTGAATAAGTAAGCCGAGAAAAACACGAAGTTCTTGTAAATCAACATTTCTCCAATCCTTTTGATTTGTTACGACACACTCGTTTCCCTTCTAAATTCGTAGAATTTACTATTTCTTGTAAAATTTGATCAGTCATAAACAGCTGAAACGCTTCTTTTGCTTTCTTACCAATCCAGGAGCTCGGCGGATAATATTGTGTTTCTGTATTTGGCTTGCTGTTGGCTGATCTATATTCCATTCTAAACCACTCGGAGCAATATAACAATTAAATGATTGAGAAACTGCCGAATTGTCAGCCGTGGATGTGCTAAGAGGATCGTTCAACTCATCGCCATCAGAATCATCACTAGCGCTTGAATAATTATCAGCATCTTCTCTAAAATCTTCGTCAAGGTTTATATTATCTTCTGATTCAACTTCGCTTTCACCGGATGGCTCCTCATTTGATTCATTGGCCCATGCTAAAGCAGTTTCTTCAAATTTATCATCACCAACTCTAACACTATGTTTTTGTCTACGCGACGCCATTCTAGTTGTAACATAAACGCTTATCTGAGAGCAACTTAATGCATCTGTTGGGAATTGCGCTTATATATCATTCTAATTATGCAAGCCGCAACCTGCAAATACAGGTTTATACAATGCCACTAACACGTATAACACGGCAAACAAAAGCACATACCTGTTTAAAAACAGAATAAACCTCAGGGGCCCGGGTTGTGCAAAGGCAGTGAAAAAAATTGTTTTTGAAGTATCTGTTTCACATTTAAGTCTGTTGGTATAAAAATGTATTAATATATAAACCTAGGGGAGCATTCCTAAAACTACAATTCCCTGAGTAAATGAATTTCAGAGTTATAAGACAACAACGACATCAATGGGCCTGTTAGGCCCATGTTGTGCATCCTAGGGTTAAGTTGAAAGCTGTCAAAATGAAAGACGGTACAGGGCTCCTCACTCTGGTATTGTAGTGAATTAGCATTGTTGGTTGTTGTTTATATTTATATTTGTGTAGAGGTGAGGCATGCGCGAACAGGTACAAGATACCGCTCTGGTTATCAATGATAATGTGCAATTGCCGAGTGTGTACATACTCCCGGGCTCAGATCACGTTTAAACCGTGACAATTTTTTTAATAACGCAAGTTAAAGCACAAACCCGTTAAAAGTGAAAGGCACGTTAATGTCATGAACGATGTGGTACTAAAAATTAATGATCTTTCACAACATTATACGATTATTAGAATTTGATAAGATAAACATTATTAGTTTTTACAAGTTTAGTGAATTAAAATAAACATTGCGCGTGCGTGAATTTAGGCTCGCGTAATATTCCACTTTACACATTTGGAGTATAGCAACTAATTGACCTTGTCACTGTCAATTCTTTTCGACGCGCTCTAATCACGATTTTACTTTCATTATGTGTGAGAAAAGGTGTTGTTGGTGTATATTAAAGAGAGGTGAGTGGTGAGACTGTGTTTATTTCTGCTATAAAATGTATTAACAGCATGCATGTGGGCCGTTTTAATAGATAGAACTGTTTACGCCATTTTAATTAATTTAATAACTTGTGTAATTTTAAATCAAACCACAATAACATGATTTATCTATTTAACATAAATAAAAACAAAACAATCTGTTTTAATTGTTGAAATTAATAATTTATTTGTTTTCTAAATGTAGTTTATAAAAATAATGATTCAGTATATTAAACATTTTTTATACTAACTTATTTTCATTTTTAAAATTATTAATATGCTTTCATGGTGAAGCAGGCATATGAGGTGTTTCCTTCATGTTATTAAAACAAAACAACCCGTTAAAATAGCTTTTTTTATTCTGCTATATAATTCTAAATCTGAGTGATAACTAACGATCAAACCCACAAACGTAATATATTTTAATTAAAACACCGAATTACGTAAATAAACTGGAAATCGCGAGAATTATTAACACATTAGTCAATACGTCATAGCGCGGCTTAATTTGAATAAACTGCGAATTATCTTAACTAAAACTGGAAATCGCGAAAATGAATTGATTAAAATACCAATCAAATCGTGATTCAATTTTTAATTCCACAACGAATTATTTCACTAAATCAGAAATCGCGAATTATTTTAATTAAACCGCAAATTAAACGAGAAATCCACTTAAGTAACCCAATTACTTATAAAACGTTCTTCGACTACCGCTGTTGGCTGGCAGGAAACTCCCCATTCAATAGTAGAAAGTGTCCCTCAACTCTACCCCTTCTACTATTAGTCAATTGTTTAAGGAAAATTGTATTTTATAGTGTAAAATATAAAGGGCGCTGGTCTTGTTAATAGTACTCGCACTCACTCACTACCACTGTTTGTGACGAAATATCACGCCCCCTTTCATTCCCTGGCCAGCCCACTTTGTCTTTTCTGATTAACCCATGGTCTGCCTCAAAGTGCGCGCTTTGATTGTATGCCTAACGACAGACTACACATAATATTTCGAATTTTAAGTTTTCTTGCCATAACATATGGGAAGGGCCCCTTCGATGGTATCTAAAGGTAGGTACATTGTTTATTTATTGTGCAGGAATCTTCTTCCACTGATGTTTCCAAACTATATCGTTGTGTTAATAATGTTATACTATGTTTGCAATTTCCAGTTAATCTGTGAACTACTTTTATGCTGATGGTTTGAAGTTCTTCGGTATATTATTTTTTAGTGTGTTGGTACTAGACTTAGGATCTTAGTGATAGCGAAATAGGTCAAGGGGGCGTAGCTGTTACAAGTGGGGCCCCAGGACGAAGCCCCAGTTGTGGGGAGCTCTAACATAGCACTATGAGATGGTATGGGGCCCTAGTTTCGTTATGCTGTTTAAAATTGTAAGTTGTCCCGTCCTCCAATGCTTTTAAAATATATCGCTAGACAAAACTGCTCAGCCCCTATTACAGGAAACTATCATTAGTTTTAACAATACACCAGGCCCCTGCAATTTGGCTAAGACTCTGTACCAAGTTTCGGGGCCCTATCGAAGACTCGCAGTATTAGAATACTATTTCAAATTTTAAGTTTGCCGCCTTAACAAACGATGAGTTTCTGTGACAAGTTTCGGAGCCTTATGAGATAATATTAGGCCCCTGTATTGATATACTATTTCAAATTTTAAGTTTTCCTGCCATAACAAACAGGGATACTAACACCCGAGAAACAGTTTCGGCAGTCCTACCGGGTTTCTATGAGAAAGTATGAAGTTTCCTGCGTATCAACCCAGAGTCAAGAATGAGTTATCGTTTAAACCTGTTTTTTCTAAAGATGTTGAGAATTAAACCGAGATAAATGTCCACCATAATAAGTCGCGTTATTGTTGGAATACTTGACTCACTAACGCCTTTATTTGCTACGAGATGTAAAATATTTCCATCTATCTATAATTCCCATGCCGGATGATTGAAACTCACAAAGTCGTACTGACACAAATATAAAAACTACAAAGTATGTGCAGGGCAGATCCGTAGTAAGGGGTAAGTGTTTGAACTTTTTTTTCTTTGTTTTCAAATTTGAAGGTTGATCCAACTTTTATTTTGGTACTATATGTGATTTTAAGTTTAATTATAATCTAGTTGAAACATGATATGATTAAACTGTATGTATATATGTACATTTAGATATTCATACAGTAAGTATACGATCTATTTCTTGACTCTGTCTATATTTCTACTTCTTCCTTCCTTACATGTCGAGGCAGTAAACAAATAACTGTCCGGTAGTAGGACGATACCGTTAGTAGGGAAGGCTACATCGTCCGGGGCACGATTTGGACAGTAACCGGTCTGTTCGCTATGGTATTACTCAAGAGAACAATACAATTGCCTCGGACCGACCTGGCTACAAGGGGCGATCAAGGTCGAGACAGACAGGCTCCGTAGCTGACGACTGTGCAAGGAATGAATGTCGAGTTGGTACGTGGAATGTTAGAGGTATGAATGGTAAAGAATTTGAAATTGCGAATGTAATGTACGAAAGACACCTTGATATTCTGTGTGTGTCGGAGACAAAGCGCAAAGGAAACGATACTGTGGAGATGGAGAATGGCAGCCTAGCTCTATGATCAGGAGTTGAGACTGACGTGCATGGCGCAAAAAGAGTTGTGATGATCGTAAGTGAAAGAGCGAAAAGATGTGTTAAACAGTACGAATTGGTATCTCCCCGGGTAATACGGGTTAGAATGAAAGTGGAGTTTCGAGGAATTTTTCTTATTGCATGCTATGCACCGGTGAATGGAGAAAGATATCAGGAGCGTGAGAACTTCTGGATTGAAGTAGAGAACGTGTTGAACGTATGTAAGCCGAACGAAAGAGTGATGATAGTGGGGGACATGAACAGATGGGTGGCTGTACATAGAGAACATACCGAACGCGTTCTAGGAAAGTTCGGAAACCAAAGAGTCAATGAGAATGGTGAACCCCTGGTGAACATTTGTGCGGAGAGAAGCCTGATTGTATCCAATACGTGGTTTAAACATTAAAATGTACATATGTATACATGACAGACTTGATAGTGTATGATGAACGGCTTAGAAACCTGGTGAAAGGCACAAATTAATGCGCGGATCGCAGTGTGGATCGGACCACTTTTTGGTTATATCTAGAGTGTGTTTAGGGCAAAAGTGGGTCGTGGGACGTCCAGAATTAGGGTAGACAAACTAGTGGATAATGGTGCGAGAATAAAATACGCAGATGCTGTGAGTAAAGAGTTGAATGTGAATGAAACGGTGTGGAACGAACAAATAAAAGACACCGACGTTGAAAGCGCATGGATAAGCTTAAAAAACTGTGTTGTCAATTGTGGCGTGCGGATATGTGGAAGAGCGACTGTAGGTAGACAGAAAACATGTGCTTGGTGGAATGAGTCGGTAAAAAAGGCAGTATGCATGTATGCGTACACGGCAATGATTGCTGCAAAAAATGAGACTGAGAAAAAACGATTGTATGAGGTGTACAGATTAAGAAACAAAGAAGCGAAGGAGGCAGTAAGAATAAGTAAAGATGGCTGTGCAGGAAGAGAAAATGCAGAATGATTTTGAGGGAAACAAAAAACTCTTCTGGAAATGAGTCAAAAATACAAAACGTGGCCCAAAACAGAACGCTGTAGGAGTGATGAACACGACCAATGAAATAGTATGAGACGATTGTGAAGTGAGGAAATACTGGAAAGAATATTTCGGAAAGTAGTGAGGAAAGTAAGACTGAAGGGTTAAATAAGGAGAATGTAGAAAGAATGATGAATGACATTGAAAAGAATATTGAGTGAAGTAGAGAAAACGGTAGGAAGGTTGAAAAACGGCAAGGGAGTAGGCGTAGATGAAATCACTAGTGAATTGCGTAAGTATGGCGGTGCAAAGCTTATACGAAGATGTGTGAATTTTTCAATCTATGCCTTATGCGTCGAAAAGTTTTCAGAGATTGGAAGAGCGCAATCATTGTACCATTGTATAAGGGTAAGAGGAACAAGAGTGATTGTAAGAACTACAGAGGAATAAGTTCGCTCAGCGTGCCTGGTAAAGTATTTGGAAGAATTATGATTGATAGAGTACGAGAAACTACACAAACTAAGATTTGGGAAGTGCAGGGTGGCTTCATGCCAGGGAGAGGATGTGTTGATCAGATGGTTGCTCTCCAACAGGTGATCGAAAAGTGTTTAAGGGTAAAAAGGAAGCTGTACTGTGCGTTTGTAGATCTGGAGAAAGCATAAGACAGAGTGAATAGGGAGAAGCTGTGGGAAATATTAAATGAATATGGCGTTAATGAAGGTCTAATAAAGGGAATACGGGCAGTATACAACGGTAGTCGGGCGGTGAGAGGAGGTGTGAGTGGATACGTTAATATTGAGCAAGGAGTACGACAATGCTGTGTGATGTTACCGTTGTTGTTCAATGCATACATGGATAATGTGTTAGACTAGCATGTACCGATACAAATGGTGTAATGATTGATGACCTAAATGTATACAGATGACACAGTCTTAGTAAGTGACAGTGCGGATGAGCTACAAACCGTTCTGACGAAGTTTGATACAGTCTGCGAGAGCATGGACTTCAAGGTAAACGTGAACAAAACTAAGATTGTGGTGTTCAATCGGGAAGGTGGAAAGGAAAGTAAAGTATTTACTCTGCAAGATGAAATTGTGGTGCAAGTGGACGAGCTGCTATATCTGGGTAGAATGTTTACTGCAGATGGTACAGTGGAGGGCGAGATTAGACCAAGGGTCAATGTTGGAAGGAAAGTGATTGGAAGTATGTGGACGATAATGAGAAACGAAAGCATGACCCTAGCTGCGAAACGAGCAATCTATAATGGCGTGTTTGTCCCGTCAGTACTGTATGGAAGTGAGAGATGGGTATATCAAAAAAGGACGAAAGAAAATTAAATGCCGTGGGTATGAGATTCCTGAGAACCACATGTGGTAAAATGAGAAGGGACAAGATAAAGAATGAGTGCATAATGAAGGAGTGTGGCGAGGAAAAGACGATGATGGATAGATATAAAAGTAGTACATTACGTTGGTTTGGTCACATTGTTTTTCATTAACATTTGTTGTATGAAATATTTTTTATTATTGGTTATTAATATTCATTTTACAAAGTTGAATATTCTTCCAACTTTGTAGGTTTCGTATATTGTTAAACATTCATCTTTTATTCAATTTTTAAATATTTAAATATATAAATGTACGTATAGTTTTCGTTACTATTATCGATACATGAAATTTTGATCAAAGGGGGCTGTAGTAACACACACATGCAAACTCCTACAAATTGATAAAAAAATATACAGTAATATTTTGAATTTCGTAATAAGATTGCATTCAATAAACAATTATTTGCAAATATTTAAAAAAAAATTATATGGTAAAAAATTAAAAAACCAATTGATGAAAATATTTTGCATTTCGCGACAGAAATATACTTAAATATTTGAATCTAATTTATATACGACTGGTAATGATTTAAAACTTTATATATCATATGATGTAAGTAAGTATTTTCGTAAAGTTAAAAATAATACACACATTTAAATATGTATAGAAAAATTCAAGTTTGTATTCTCACGTTAAATGTATTCAGGGATCCTCAAACACATGATTCTATATATTAAATTTAACTAATTACAGAATGTTTAAAAATCGTTTTGTTTATGTCATAATTTTTTTCCAAACCAAAAAGTTATTAATAGGCGATTATTACGCTCTGCATTTTTGGTGCAACGTCAAGAAGATTTAATCTATCCTCGTAGTCAGGCAATTTTTTGGTCCTGAAAAAGGAAGTAAGAAAATATTGTGTTACCATAGCAACGAATAATAACTTACTAGAAGTGTCAGTGTAAAGTTTCACGTCAAAAAGTCAAACCAGAGTTGCGCAATATTTGAAATTTGAAATTGTGAAAATTGAAAAATTTGAGTATAGAGCCATCATCTTAATGTCATTGGCGATCATTGTCCTTCGTATGCAACCGTGAAAAATTGGATTGCAAGCTTCAAGATGAAAACCGATCGGGAAGGCGAGTTTCTGTTCCGCCTCCGTAAATATCGATGTAGTTCATGACAAAATTCTGCAAAATGGATCCCCAAATGTCTGCATGTTGACCAGAAGCGTGCAAGGGTAGAAGCATCTGTGCTCGGTTTGTAAAAGATGCAAACTTCTTAAGCTGTGTTGTTACTATGGATAAAACTTGGTGCATTTCTACGACCGAGAAACAAAGCAGCAATCGATGGAATGGAGACACTCTAGTTTTCCAACGCCTAAGAAATTTCTTGTTCAAAAATCTGCTGGAAAAGTTCTTGCTTCCGTTTTTTGGTATTGCCAAGGCGTAATCATGGTTGATTTCTTGATGAGGATAGAACAATAACTTCGACGTTGCGAGAAAAAATTATGGAGAGAAGATGCGGAAAGTTGTCCAAAGGTATTTTGTTTTTGCACACAAATCGCATGTTTCCCTACAAACAATTTGTGATTAAGGGTTCGAATTTCTCGAACACCCCCCTTATTCACCAGATCTCGCTCCGTCCGACTATCATGTCAACCGAAAAAAGTCTAAAAGGTAGTAAATTTTCTTCCAACGAAGAGGTAATAAATGTATCTAATTAAGAAGAGAGTATGTTGAATAATGAAATACTTTAACTTTGAAATTTTATTTGCTTCCATAGTAGGCTAAAAAAAATTTCAATACATTCTCGTAAAACGAAAAAGCGAAACGTTTAAGTAAAATCTAAACATGTGTTTAAATACGTATCAGAACCGTTTAAACCATCTTTTACCTAAGGTTCCATCAAAGGTAAGTGTGAACGAACAATTAACAAAGATGCTTTAATCTGACTGAAGTTCCATCGAATAAAGATATCCAAAATCATTTGAAGCCTTGAAGGGGAAATCTTAACGAATTATGAATTTTTTTTAAATAAACAGCTTAACTACAACTTCCTTAGATCAAATTGGATCGATTAAACCAAACATACATAGTACAAATGTGCTTCCTGAAGAAGTTACAGCTTTTTAAAGTGATAAAAAATACTTTAACACTGGGTATATTTCAGAAATGACATGACGTATCAAGCTGAAGATTGGAACACATCCACTTCGGAGTAAGCTGAATATTCTCAGTTTATGAGCCATACTGCATATTGTAGACCATGCTGACGACAGATTTTTTTTCGTATGTTTCTGTCATATGTTTCTTATGATCACCTGTACCGTTTGCAAAACGCACCTAAACATTTTAATGCACCAATTTAAAGCTTTTCACGAAATACGATTGTATCAAGTTTCAAGATTCTCAAAATGGACGCCATTAGCCTCAATGTGCTTTCGACAGTATTTAACTAAATTTTGTCTAACACTGAGCATTATTTCTAAGCTCGTTTCCAATTTCTCGAAGTTTTCTTGACAATTCCATTCTATTGGTGGCTTGATTGGTGGATTTCACATGGCCCTATAAGAAAAAATCTAACGGATTGAGGTCAGGACTTCGCGTTGGCCAGGGATGATCACTCCCACGTCTAATCCATCGTTGTCGAAAGTGGTTATTTAAATAATTTTGCACATTTCGAGCATAATGAGCAAGAGCACCGTCGGGCATAAACCACAGATGGTGTGTACATTCCTCTTCTTTGTGTCGAAATCTAAAAGAAGGAATACAAATAGCTCTGATAGACTAACCCATAATCCAAGATAGTTTATAAATAAAACCACTTCGCTACCACCAAGTTACGTACCTCCTCTTAAATAGATTTGACATTGGATAATGATCAGTTACAAAACCCATTATAAGGGGTAAAAAATGCCTGACGGCGAGTACAGACTAACATCTCCGAAAAGTTGCACTAAAAATTCATAGAGCGTAGGAACAATCTAATTACTAACGTAATAAACAATCCACGGTCATTATCATTGAGAGAACTAGGTGATTAATTTCATGCCTTCTCATTGTAAGAAAACTATTATATTGGAAGTTATGTGTATTAACAAACACCAAGCGTTCAGGAGACTAAATTATAAAATAGAGAAGATAAACCGTGCATCTAGCAAGCAACAATTATATACGTCACATTTGGATGCGTAGGTGTATGATAAAGATCTTAAAAATTCAAAAAGGTAACAAGGGAAAGGAAATTTAAAAAGAAATTTAATTGGGACACACAATATAAAGGTAGACAGACACAAAACACAGTAAGAAAATCTGTTTATTAACACACTAGTTAAATTTGTAGTAAATACTGAAAAATCCCTCAATCAGTAAAAAAAGCTATACATGAATGCAACCACGAATAATAAGTATAAAATAAGGTATCGCTACTATTACCACAATAAAGAAGAAAATTGGAAAAAGGAAAATTTGCAACTGTAGAATACAGTTACGCAACGCAGTAAGTGTTAACTAAATAAAAGAAAAAAAAAGGCTGAATGTGTAGTTGATATCAAACCAAACCGTGGTACGTAATCGTGAGCTCGAGGTATTCGTATGAATTTTAGCTAGTAAACGTTTCTTTAACTGCAGTGTAAATCGACTAATTGCACAACACTATATGGTTAAATTGAAACAAATTAAAAAGATCGTGGCACACAGTTTATGCCCATTCAAAGTAAAAGTAAAAAAAAATTATTTGAACACAACTAGGAAACATTTCTGTCATAATAATTTAATCTTACAATAAAAGAAAAACATTATTTTTTCTCATTTGACAAATTGATACAATTTTCATACCTAATTCTCAATTGTCTTCGAGAATATTGAAAAGAGTAAAGTAAAACAAGTCTTTTTGTAAGCACTAACGACGGAATTCGGCACATTTTCGTACTTTTCAGTGCATTATGAATTTTGTCAGCAGGACCGATCGTGTCAGAGAAAGATTCCCTTCTTGCAGTGATGATACTTTACCCTACTTCACGGATTGTTAGTACTTTATTGGTGCTTTCTATTGACTTATGGCTTGCATAGCACGGTGAACTATTTTTAAGAAAACGACCCCTATTGGAAAAACGAACGATCCATGTACCTCATTAGTGCATCTTAACGCATTGTAGGTTCCCTCAGCACGACTTGCCATTTCCGAAAAAGCGACATATCACTTTTGCAGTAATCCACACTGTGCACCTCGTTAACGCTTTGAATCATTACGACCACCTGTTAGTCTATAGGCACAAATAAAATACTAACAATATGATAAACCACTGGGTATTAGCACTCGGCCGAGTTCGATGCGCCTAGAAGTGTAATCCGTGATAAAATGGCAGAACCAAAAAAGCAGACACGGTACTCTGCTTAAAAAAACTAAGAGTCCCAAACGACACAAAAAAAAGGTGTTTATTTCATAACGAAACTGTGTTTCTTGAAAACACCACGAGTGCGCAACTCAAGCAACTCAGTTGAGTTATGAAATAAAAGACAGACTTAGGAGATAAATTCACGAGTGGAATTTTATTAGACTATTTCACAAAGTGAAAGGTAAACAATCTGAAATTCGGCAGAATTAGAGGAAATTAGCAAGAAACATACTAATATTGATTCATTCGATGGAGTTTATCCCAAATCTGCTCATTTTTAAATGCGTGCACAGCGTTATTATTTACATTTGACGTTTAACTGTCACATACACAAATCTGAAAACACCGAACTTGACAGGCGAACCAGAGTCAAGAGTCAAGTTTGGTGTTATCGATAATCCGAACTCGACTATAGGTCCTGATTGGTTCATTTGACAAGTGCGTGTAATAGTCTTATTTACACCACGATGCTTGGGCGTCGGCTCACCAAAATTCGTCACAATTGTTTACAACATCTTTAACAATTTTAACAGATGTTACTACTGACGAAGATAACCGTAAGTGTTATCGAAACGTTTAGATTGTATACTGTAAAATACACCATTAAAAAACCCAAAAAAGATAAGTATTTTATTATGTGATAATGGTGAAAGTTTACATATTAATAGTAGATAGAGATGTTTTAGGAGTCCTGATCATCTAACCCAGCCTGAAATTCTGTTATCACATCTTTGCCAACAATGTCTACAAAGTCACCCAAGCACTTGGAATAATCAATGTCATATGGCATGATATACGTAAACGAATTATTATTTAACAGTTGATTTTAGAAAAAGAAAGTGTAACGACTAAGTATAGTCGCATGATCAAAATACACCTATATATATATATATATATATATATATATATATATATATATATATATATATGAGACTTGTTTTAACCTGTGCCCAAAGGATCTAAGAACGTGTATGCAATTGAACCCGCCCCATCTAAAGCCACACCAACAGTTGTGTTTACTTTCACCGTATTAGGAAAAATCACCTCGCCTATGATCGTATACCCAGTAGCTGTGGGAAACTTAATTCCGCCTGGTTGGGGAATAGGATTATCAGATAGCGGTTGGATGAAAGCAGGCGTAATGGTGGATTATGTAAAAGTATTTTACATCAAAGTTTGAAAGAAATGGGCACTATATTTCCAGTTATACTATTTTTAGATCACTACACTCATGTCACATATAAACTTAGTTGTTTATGTGTATGCCTTGAAATAGTTTTAATATGCCTATATCAAAATACACCTATTATATGTATATGATATATATATATATATATATATATATATATATATATCTCCCATCATACACTTGGTTTTTCTGGTGACCTCACAGAAAAAAATCCAACGAACTTTAATCGGGTGATCGCGCTGGCCAAGCAAGTAAGTTCCAATCCATTTTTCTGTAAACCGCAATGACAGATAGTCCTGTACATTTCTTGAGTTATGTGCTGGGGCACCATCTTGTTGAAACCAACAGTTCTTAACAAGTGCTAAGCATTTTCCAAACCTTAGCAGGTTCAGATATCGTTCGGCATTTAAATTAAATTTAAAATACGTACAATTTAAATAACAACAACGATCTCAACGCTATAAAACTAAGTTAAGCAGTTTAAAATGTTAAACAAGTGTTATTTTATCAAAGCCTTCTAATATTAACTAATATCATATGAAAAAATGTAAAAATGAAAATCCGAATTTGTCAGCTTCCAAACCATAATGAGTAATAAATGGTTAAATTCGTAATAGAAAATACTATCGAATACGGGGTGTTTCCTTGGTTGCGGCGATATACAAAAATAAAGTTGATGATAGTTTCTTGGAGACGAAACGTCGAATAAAAAATTTGAAAACGCCATCTAATACCTTTGCTTTTTAAAAATCTTTTAAAATAAAGGAAGGGATTACGGAAAAATAAAAACCCAAAAATCGCATTTTGTTTTAAATCTCGGAAACGATAAACAATAATGAACTTTTGTAAACTACATGTCAACATGCCCTAAATTATACAACTTTTCTCTAATTTAATCGCCTTCGTATCTCTTACCATTTTCAAGATCCCCATTCTGTTCATCCTTATCTCGGGACGTTGTTATATATATATATATATATATATATATATATATATATATATATATATATATATATATATATACTGGGTCTCCGGATAAGGGTACGGAGCGGTTGTATCTCGACAATGGTAGGGCCTAGAGGTTTGGGAAAAAATCCTTATAGTAAAATGGGCAAGAGAAATAGCTGGAACTTATTTTGAAGTTCGTAATTTGACCGCTAGGGGGCGTAACTACTATGAAGAAACATAAAATTCACGCTACCTTGGAAAGTTAGACGATGAGCTATAACTTTCAAAATATCATTTGACAGCTTGGGTAATACCGCACCATTTTGCTTTACGGCATTTTTTCGTACATATCATAATAAGGGAGGGGGGAGCCAAAGGATTTGTAAATATTTGCATTTTAATATCGCCTGAACCGTTCAACCGATTTGAATATTTTTGGTCTCATTTGAAAGAGTATTTTATGCTCTTTTAAAGAAAATTTTTTGGTAAACTGTTTAGTTTATAGTAAATAAACTAGAGGGCGTTTACACATTTTTGTGATTTTCGGAAAAAAGTTTAATGGAAAGGTACTACTTTCTTGAGAGACTCTAAACCAACATAAAAATAGCCTAAATTTTAGTGAAAACCGCATCCCGATATCTCCAACCGATCTTGATATATATGAGAAAATGTCAAAAATTGGACTGCTTTAATCAGATTAAGTTACCTTATCGAGAAAAACAAATGCCGTAGCCATGGTAACTGACGGAATTTAAATTAAACTTTCTTCCCATTTTGCACAAAATCGTTAACACGTCGAGCCTTCCTTCACACTTTATCCAGGCTTAGGACTGGTTCAAAATTAGTTTTGAAGCGTGTTTAAAGGCCAACGGGCCAAGTTAACAACAGAACAAATGAAAAATGCACAAAACCCTTACAATTACTTAAATTAGTCACAAAAAGCTCACAAGTGTTCAAAATGTGTTCCGTCATTATCAATGCATTTATTTAATCGATTTTCGGTAGAGAAAACCGCTGCTTCAATTTCAGCCTTGGACAAGCTTCTAATAGCATTTCGAATTCGTTCCATCATGTCTTGTCTGGTTGTTGGTTTCTTTTGAAAAACCAGGTCTTTTAGTCTACCCCATAGATAAATCTAAACCAGTTAAATCCGGCGAACGCGGCGCCCAGGGAAACAAACTTCCTCTCCCAATAACACGATTCGGATATTGTTCCTCTAAATGCTGACGTACGATTTGGGTATAATGTGCCGCACAACCATCAAGCTGAAACCACCTATTTCTTCTTGTTTCCAAGGAGACATCTTCTAACAGTGGTGGAAGGAAAGTATTCAGAAATTCCAAAAACCTCTCTCCATTAAGGGTTTGGTCGAAAAAATATGGGCGTATCATTTTTCCTTCCACGATTCCGCACCATACGTTTAAACTCCGGCGATTTTGATGTTCTACTTGCCGCATCCAATGTGGGTTTTCCTGAGACCAGTAATGCATGTTATGCAAATTTACACCTCCTGCGCTATTAAAAGTTGCTTCATCCATCCATAATATTAATGACAGAAGATTTGGATTTTCCCGAATCATATTTAACAGCCAGTAACAGTGGTTCAGTCTTCTATTATAATCTGTATCTTGTAATGCCTGATGTAAAACAATGTGGTAGGGATGCATTTTATTTTCTTGAAGAATCTCATGGACAATTGTTTTTGGTACTCCCAGGTCGTTCGAAATTTTTCTAGTGCTTAAGGTGGGAACGTGTTGCACGTAGGCCAAAACAATAATATTTTCTTCAATACGTGTTCTTCAAATTCTTCGAGGTGCTTGCATAGGATGAACGTTGCCTGTCTCCCGTAATCTTCTAGCCAATCTTGAAAACACTTTTCGAGAAAAATGTTGTCTTTGTGAATATTGCATTGCATATTGACGCGACGCAATTACAGCATTTTCGTAACATTGAAAATAAATGCGTAACATATCATATGCTTCCGCGTTAGTAAATGGCATGTTTTATGATAATCGAATTAATAAAGTAAATCTGAGACTCAAAAACTATAAGAACTAACTTTTGACAGTTGTGAAATCAGTATTTTTCATTTTAGCAGTTACAATGGCTGCGGCATTTGTTTTTCTCGATAAGGTAACTTAATCTGATTAAAGCACTCCAATTTTTGACATTTTCTCATATAAATCAAAATCGGGATGCGGTTTCACTAACACTTAGTTATTTTAATGTTGGTTTAGAGTCTTTTAAGATAGTAGTACCTTTCCATTTAATTTTATTCCGCAAATCACAATAATGTGTAAACGCTACAGATAACGCCCTCTAGTTTATTTACTTTAAACTAAACAGTTTACCAAAAAATACTTTTTCAAATGAGGCCAAAAAATATTCAAACCGGTTAAACGGTTCAGGCGATATTAAAATGCAAATATTTACAAATCCTTTGGCTCCCCCTCCCTTATTACGATATGTACGAAAAAATGTCCTAAATCAAAATGGCGCGGTATTACCCAAGCTGTCAAATGATGTTTTGAAAGTTATAGCTCATCGTCTAACTTTCCAAGATAGCGTGAATTTTATGTTTCTTCATAGTAGTTACGCCCCCTAGTGGTCAAATTACTAACTTCAAAATAATTTCCAGCTATTCCTCTTGCCCATTTTACTTATAAGGGTTTTTTCCCAAACCTCTAGACCCTACCATTGTCGAGATACAGCCGTTCCGTTCCATTATCCGGAGACCCAATATATATATATATATATATATATAGTTGGTTGGCGCGGTACTCTAGCAAAGTACAGGTCGTAAGTTCAAATCCTACTTGAGGTAAACTGTTTATTTATCTATTTAATAAAATTAATAATAATTTTTAATTACAAATTTACTTTTGAACTTATTCGTTCGTACTAACTTATAATAATGTATTAAGTAAGTACTTTACACTTAAACATTAAATGATATACCTCAAACATCGAAGTTTATTGTAAATGCGAATTTATGGCATGGTTCGATTACTACTCGTAAGAAGAACCAAGAAGAAACTTACGTGAGCTACAAACAATAACATTAACATTTACATTGATAGTATAACTTGAGCTTAAGGTTTAACTTTAACATTATAATTCTTATTGAAAAACCAACTATTGTTAAAAATGAACAGAATACACTTTTTTCAAAACTCTACTTTATAAGACCACCTTGCGCAAGGCAGTAACCCAATCTGTGATAAAATTCAGTTCGGCTGTTTTCTAACATTTCTTGGGTGATGCTGTTTAAAGAGTCTGTAATTTTCTCACGAAGTTCGTCTAAATTGTTAGCACGTTCATGCTTGTGCCCATAAATTTGCTGGGATACGTATCCCCAAACAAAAAAGGCGAGGATGTTTAATAGTACCTTTTCCACTAATAATATGGTTAGGGAACGTAGTTTCCAAAAACTGTTGAACTCTTATTGCAGTATGTGCAGGACAGCCATCTTCTTGATACCAAATGTCATCAAAATTTATATTGAGGCGTTGAACAGCTGGAACTATCTGGTTTCTCAACAGTTCTAAGTACTTGTCTGCATTGAAGTTTCCGTTGACAAAAAATGAACCAATTATGGAATTGCCTAAAATTCCTGTCCACACATTAACTTTTTGTGGGTATTGTGTCCGGTAAGGAATACTAATGTGTTTGTTTTCCCGAGAGTAACCAACAGCGACAGATGGATTGTAATGGCCATGTAAGCTAAAAGAACACTCGTCGGTAAACAAAATATTAGCATTAGCCCGATTCATCATATCTTCACAAAATTCCATACGCCTTTGATGATCTTCTGGAAAAATTTGTTGTGTAGCTTGCAACTTATAGCGACGGTATTTATTCCTTTTCAAGATATTGCGAACTGTTCTTGGTTCAATATTCAAACCTGCCCATTATTTCTTGTGTAGTGCTTCCTGCATAATACCACTTAATAATCTGTATTTTTTCTTCAGTGGAATAAATGAGCATTGTGTCGTACTTGCAAAAACACTAATTTGCAATTCACGTTGACAGTAACAATTAAATGTGTCATTGATACTAGACTACTCAAAAGACGCATGTATGACATCAGCGCTTTTAGTTTGTTGTGTCTATCTCACTTAGCACGTGGACTGATTGTACTGTCTTTGTTTTACTTATTATAAGTCAGACCCGCGATATTTTTCCATAGATATATGTATATATATATATATATATATATATATATATATATATATATATATATATATATATGCCTAAAGTGAAGGGTGCATTTTTATTAGCACATAATCTCAATTCATTGGTAACATTCATTAACTAATGCCACGATTGTGTCTTTGACCGAAAAAAAAATTTTTTAACCCACAAATCCCTTGGCTAGATGACCAAATAAGGACATTTGTAGAGCTTTTTATAGTGTTTATGTGCGGAAGGTAGTAGTGAAAATTTGTAACTACTTCTAATAAAGATAACATTCGAGCCACGATTTTATCTCGGTGAAACAGTTGTAGTCGCTTTAGATATCTCAAAGGCATTTGACCAAGTTTGGCATAAGTGTCGTAGTTTATGGCTTTTTTTCAAGAGAAGTTAGCATTAACGCGGGCGTACCACAGGGATCCGTTATAGCGCCTACACTTTTTCTACTGTACATAAATGACCTTATTTCTTCAACAACTAACCCCATCCATTGCTTTACTGACGATAGCACTCTTCACTGTAGTTCATCTCAGTCTACTCATAGTGATAATCCATCTTCTATGTCAAATAAAGAAATTAAAGCTGAAATGGAGAATTCAATCAACAAAGACATTCAACGTATTCTCGAATGGGGAAGCAATAATCTAGTTAAATTTAATGCTAACAAAACTCAGTGTTGCCTTATCTCCGCCAAAAAAGATCGATCATTTCCTGTTGTAAGTATGAATGGCTCAGTTCTTAAGTTTTCAGACTCTATTAGTTTGTTGGGTATGACTGTATCTTCAAATCTCTCATGGGTTGACCATCTTCTGTCAGCTACCAAAACAGCTGCTCGTAAAATAGGCTTTTTGTACAGATCTAAGCAGTACTTTACCTCTCGACAACTCCTTCTGCTGTATAAGGCTCAAATTCGGGCTCATCTGGAATATAATTCTCACCTCTGGGTTGGTGCTCCCTAATACGCTTTCGATATCGTTGATCGTATTCAAAAGAGAGCGATTAGGCTTATAAATGACCAGTCCTTAACTTCTCACATACAGTCCCTTGAGCATAGAAGGATGGTTTCAGTTCTTTCTTTGTATTATCGTTATTACAACGGCTATTGTGCTGCTGAATTATATTCTTTGATACCATCTCGGGCTATCTTTGCGAGAAACACTCGCTTCGCTCATTCACATCATCAGTATGCAGTACAAATCTCCACTTGTCGTACCAAACGGACGCAATCCACATTTTTCGACACGGTTTCTAAACTCTGGAATGGTCTCCCTAGTTCCTGCTTTCCTCACTTATGATATGAGAAAATTTAAGGTAGCTGTTCATAGGCATCTATTGGCAATTCATTATCCCTCTATCCATCCTCCTAAGTGTTCCTGAGTGCTTTAGCACTATAGGCCTAATTTAGCCTGTTCAGGTCCACAATCATAAAAAAAAAGGAATATGGATTAATATTTTGCCATCTCATCCACACGGTGATCAAGTAAAAACTATATTATAGAGCGCTTTATTGAGTGTTAATGTGTGAAAGATGGCAGTGATACAAAGTTTGTAACTACTTCTAGAGTTAACGTAACTTTTCAGCCACAATTTTGTTTATGGACTGAAACTAATTATTTGGAATCGCATCCCTTAACGAGGGTAAACAAGTAATGACTATTTAATATAGCGTTTTATATAGTATTCATGAGTGAAAGAGGGTAGTGATACAAATTCATAACTTCTTCATTTAAGATAATGCTCCAGTCTCGATTTTGTTTCGGTAAAGAAATTAATCTCTTGTTTCATCTCATGCCTTAATTGGGTTGGTCAAATGACTATTTTATATAGTGTTTTGTAGAGAATTCGTAGTAGTGATATAAAGTTTGTAACTACTTTCTCAGTTAAGATAACTTTCTAGCCAGGATTTTGTCTTTGTCCCTAGCTATGGTGATCAAGTAAGAATATTTTATAAAGCGTTGTATAGTGTTTATGTGTGAAAGATGGTATGATACAAAGTTCGTAACTACTTCCTCAGACACGATTGTCTTTGTAAATTTATTGCTAGAATTCGTTGTCAAGTTCACATGGACAACAATGTGATGATTTTGCATGACCCATTATATGATTAAGAAGTTTGTTTTTAATTTAAGAATTTTAAATTAAAATTTCAATACTCCATCTGTGTAATAATTGAAAAATCGTTATATAGGATTTGCTTTAAATTGAACTGGTCTGAAGTAATTTTTCTTCAAAATGATAGTTTTTGGTGAAAAGCTTTTAGTTCGCTTTTGTAACGTAGGTACAATAAAATTGTTTCCAAACTCTATTTACCTACTTAACACTGATTTATGAAACTGGGTCGTTATTACGGTGGAAACTTATTGGTGAACTGTTTCTTTTTGGTTAGAGAATTAAAAATAGAAAATTATGAATAATTCGATGTGAGAATACATGTTCCGCTAGAACAGTAGTTAAACATCAATTAATTAGGAATTTATGTGCGAAAAATTAGTGTAATAAAGAAGGTTTGTATGTTAGAATAAAGTACTTTCTCCAAATTAAAGTGTTGCCTTCATTGCAGAGTAAAAATCCAACGTAGGATATGAATACAACATACCTCATTACAACGTCACGATTCAGTGCGAATGAATTGTAATCTACCAAGAAAATCGTAACATTTATAAAATTACCAAACCGGGAGTACACGTATTGATAAAGCAATGACGTCACAAAAGATGAGACGCAAACTCTCTTCTATATTATCAAATTCTCGATTCTATTCTAGGTCCGTTCGGGTGTGGAGGTTTATAAGGATTATAAGGTCAGGGTTTCAAGTTTGTAATTTGACTATCCTATAATTTAGGTACTCCAGAAAAGTGACATTCTAACCACAAACACAAGCTTTTTACGCTAACTTTATTATTTTGCTTTAATTTAATGTTCTCAAAGTAAACACGGCTTACTTTATTATTAAGGATTTAATTTCGTGCAATTTTCTGGTCGCCTTTGTACTAAATTAATTAGTTGAGTTACCGAACCGGCAACGCAGCTATCTCTGAAAATTGCTCTAGATTAAATTTTTGGACATATGATTATACATACAGGTATACTCTAGTTGAAGCATTTAATTAACTTTATCAAAATAACAATGTTTTACAACAAACATGTAGATGACGTACTGTGTTAAAATACCTTTTTCATCTTCCCGCATCTGCTCGAAAGGAAACTTTCTAAAAAGATTTTGCGTTTACCATTGATTTTATCAGTTAATACCGTATTTATGAATTTTAGCAATCTAAAAGTGATGGAATTTTTGTTAATTAAGTTTTGATTAAATCGCCAATTATAAATTTAATTAAAGGGAGCAGATATTTTGTCACATGTAGCGATTTTGTACCTAAGTTCTAATTGAGTTATTAAACTTCAATATTAAATGACATGCAATTTAAATATTCTAACAGAGATACTGGATGTGTATTTTAAATTTTTTTCAGATATGCTAGTATTTCGAAAAGTATTGTAAAAACGAAAAAGATTGGTTACATATTTTAGTGGGAAAAAGGTTTTCATTTTATGGTGCTGAACGCATTATAAAGCACTCTGTAATCTGTATAGGGAACATTTAGTTTAAAAGGAAATAAACACTTTACACCTACTACATTCGGCGAACTCCGGTCTTGCTTTCGATTTTGTTAGAAAAGCGGTTGGTCTCAGTATGTTAACGACTAAAACTATATTTAAGGGTTTAATGGGGTCAGGTCTCGCGTTTAAGAACTAAGTGACCTTGTTTAATTTTCAACTACCAGAAAAAAGATTATAGTTCAAGAGGCTGAAATATATGGTCAAAGAATTGTCATTTCGAAAAAAAGTGTTTTGTCAACCCGAGCAAGATATCATTGATCGGTCCAAGCCAATCCTGCCATATAATGTGTTGTCCAGATATATGTTACGGGGTTTAGGTTGTAGCGTCCCCCAGGTACCCTATCTTGAAAAGCGTAATTTGATCTTATTTGCAATAATGCAAATTCAAGAACCAAACAATCGCTAAGTGATTTATTTTAACTTGGCTGACAATAATGTTACTATTACTCACATTAATTACCTGCCTTACTTTGATTTTCCGGGCAATAATTAAAACATTGGAATTTATTTACAAGTCGGATATTTAATTACTCGCAAACCTCAAATCTGATCAAACGAAGTGGCCGTCTAGTGATAGATACGTTGTACTATCTAAGTTAGATAGGCTGGATGAGGTACGCGTTGCATCATGAGGGGAAGGTAAAAAAAAAATGAAACTACTCAAATTAAAATCAACGACCGTTGTGCAGTGGTGGTTCAACCCGTTAATATACTATTGTGGGAAAGAACCACCAATAAAACCCACTTTATTCATAAATAAGTAATTGCACAAGTACATTAATAAATCCAATAACACAAAAAAAAAACAATGAAAGGGTTAAATATGTAACAAAATACCATTAAATCAGGTTAAAGTGCGTAGAAAATTATAACATTAAGAGAAAATGAATAAAAAGCAGTTTAGTCACACAGATACACAATAATAAAAAAACACATGTAGTCACACTCACAATGGGGTCATAAATAATCAAATAAAAAATTATAATATAAATCGTAACACTAAACATGTGACCCTTTAAAAACCAATTATGCCGGTCTTTAAGTAAATAAGCACATAAAATAATAAAGCAAATTATGGTACATATAAAATACAACAACAGTAAAATTGCACAGGTAATAAGGTAAAGGCGAGGACAAAAGAAAACAGACAAGGAATTTACAAGTACCCAATTGTTTAAGTGGCAGCTAAAGCACAAAATACATAAGTCGCATTGTAATAAAGCACATACAAAAAAAAATCAGCTCGCAGGCAAATAATTCTCCTTCAACAAACTGATAAAAAAACTCATTAAAACAAAGTCTTACAAGGGTAAGTTATAAATAGATCACTAACATCGGTTTCTTTGTTTCAATACCCGATAACCGTTCTAAAAAGAAAAGAACTCCATTCAAGCTCCGGTCTGAACAGACTCCCCATAATGATTGGGTGGCAATGGGATATTGACGCATTATTTCGTACAAAATAACTCCCTCAGAGATGGGATGATCAAAAAGGCGAAAGTCATTAATTAGTTTCAGAAAATATTCGGCTAGAGACAACTCTCCTTCTGGGTGATAACGCATGTTATAGAGTTTATTGCGTTCAATGACCTGTTTCTCTGGTGACCAAAAATACGCCAAAAAGCTTCTCTTAAACGAACCGGAATCTCGCCAATCGGCCTCATTTATCAACTCCCAACTTTGAGCACCGCTCTCAAGTAATCCTCACCGCACGAGTGGTACGATTCCGCAAACTGTTAAAATTTACGTAACAAAACAACAGGGTGCCACCAATGGTTACCGCGAAAAATGTTTTGTTATATAGCGCCAACAGAACATTGCGACATTCAGTACCTGAAAAGCTAACATCAGCGTTTTGAGAAGATCGTTCATAATCAGCGAGTGTGTTACCATCTCCGTTCACTTCACGCGGGGTAGAGGTAATAAATCGTACAGAATTACTATTTCTAGCACTAAGTGACTGACCTTCACAAAAATCCGATGCAGATGCTTTGCCCGCAGATAGATCTGAACCCTTTGCACCATTTGGACCTCCGTTTCCGGGTGTAGTGACCTTTTCGATGGTCCTCTGCATCACCGCGCTTTGTTCGAGGAGAGCTTCCAGCAATCTTCCTTGATTCCGTACGATCTCCTTTAGATCTTGTAGCTCGGCGTCCTTGGGGCTACCATCTGCAGATCCCATTATCGGGTTATGTCCATTATCGACACCTTGGTGACTACCGTACATATCTACTTCAAGAACTTCCGATTGGTCCATCGTCCGACAGGTATTACTGCTTCATTAAAATAGTACAATAGCAAATTTTAGCAAATGAGGAATATATATATATATATATATATATATATATATATATATATCGCTCGTGATAATCAGTAAAATTTTACACTTAATGTCATTAGCATTGCAAGAAACAAAAAGAAACTTTTAGGCTTCTATTAAAATCCCAACTACTGAGAATTTATTGCAAAGTGACAACCTTTACAATTCACTAAAAATCAGAAATGTCAGTTGTATGACTAACAACCCACTATTTTCATGGAGGCAATTGGCTTAAACAAAACAATGCAAAAAAAATTTTTAAAAATTTGTATTATCTAAATGGAAAAACATAACTGTCTGCAAGTACAGGTAATAGGCATAACACCACGTCTTAGCGATCTGTACCTACAATTAGCAAACATCGTTAGCATTTAATTTGTATATATATATATATATATATATATATATATACTGGTCGTAAAGGAAGGAATAAATTCAATATCTCGTAAAGCACAATTTTTTCAAAAAAATCGCTCGGACCCGTCGATTTTATATTTTTAGATATTTTACGAAAAAATTTTATACAGGGTGTCTCAAAAGATTTGCTAAAAAATTTTTTTCAAATTGCAACCCAATATGTTTATTGCATTTTTGGATTACCCTTACAATTCTAAACATTTGTCATGTAGCATGTGCTATACCTAAGTCCAAGCGTTTTGGAGTTATTCGCATTCAAAGTTTAAAAATTGAGAAAAGATCATGAAGAAAACGAAAAATAAAATAATTTTTATAACGTTTTATTATATCGAAAACAAAGATTCGTAAACTTAAAAATAATTTTATTTCAGCAAATGTTCGAAATGTCCTCCGTTAGTCAACTGACAATAGCCTAATCGATCTACAAATTCCTGCTGCACATTTCGAACCATTTCGCGCGTTAGTTAACTAACGGAGGACATTTCGAACATTTGCTGAAATAAAATTATTTTTAAGTTTACGAATCTTTATTTTCGATATAATAAAACGTTATAAAAATTATTTTATTTTTCGTTTTCTTCATGACCTTTTTTCAATTTTTAAACTTTGAATGCGAATAACTCCAAAACGCTAGGACTTAGGTATAGCATATGCTACATGGCAAATGTTTAGAATTGTAAGGGCAATCCAAAAATGCAATAAAAAAATTGGGTTGCAATTTGAAAAAAAAAATTTTTTTAGCAAATCATTTTTGAGACACCCTGTATAAAATTTTTTTTTCGTAAAATATGCCCCGAAAAAATATAAAATCCACGGGTCCGAGCGATTTTTGAAAAAAATTGTGCTTTACGAGATATTGAATTTATTCCTTCCTTTACGACCACCCGGTATATATATAAGTATATATCAACGATTACATTCTTTCGTGTTCCTTGACATCTCACAGGCGGCAGTTATGCGCTTGTGCCTATGAAGCCTTAGGCGGTGCACCATAAATAAACATTCACCCGTAACACTTGTCAACAAACAAGCCTGGAAAAGTAATAATATTGTAGTGTAATACGCTAAAATCTAAATACTAACTCCTGTTAGATAATACAACTGTCCTTAATCAAATATTGTTATTTAATAAATCAAGAAGTCAACGCCTTACAGAATAATTGCAATTTGTAATTAATAAAATTTCTTAATCAGTGGAAAAATCTGTGCACAATTATTACATCAAAATCTTTCTTTATATGTTTTTATTTGACTTATAAGGAAATTGTATCGCCCTCTATCCTTCATAACAGGCATTAATAACCCTTCACCCGTACAATACATATTTTTCAACAAAAAAATTAATGGTTCAAAGCTTAAAAAAAACTTAATTGATTTGTCCAAATTTAAACAATTTTACCTCTTCTTTTTATACAATTTTTTTTCTTTTAATTAAAAATGCAAAAGTTACTGTAATAAACCGGACAAACGTAAATACGCCTCTAATGCAACACTAGCCCATCCTGGTCATCGCACCACTCTGTAGCGTCCCCCAGGTACCCTATCTTGGGCTTATTTGCAATAGTGCAAATTCAAGTACCAAACAATCGCCAAGTAATTTATCTTGACTTGACTGACAATAATGTCTTTGACTTTCCGGGCAATAATTAAAACATTGGAATTTATTTACAAGTCTGATATTTAATCACTCGCAAACCTCAAATCTGATCAAACGAAGTGCCCGTCTAGTGGTAGGTACGTTGTGCTATCTAATTTAGATAGGCTGGATGAGGTACGTGTTACATCATGAGGAGCAGGCAAAAAAAATGAAACTACTTAAATTAAAATCAAGGAGCGTTGCGCAGCAGTGCTTCAGCCCGTTAATCTACTATTGTGGGAAAGAATCACCAATAAAACCCACTTTATTCATAAATAAGTAATTGCACAAGTACATTAATAAATCTAATAACACAAAAAAAAAACAATGAAAGGGTTAAATATATAACAAAACACCATTAAATCAGGTTAAATTGCGTACAAAATTATAACATTAAGAGAGAAAATGGATAAAAGCAGTTTAGTTACACAGAAACACAATAACAAAAAAATCGTAATACCAAACATGTGACCCGTTAAAAACCAATCATGCCGGTCTTTAAGTAAATAAACACATAAAATAATAAAGCAAATTATGGTACATATAAAATACAACAACAGTAAAATTGCCCAGGTAATAAGATAAAGGCGAAGACAAAAGAAAACCGACAAGGAATTTTCAAGTACCCAATTGTTTAATGACAACTAAACCGCAAAATACATAAGCCACATTGTAATAAAGCACATACAAAGAGAAATCAGCTCGCAGGCAAATAATTCTGCTTCAACAAACTTACAAAAAAACTCAGTAAAACAAAGCCTTGCAAGGGTAAGTTATAAATAGATCACTAACATCGTGACCGATATATAAGTTTGAGTGCGTTAAAAAAATACCGTGCTCCCTTGTCCGATTACACACTTATCTATACAATAAATAAAAACAATATAAATTAAAATTCGAAGTGTTTAATGGTCTGGCAATTGCCTTTTACAATTAATAACCAGTGGTATCATATACCCATTCACCAGCCACCTCAACACAATTATAAATATAACCAACAACCAACAATGCTAATTCGCACAAATACCATAGCAAGAGGGCCCTGTACTGTCTTTAAAAAAAAACAAGAAACAATTTACGTTGGAACAGTTTCATATTAATTATTGCACAACATCTTAATTTCAAAAATATGCACTACGTTTTTCTCTCGAAGTTTCTAGTAACAAAGATATCTTTTAATCGCGGTCTGTTCCGTCACAATTAATCATTAAATCAATGACATTTTTACATCAAGAGCGCGCATAAGAAATTCCAATGATTCGTTACGCTCCTTCAGTGAAGCATTTTTAAGCGTGCACCTGCCACTCACCACCTAACATGTGTTTACATACATATTAGTTACAAACACTCATACATTCTTTAGATAAAAATGTATAAAGAAAAATATTTTGAAAACATTAGCAAATTACGACGGATGATTAAGATATTCAAAATCAACTAATTATCTTTTCTATCGTGGTAACAATGGCGATTTGACAAACGTTTATTACAATAATAAAATTTTCGCGGTCCGCTGCCTACAAGGTACACCTACCGAACTGACACCATTGATCATTAATATTCAATTGCTAGTAGATGAATAATCACCAGGTCGGCTGATATTTTCTCAGCTTTAGTGAGTCATCGGTGTGTCTTTCATTGGGAGTTTCCTTAATAGTCTCTCGCATTGAGCTCTGTTAATCCTCGTGTTATAATCACATAAGCACCGGTTTTCTTTACGCTTTATAGAACTTAGCTGGTGATTACGATCAAGGTATAAATAAAACTTGTTTCATAATAATAAAATTGAAAGAATCTGATGGGTCTCTATATTCGCAAGTTATTAATCGGCGAAAGCAAAGACTCACGCTATTTTTGAGATTTCAATGTTTTCCACCGGTTCGTTTGGCTGTATTCCCTTACTGATATCAGTAATGACTGGACCGATTCTGTACAGAGGTCTCTCATTGATTTTAGTTGGACGTTATAAAATGTAAATCTACGAACTAAACAAAAATGAATGGAGCCATTACCCGAATTTGGCACTTACTGAAATGTGAAATTCTCTTGGAGTTATCAAATAAGTTTGAAACTTTGAGAAAGATATATATTGTTACCTTTAGTGCTTTCAACACCGAAAACCAAAATTAACTGGGAGGAGCAAAGAGTCTACACCATCCCTTTTGGAACATGTAACAAGGTATACTAAGGACAAACAAACAGGAGAATCAACGTTCGACGCGAGGAACACCAAAGGCTGTAGAGAGGACGGACATTCAACACGGAAAAAAATTATCTTCAGTGCTTCCAACACCGAAAACCCAAATTAACTTAGAGTGGGTGGGTGGATGGTTGGTTGGGTCCGTGCGTGTGGGTGCGCGCGCGCGTGAGTGCGTGCGTATGTGTGGGTGGATAGGCGCGTGCGTATGTGTGTGTGTGTGTGTGTATGTATGTTAGCATCCACGATAACTCCAGAACGAAAACACCTACGTACTCAAAATTTTGTTTTAAGCTTGTGTGCATGTCGCTTGGAGCTGATCAGATTTTGGGAGAAATTCAACAATGTTGAGGAGGGGGGTTATTAGGGCGCAGTTTTTGGTTTTTATCAAATATTTCTAATACAGCTGCATATTTTAAAGCTATAAAAATACCTAGATATAGACCTTTATGCTTATGAAATGATCGATTTTTGGCGGCCACAAGGCAACACTGAGCTTTATTAACGTTAAATTTAACTAGAGTATTACTTCCTCATTTGAGGATACGTTGAATGTATTCGTTGATTGAAATTGCCATTTCAGCTTTAATGTCTTGATTTAAGATAGAAGGTGGATTACCATTATAAGTAAACTGAGATGAACTACAATGAAGAGTATTGTCGCCATCAAAACAATGGATCGGGTTAGTTGTTCAAGAAATAAGATCATTTATGTATAGCAGAAAAAGTATAGGCGCTATAATTGATCCCTGTGGCACGCCTGCGTTAATGCCAACTTTTGAAAAAAGCCATCACTGCGACACGTATTCGTCTTTTGTCACGGAAACTAGAAACCCAGTTGATGAGCGTGTCATTTAATCCAAATAAGGTGAGTTTGGCAAGTAAACGTTTATGCCAAACTTGGTCAAATGCCTTTGAGATATTATAAGCGATTACAACTGTTTCACCGGATTGTTCTAAACTTGGGTCACATATGAAAGAAGATCTGTTGACGGACTCTACCTAATTGGTGGTCACTTAGGAGTTTGTTAGTCTGAAGGAAAGAAAGCAATTGTTCTATGGTTTAAGACAAAATGGAAGTGATGGCAATTGGTCGGTAGTTTGAGGTATCGGTTTTATCGCCTTTTTTTGGGATAGACAGAGATCGAATATAGATTAGATATGACGTACTAGTTCGGGGCTACCGTCTGGATCAGGTGCATTATTGAGATCAAGTCTACTGATAATGGATTCTAGGAGCTTGTACCGAAATTGAATTAGTTTCATAGCGTATGAAAAAGAGATTACTAGGGGCACATTTTTACCAGAATCATCGAGACACGACTTTGATACAAATAATTCCGCAAAAAGATTGGCTTAGTATACAGAAAGAGCAACTACATTTCCGTCAAAAAAGATGTCATTGGTCGAAACGAAGAGGCACCAAAGTTTTTACTGATGGCTTTAGCTAAAGACCACAAAATTTGCGATTACCCAATGGAGATGTAGCTAGTTCATTGCATTTTCGTTGTTCGAACAATTATTTAATGATAACACTATTGCAGGTATTTCTAGCACCAACGTAGTCTGCATGACTCAACCGTTTTATTAAATTTCCATTTAATATAAGATTGATTTTTCAAAGATATTGCATCAGCGCAAGCCTTATTGAACCAGGGTTGGGAACGTGAATGACCTATACGATTTTGTTTTTTGGGAATGTATAATTCCATACCCATGAGGATGACTTTGGATACTCAAAGAGCAATGTCCGAAGAAGAGAACGACTTAAAACAATGTTCACGTCATAGAAAAGTCGCAAGTAAATCACTTCATTTAGCTGACTTAAAACACCACTAGGTTCTATCAGTGTTGCGAACAACAGATGAATTAGGGACAGTAGAAGTTTCTATTAGACAATGGTCAGATAGACCTAGAGGGGAAAGAACTGAAGCTTTATAAACAAGCGGGTTTCATGCAAGAAAGAGATCGAGAAGATGTGGATTATGGTTAAGGTTGTCAGGGATTCTTGTGGGTTCAAAAATAATTTGTGTTAGATCACATGAAGATGTAGATGATAACTGAAGCGAATTAGAGTTATGAACATTGAAATCTCCGAGAATTGCTATATCGCATGATGGAAACTGAGGCAGAAGATAGCCAACTTTCAAACTAAGGTATTCGAAGAAGTCTTGAAAGGTACTGTAAAAGACCCATAAATGGAACCATAAATTTTCACAAATGTACCACCAGAACGTTTAAACCAAACCACGTCGAATTTTTAATTCTTCAAGGAAGAAATCCTCTTGCAAGCAATGTTGTCCTTGAGATAGGCACATACGCCTCCTTTGTATCGAATGTTACTTGTTAGAGTGAAGATTTTATTGGAGAAATCGGGATGAATTGGAGCTTTCAAAGGAGACTCGTGTTTCTGATAGAAACAAAATGTGGTTGTAATTGTTCAAGATGTTGGTGAACAGCATTGAGATTAGACCTGATTCCGCAGATGTTGCAATTTTAGATCAGAAAGTGAGTACTTTCTATGACCAAGGTCGCTTGGGCTCTGGCCCTCTCGGACATCCGAACAAGGCGGTATTTATTTCCCTAGAAACCATGGCCGTTTTTTAAATTTTGGACTTTCAATCCGATTGGAAGACAGTGAGGGCGAGAAGGAAGAATAAGGATGAGAATTGATTAAAGATAGAGTGACACACAACCCACATCGTGCTCAGAAAATCGGACACCCGATATTAAGGAGCCCATGGTAAGGGTAGTGTTACCTCCCCGGTTGGCATGTAAATACTTAATCAATACGGTATTATTCTGATTTATGTAACTTCAGCATTATATTTTGTTTTATATATTTATGAAACTTAATCACTATTATTTATTCAAAACTACTTACCCGCGACATCATTACTATCCTAAACTACAGCAATTAGGAAGAAAAATCCCATATGATATGATGTGTGACACTGTATAAGTATTTTTTTGATGTACTAAAAGGTGGGAAAACTTTGACACTATTTTCCATATTTAAACTGAAATCGGACCTATAAATGTGAAACAGATTCGATTTAAAGTTTAACTAGTTCAAATACAAAATGCTCGACTATCTATATTTATATACGATAGGTAATGTTCCCGCTACTATCTAGTAGTTACGTATAAAGGAAAAAAATAACCTTATCTAAAACTCGTCTGTAGATTTCTTTTCGATATAAATGTAACGACTTATTTACTTAAAACGAGCTCATTCCTACACCGTACAACTATAAAATTTAAATGTAAACTTTCGAGCTTGCCAGTTGAGTTTTTGATATTCAGACGCTACATTTACTTTTACCGTATATGATGTTAAATTACCAATCCATTGATTTTATGGAGACGATAAAAGAATCGTGCGAAATATCGATTTATCATGTATAAGATATATAGAACTTTGCAGTATATTTTTAACAGCCTTCAGTCAAACATACTAAATTTACCCTCTTGTATAGCACCTTAAAATAACCACAGTTAATTAAGCATAATTCTTAGTACATTCCGATAATTTTATTACACACAAGCATTTTAAATGATCTTTGTAATTAAATTTAAATAAAGCTTTAAGGGTTCATAAAGCGTTAAGTCAGATGCCAGCATTTCTAGAATTAAAGCAATGTGATAAGGTGATAAGAACACGAGTTTATTATTACAGCAGTTAGGTCAGTTTTGAAATTGTGAAGTGCACGCGGTACTGAAAATATGGACACAAGATTCGAGTAGTAAGTATAACCTAGGCTAAACTTTTGAGATTTTTAAGGTATATTTATTGAAACACTGCAGTACATAGTGCAATAGAGTTTTTCATATAAGAATTTTACTAAAGTTCTGTATTTTGTAATTTCCACGTGTTTAGTAATAGCAATGTTGCCATATGGCAACGCTACGCGTTTACACAACCTAATTTTCGATTTTTTCTATAGGAGAGATTTTTCGCTTGCAGAAGCGCTAAATATCATCGAAAATAATGATCTCGACGCTGAAATTTTCCTCGAACCTCCAGATGTAAATATAGAAACAGATGAGGATTCGGGAGACGAGGAAAGCGGTTAAGATTGGCGTTTTGTTTTTATTGAGAACATTTGTTTATTTGCACTGTTTACAGAATCATTGATAACTTTACATCTCGTCAGCTAGTATCTACTGCTAAGATAAGATTAGCTAATAATGCAAGAATTGGTATCGACAATAATGAACCTGCAGATATTGAAGCGGTAGCAGATTCTATCAAGTCAGAGGGTACCAAAAAATGGATTTTCGAGAAACTAAAATCTAAAAAACAAAACAACAAGCTACAACCGCGATGGGATGGACAAGGCGATTTCGAGCCCAGCTTCATTATTTCCAACACGAATTATTCTATATGAGAACATGAGTATGGTTGAAATATTTGAACAATTTGTCGATGATGCGGTCATTCAGCATATGGTAAACGAAACACGTCATTATGCAATGTTTCTCAATTGCGTTGATCCTGGTATAACAGCGGACGAAATTAGATGTTTCATTGACATTTTATACATTACCGGTTATAACAACTTACCATCCAAGCGACATTATTGGAGTTCTAACAATGATGTCAAAAACATTGCAAATCTGCAGATTTCTTCATTTAGAGGATAACACTAAAATTAATCCACAAGACAAAGCTTGGAAAATATGTCCGCTAATGGAATTGATGAAAGAACGTTGCGTGCGAAACTTCCAACCAGAGGAACATCTTTCGTATGACAAAAGCATGATTAGATATTTTGGCAGACAAACATGCAAGCAGTTCATTCAAGGAAAACCCATCAGGTTTGGCTATAAAATGTGGTGTTTGAATAGCAAAGATGGATATTTTATCAATTTTGATTTGTATCAGCGAAAATCTCCGAAATCGAATACCGACTATGAAGTATTATTTGGGAAAGCTAGTGCTCCTCATGTAGTTTTATTAGAGGAACTCCCAGAAAATAAACGTAATTTAAGATACCTACCACATTTACATGGACAATTTGTTTTCTGGACGTAATTTATTTTCATATCTTAAATTCCTTGGTTATTCGGCAATTGGAACAATACGGGACAATCGAATACCTAAAAACTGCCCCATTGCTACTAAAAAAACATTTCAACATCAAGATAGAGGCTACTGTGAGAAAGCTGTTGAGAGAAACGATGAATTATTTTACTTACGCTGGATGGACAATGCGGTTGTAACCATACTATCATCATCATGTGGTACTCAAGAGATAAGTCAAGTGAAACGGTATTCTCAAAAAATAAGAACACAAATATTGCCAGGCCAAAAGTAATTGCTCTATATAACAAGTACATGGGCGGAACTGATCAAATGGATCAAAATATTGCTTGTTACCGTGTTTTGGTGTACGGGGAAAAATGGTATTGGCCCATTATAACTTGGCTTTTGGATGTTGCCTTCAGAACAGTTGGGTATTATTTAATAAGAGCAGGAATCAGAGAATGCCCCAATTAGACTTCAAAAGAGAAATTGCTAATGCTTACCTAGCAAGTATGGAACTGCAGTAAAGGATCTGGAAGACTAGCCACATCATGCGCATCTTCAATAGACAGTCGCATATTTGATGAAGTCAGGTTTGACCGATTAGATCATTTTGATCCGGTCAGAACAAAAAAAACGAAGGGTAAAGTTTGCAAATCCATGGAAACAATGTTTAAAAAAAGTATTTGCTAACTGTTTGAAGTTTATGCTCTTAAATTTATTATTTAAAACTTTATATACTGTTTTTGTTAGAAATATTAAAATTTTGTTTTTCAATAAATAAAACATTAAAAATTATTTTTAATTTGAAACGTTTTGTACAACACCATTTTTAAAAATATACATTTGAGACAGCCCCGTATCTCAGCTATACGATAACTTATAGAAAAAGTGAAAAGTGTTCTTTATATAATTTTTCCGTAGAATGCAGTGCTGTTTTCAGAATGAGTATACGGGGTCAGGTCAAAAGTTATCGGGATCAACTTCATTTTTTTAAATGGGACACCCTGTCTATTTTCTCATAATTAAATTTTCCTTGTTCTAAGCATTTCAAATATGTATAGCATTCATCATTTTTTATACAAATAGCGCAGTATTTCAAATTATTAACTGGATTTGTTAGTGGCCTTTGGTACTGCAATTGTTTTACCATGGCAACTTCATTTTTTGACATTTGTCAATATTTGCAAATTTGTTGATTGTTGAGATCCTTATTGTTAGTAAAGTTTTCAATATTCTTTTCGTTATTTTGAATTTTACAAAGTTTCAAACCATGGCGAATAATTTAGGTACGAGAACTATGAGAAATTAGATATGATTGGGGTTTATTACCAAACAAATTTTAATGCAGAGCAAGCGAAGGAAATATATTTTGAAAGGTATTTATATTTACTGGAATGTTAGTCATCATTTGAGTTAAATAAAATGTGAATATTATAGATTTCCGGAAAGAAGGCAACCGTGTAAAAAACATTCATTAGGTTAAAACAAAATTTGGAAAATCACGGATCGTTTGAAAGGCCACGCGCCAAAACATATAGAAAAGAAAACGAAGAAAATAATGAAATAAATGTCCTTGCAGAGGTCACTGTTAACGAAAATTATACGTCTTGCAGAAAAATAGAAGAATCGGTGGGCATTTCAAAACGAAAGTATCAAAAATATTTAAAAATACCATTATAAACCATATATACCTCAAGTCATCCACCACTTGCATCCGGGTGATGCTCAATTGCGTATCGATTTCTGTAGATGGTATATTCAGAAAAGTGAAGAAAATGGTAATTTTGGTCGTTTAGTTATATGGTCGGATGAAAGCCATATAAGCTTCGCCGGAATTTACAATCGTGCAACGAATCGTTTCTGGTCTAACGAAAATCGGCATGTTACCGTGATCCGTCAGCAGCAAGGCAGGTTTGGGTTCAATGTGTCCTGTTTCATTTTAGGAGGCAGATTAACATTTTACATGTTTGAAGGCAATTTGAACCATCAACGATATTTGGAAATTTTGGACATTTGCCTTCCAGAATTGATTGATGATATTCCGTTAGCCCAGCTAAGAGGTTTATTTTCAGCAAACGGGGCACCTTGCCACAATGCAAGACTAGTAAGAGATTACCTCAATACAATGTTTCAAAACCATTGGATTGGTAACAATGGACCAGTTAATTGGCCAGCAAGGTCCCCAGACCTATCAATTTTAGATTTCTTTTGTGGGCTACCTTAAAATAAAATTCATCAAAGACGGTATGAAACTCAAGAAGCTTTGATGAATGCTACAAGAGAAGCCTTTGAAGAACTACGTTTAAGACCCTATTTTATTAAGATCCATTCAAGAAATTCTTCGGAGATGTAGGATTTGTCTTGACCATAATGGTCAGCAAATTGAGCAATATTTATAAAATTTTAATTCTTCTTATTTTCGTTTGTCTCTAAATTTATAAATAAATACATCCAATATTTATATGAGTTTCAAATCAACAATTCTGGAAATAAAATAAATTATTTTGCCGAAATTTGTATCTTCTTCAATGACATATAATTACATAATGATGGTTTTCTATATTAGGCACAAAAAAACAATAGAAGATTACGAATTCAAAGCCTACTAAGAAATTCAGTTAATAATACAAAATACCACGCTATTTATCAAAATAAGTGATAATTGTTATATATATTTGAAGTGCTTAGAACAAGAGAAATTTAATTATGAGAAAATAGACAGGGTGTCCCATTTAAAAAAATGAAGTTGATCCCGATAACTTTTGACCTGACCCCGTATACTCATTCTGAAAACAGCACTGCATTCTACGGAAAAATTATATAAAGAACACTTTTCACTTTTTCTATAAGTTATCGTATAGCTGAGATACGGGGCTGTCTCAAATGCAACTTTTTCAAAACGCCCTGTATCTCAAAAATGAGAAGAGCTAGAGTAATTATGTTTGTGTCATCTTTCGTTTCACAAAAAAGTAGCCAACGTTCGCGAAAACCGCATCTCTGTATCTTTGCTAATAACTGTGATACCCTGCGAGGACAACCAAAATGGGACAACCTGTACAGGGTCATCAACTTTTGTGACAAAGTCCGTTATATCTGTTGTTATAGGAGATATCAAAAAAAGTTGTTTACAAAAATAGGAGGTAGCTATAAGCTTCACGTTTTAAAATTAGTTACAAATATACAGGGTCTTCCATAACACTGTACCGCATCAAAGATATGTTTTTTTAAATGAAACACCCTGTATTTTATTTTAAATTTAAAATCCGCTTCACTTCCTCGTTACAAGAATACAAAGTTGTTATGTGTTATACAGCGTATTTAAAAAGTTATGACCAAATTTCAGTGAAAATCGAAACAAGTTCAACGCCCTGTACAATTGAAAAGGGGTACAAGAGCGATGATCTGTTCTAGCCATAGTTTTTAAATGATTGTCAAAATTCATAAAAATGATTGATCTTGCTAATACTCTTTAAATCTAGTACAGGGTAAGTCAAAACACAAATTTATTATTTGCTCAGTATTTTTAAATACATAACCCTGTATTTTATATCACTATCATACACTACAGTCAATTTAGTTTAATTTATCATAATTGTTTCCTATACCTAAACTGAATAGTTTTGGAGATATTTTAAATTGTATTGAAAAAACGTTATTTCATGAATTAAATTTATTATTTTTATTTACTATACTATTTACAAATATCTTAAAGTAACACACAAAAAACAATTAAAAAAAATTAAATAAAGAAAGTGTTATTTTTATTGTAGAAGGTGTTCGAAATGAGCTCCCATAACGTCAATACAGGCTTGAAGACGGTTTTCGAATGATCTACTAACGTTTGTAAGCATTTGTGGCGTAACATTATGAAATGCGTTTCTAATTCTGACCTTCATGTCATCAATTGTTTTTGGAGGTTCACGGTACACTAGATCTTTAATATAGACCCAGAAGAAGACGTCGACTTTACTTAATTCTGGTGATCTAGCTGGCCAATGAATTGGTCCTTCTCTTCCGATCCATCTGTTAGGAAATTGCTCATTCAATTCACCTTGGATAAGTGCGTTGTGATGAGAAGGAGCTCCGTCATGTAAATACTGTTGACGAATGTTGAGTGGCACGTTTTGAAGTAAAATAGGTAAATAAATGATTTACTAAAAAGTCCAAATAAACCTCTCCGTTTACTGTTTCCTCAAAAAAGAAAGGGCCCATTACATAATTACCTAAGATACCACCCCAAACGTTTAAGGACCACCTGGTTTGACTCTTCGTAATTATGTGGTACGGATTTGTTGTGGAGTAATAGTGGAAGTTATGCCAATTGACACATCCGTTTTTGTGAAACGTTGTTTCATCTCCGAATAAAACAAAATCGAAAAAATTTCTTTGTACAATTATTTGTTCTGCCCATTCACTAAAAAGTACCCTTCTTTCAAAATCATTCGCAGTCAGTACTTGATGATCATGGATGTGGTATGGGTGCAGGTCTCGAGATAATCAGTGCCATTTTGGAATATCCCAGGTTTCGTCTAGGAAAACAACTTCGTATAACCCTTCGTGTTTCAAACGTTTGTAAAATTTGAGGAAACGTATTCGTTTTAAAACAATATCGGGTAGCTCCATTAAACCTCTTCGGGGATCATTTTTTTTTCCATTGAAAACCTATGTTTCGTAATACAGTATGTAAAGACCTTCGACATCCTTCAAAAAGTTGATCGTTTTTTAATTTCTCCCATAAAATTTGTATGGTAATATGTTCGCCTACAAAATAAAAATTCATTGGCTACAATGTCAATAAATTGATAACCACTTACGATTCTCATATACTCTGTAAATCAAATTTCGAATCGTATCCTGGCAGAAGTTTTCAACATTGGTGATGGGTCTCGGGTGCACAAGAGATATAGCGTCTGGTTGAACTACTCCATGCTTTTTAAGAGACTGCGATTTTCTACTAACAGTAGCAATATTGACGTTTAAAGCTACAGCTACCCGCTACAACAAGACTACGATTAGATTAATTACACACATTATAAAACAATACATTACCTCTCTTACAGAAGTCAATGGGATAAAAGGGCCCCCTGTACCTTGTTCTTTTTCAAAGAAATTTACTTATTAACGAACCAACCAGTTCCCTTCCACGAATGCCTAAATGCTTGGGACACATATTAGGCAAGGTCACACAACGGAAAATAACACAAATTTGTTCTAAAAAGAACAGTTTCACAAAAACGAAATAAAATACGAAATGGAACTAACAAACACAATAATAAACGACAATAAATTACAGATGTCTTGGTTGCAACATTGTAATTTTATTTATGATGCTGTCAACTTGTAGAATTCTTTTACCCTAGAACATTACCTTTAATGACAATCCTAAAAATCAGTAACCAGTGATCAATCTCAAGTGTATACCACGTGATCAAAATATTTAAGATGGTACCACTGATAGGTTGGTAAGAAGCTGTATTGCTCTAGCTACTCTAGAGCATGGTTCGAGTAAAAACTACGATCAGTTTCAAATCTTTATTAAGGTCATTAACTTACACATATTATAAAATATTATCTTTATTTAAATAATGTATTTGATTAGACTGCATCCCTATAAAATACAACAAAATAAATAAAATATTATTTAATGATTGGATTAAATCATTACAAAATAATGAATCTTAAGTATTTAAATGTTATAATTTCATTATAATTAAATAAAATTTACAGTACATGTTTATGGAATGACAATGTCTTTTACAATTTTTTTTAACTCCTTAGGTACACATTAGTTATCACACTTTGCTTTACAGCATATGTTCAAAATGACCGCCATTAAATTGTAAACATAAGTTCACCCTACGTTGCATATTCGCAAATACATTTTGTAACATTTGGGCACTAAGAAAATACAAAAGTGAAAAACGAAGGTATAATATGACATAAACTAAAACGACTAAAACCACACTAAAAATCCAAAGCAGCCAACTGCAAAACAACAATATTAACAACTAGGGATTTTTGTCATACCACTATAGTACACTTGAGATTGATCACGTTGTATTACATTGGTACTGCTTCTACGTCATATATCACATGCAACGGTTTTAGGATTGTCAGGACTATAGCCATTAATTCACGAAACATTTTACGAAAATTCTTAGGTTGGTAAAGCTTGATCCGAAATTAGGTCATGCATGTCACTCGTACAAAAATGTGTCAAAAATAGGATACGTCTAGTGGGAAAAAAAATCGCGACCATATTTTTAGCAATTTCACGTACTTCAGGGGGCGTACATGCAATATCATCTTCCATTTTCGTGTTTTGTGACAGAATTTGGATAAAACAAAAGGAGACTAGATCAAATTTTCACTTTTAATATTAAGACCGCCAAAAAAATCTCTAAATCAACTAACGTAAAAAAATTTTTAAACTTTCGCGCTTCAAGACTGGTCTTATGAAACTTATTTTTTAATATACTATTATGACACTCAAACGGGTGTTCTACTAATGTTTGACTTTATGAATTTTTTTTTTTTTATGTTGGTATGTAAACTAATAAGGCCGTCTTGCATTACACAATAAATTATACAGGAAGTTGAACAATTTTAAGACATGAAATGTAGGAGATTTCTTGTATGAAATAATACACAATGTAAATATATAGGCTGTAATCATACGCAGTTTAGAGTTAGAGGGTCGAAAACTGTTTTACTGCTTTAAATTCCAAAATGAACATTGCCTTAAATCGTAGTCGCTGTATTAAGTTGTGAAACTACACAAGGTATAAAATCAAAAAATGGTTACAAAGAAGAACTGCTGGAAAAGGCGTTTAGCACATGCTTCATGATGAATTACGCATTGAAGATCCAGAAGCATATAATAGTATATTACATAATAAGGGTGGTAAGTAGCTTATTACACAAGAGTGTCGTAATTTACATGAGTGCATAATTGGCATTACCACCCGAGTTGTGTACTATGCTTATTCTACTCCTATAGAGTATAAGAACAGTAACGTGTTGAGTAATACGTAACTACCACTCATTAAGATTCTTATGACCTTTGAACGTTTTATACACGGACATAATTTTGTAATGAACGATTCTATAAAAATTAGTAAATTGTATGGCTTATTTCATACAGGGTGATTGATGGTGGATGGCCTATTAGACGTTTATGGAGAAATAGTCAAGGGATCACTTTGAAAATTTGGTGGCTTATATAAATGGATATGCTCTCTCTTTTGAAAATATTTTCAACTGTGCGGTGTTACCGCTTCTACAAGAAAGTATTAGCAACTTTGATAATTTAAATGGAACACCCTGTGTATTATTTTTTTGTTAGATTCCCTATTGATCTTATGGCTTTCAAAAAGGGTCCGCAGTCTTGAACTCTGACAGATCAACGCACTGAAATTTGGTGAGAAGTAAGGTAATGCCCAGTGGAATTTCAATCTGTGTCCAAATCTAAGTTATAATAGTATAAGGTATTTCAAAAATACTAATATTTTTCTTGTTCGGATATACGATAAAAAGTATGTTTATTTAATGGAACACTCAGAACGCAGAAGCTCTCGTAACATGGGAATTTTCTGGTGCCCAATAATGCAGGTTTCTTCTATTAAAAATTCCTTCGCGAGAAAATTTCGACTCATCACTCCAAATAATTTTTCGTAAAATACTAAATACTAAATTTCAGTGCGCTGATCTTTCAAGAGTTCAAGACTGCGGACCCTTTTTGAAAGCCATGTTTTTTTGAAAAAAGAAAGTGAAATAAATTATCTCGAAAACGATAACAGATAGGTATAGGAACATACTAAGAAAAGTTATTAAGAGATCAATAGGGAATCTAACAAAAAAATAACTCAAAGAGTGTTTCATTTAAATAGTCAAATTTGCTAATACTTTCTTGTAGAAGCGGCAACACTGCACAGTTGAAAATATTTTCAAAAGAGAGTGCATATACATTTTTATAAACCACCAAATTTTCAAAGTGATCCCTCGACTATTTCTTCATAAACGTCTAATAGGCCATCCACCATCAATCACCCGGTATACCACGTTAGGAATTCGAACCAAATTAAACCGAACTAGTTACCACCGCTGGTTTTATTAGTTACTTTGAAATTAAACAAATTAACCTCAATTTTGGTATGGTTAACGACGGAATGAAATATTATTAACGGAAGTGATTGCTCTAAAGTAATAATAAACTCAAATCTACTACAAACTGTAATTTGCGGTCGTTATTGATATATTATTGTTTTTCAAACTTGAAATTTATTGAAAAAATTTTCAGTTTACAATAATGGACTATGCTTTTTAACATTGAAGTAAATGGCTTAGATACAAATATGGGTTTTAATGTGGACACGTTGCTTTCAGTATATTCTATGTACTAAATTGTAGTGGCCGTTGCGGCTTTATTTAACACAAAATTGTTAATTCAACTTTCTGCTACGTTTTATGATATTTAAGTCGGCAGATTGCCACTTACATGATTGGAATGGAGGTGGAAGTTATACCATAAGTTAAAATGACCTAATTGTTACATTACAATTAAAAATATGTGTAATATGCCTTCTATAATAAATACTGTGAATATCGCACCTACCTACCTCATTTATGAAATGATTAACTTATTTAAAAAAAAATTATTTTAATTAATATAACAAAAAGTTACAGAAACTGTGTATAATGAATAACATTATATAGCATATTACATAACGAGCAACGAAAATGGTAGATATCGCACAAGCGGGAATCCCGCGAGTGCAGGATAGATACTTTCTTGCGAGCCTAATGTACACTATTTTTCCTACGACCATGAAAAGTTAGTTCCTTAATGTTTTATTGATCCCAAATTCAACAATTACAAAATATATTTTAATCTAATATTTCAAGTTTGTTATTAAGAAATCATAATCATGCCTTAACAAATAGTGTAGTACGTAATTATTATGAATTTAAAGGTTACCTGAATATTTAAACTTGTCAAATCATGAAAGTCAAATAATTTGAAATCACTATGGTACTGCCATCAGCTTGCTCATATTATTTATGTGAATAGCAGTAAGCGTGGCGACTTTGATCGACCGAACTCCCTGTCAGGCCGATGACAACCGGTAGTTGCGAAAGTAAAAGGCACACCTGTTTTTTACTTTCGAATTGGGTACAATGAGAAAATGAAACGCACTAGTGTGCGAAATTATTATTTTCTATACGATTAATTGTCCGATATGAACCACTTTCGTGCATGGTCGTAGGAATTGTAGTTTACGTAAAAAGTCCCAAAAGTGGTCTTTTACTGGACGAGTCCAGTATAAGCACTTTTGGGACGTATTACGTATATGTGTTGTACCGTAAACATCATTATTGATTATAAGTTTTGTAACGATAAGTTCAAGTAATTAAATTATATTAATTATAATACATAATAAATTTACGAGTAATTTGAACCACGACCTGTACTTTCAGAGTACCGCGCTAACCAACTGCGCCATCAGGTCGTAGGTTCAAATCCTACTGAGGTAAACTATTTATTTATGTATTTAATAAAATTAATAATAATTTTTAATTACATATTTACCTTTGAACTTATTCGTTCATAACAAAAACTTATAATAATTTAATTTAGTCAAGTTGCTTTGGTATGTGTGAATCCTTGCGATATTGCAGGCTCACATACCATTAATTATAAGTAATTTGATTGTAATCTCATTATATTTAGAATTAACATCATTTCTACATACATAAAGACAAAATTTACATCGATTGGAGCTTGAACCTTGATGGCGCAGTTGGTTAGCGCGGTACTCTAGCAAAGTACAGGTCGTAGGTTCAAATCCTACTCGAGGTAAACTTTTATTTATGTATTTAATAAAATTAATAATAATTTTTAATTATATTATTTAATTTAGATTTTTATAACAAGAACTCTTTATTAACTAATTTTAACAATTTTTGTAGCAATCGTAAATTTTTGATTTACAAATATAAACAATATTTTTGAATAGTTATATTAAATGTAAGGTGGCAACTAAGAATGCGAGGTATCTATCTGGGAAACTCTCCATCGTAGAGGCTTGCGCAAAAAAAGTTATTACTAAACGACCAATACAAAACCTGCAAAATATTTTCAAGTTTTAAAATGGCTAGACGTAACTAATCTTGAATCTAAAAGTGATGTTTCGTGAATTCTTGTATTAACCTAATAAAAATAACTGATCTTTGAAGTCAAGGATAAACTGAACTTTTTGTTTGGCACTTTTGACGTATGTCTAATAAGTGGGTATTCAAAGCTTTAAATAACCTGTATCTTCGAAACGGCTAAGCCGATTTTAACAAACTTAGGCGCGTTGAAATATAGTTAAAAAATAAAAATTTAAGGATTTTAGTATAAAGTTTTCTTTGGCCGATATTTTAGGTTAGGAACAAGATATCTAGATGCGGTTTTCGCAAGCTTGTTTAGGCATCATTTAGCTACTTGTTCATGAAAAAAAGTCATACCAATGCATTTAATTTTTTTGCGAAAATTAACCGTTTCTGTCGGAATATCGAACAAAGCCCTCTAGCGACGACATGTGAAACTAACAAAACTTCAATTATTTTAACATTTGTAGCCCAAGAAAAGCTCTTTTCAACGCGCCCAAGTTTGTTAAAATCGGCTTAGCCGTTTCGAAGACACAGGAGGTTATTTAAGGAAACCTTTGAATACCACCCACCGCTTTATTTTTAAACATACGTCAAAAAGTGTCTAACAAAAAAAAGTTCAGATTATCCTCGACTTCAAAGATCAGTTATTTTTTTATTAGGTTAATATAGCAGAATTCACAGAAATGTCACTTTTTTAGATTCAAGATTGCAGTTACGCCCCCTAGCGGCCATTTCAAAGACTTGAAAATATTTTCCAGGTTTTTGTATTGTTTTAGTATTAACTTTTTTTTTCTACGATGGATAGTTTCCCAGATGCAGTACCTCGCATTCTTAGTTGGCCACCCTGTACAATTATTAGCATTACTTATCTGTGGGCACGGTATATCAAAATTATTCGTTGACGTGAAATTTTTCGAACTAAGAGTTTCTGAGATTTATTTTTTTGAGCTACCTGCTTTTTGAATTTTGTTAGCGTTATCAATCTTATTCTGGACTAAATCCTCAATGTAGCCTTCAGCAACTTAGATGAACTCCAACCACCATGTCTTTTTAAGTTTAAGATGTCAAGCACCTTCATTAGCTAGCAAAGTCGCCGAAGTAATTGAAATCTGGGCTCCTAGAAGGTCATCGTAAAACTGTAACGTTGTTGTTTGCAATCCAATTCCGAACCACATTTGAAGTGTGGATCGGAGAGTTATCATGCTGGAACGTGAACTCTTGAAGAATTTGTTGAACTGTCCGTAACAATATGTTCTCTAAATTGTTAACATAAACGGGTCCAGTTAACCTTTCTCCAATATCCCAACAGATTCCAGGACCTTGAGAATTTATCCAGGCCCACATGTTGACACCGAAATGATCACTTCTTCTTACTTCATGGATGTATCGTTTCATCATATCGTGCATTAACTGGCCGCTAAACTCTCACACGACCACTGTGGTATGATCGAAATAATTTTTCGTCTGAGAAAATAACGTTGTTCCAAAATCTAGCATCCCTGTTAATGTATTCGTTTGCAAAGGCCAGTCTCTCTTGCTTATTTTGTTCAGTTAAGAATGGTTTATTTGCCGCTGAACAATTTTTTAGACCAATTGCCTTTAAACGCTTCTGAGCAGTTCGAACGCTTCCAGGAAAATTTGCCTCTTCTACTGCAGTACTTGCAAATTCGAATGGGTTTTCCACATTATTCTGTTTACTGTGCTTTTTCCAACGTTAAACTGACCCGCAAGTTGTCGTGTAGACCATCTGTCTTCCAGTCGTTGAAGTATTCTTGCTCTAGTAACTTCATTAATATGAGCTGCCATAATAATTTTGACAATAAGCATAAAATTCTAACAATCACACTCAAAACCATAGGAACTACAAATGTCTGGTTAAGTCTGGTTTACGCGATACAAAAAAAAATGCATGAGAATTTATTACAGTACTTGTCCCGATTTCTACGGCTTCGACTGTACATTCGGTAATATTTAATATATTCTTCGGTAACTGCAAATCTCCTGTTTACATCATTCTTTGTTTGCTTAAGTTTCACAATTATTAACGTTCCCGAATCTTCAATATCATCTAATGTAATTTGGCTCATTTCACAAATTCGACAAGCTCCTGCAGTCCCAAATACAACAACAACCTTGCTCATAAATATACTTCATCGGGAGCATTTTTTAAAAAATCACTAATTTGTGTACTCGTAAAAATAGCAGCTTTCTTGGGTGTGTAACCTTTCCCATTTTGTTCCAGAAATGTAATTAGTTTGAAATATTTTGAAATGTCTACATTATTACTGGATTGTAACATACTTTTAACCATTGAGTAATTCGATCACACTGTTGATGGCTTTTGGTATTGTGCAAGTTCCGAAAAATAAGCCAAGAACACCGTCTCTGAGATCGAACTGCATGTCTTTTTCATCTTCCATTCCATAACTCTTGAATACGCGGTTTCGTAAATTTTCCGTGATTTAGGTGGCAATAATTGTGTGGCGCTACTTTTTCTGCTGCTACTAACTCCGGTGGAGTCAAAGAAAACTCGAAATCAGACATTTTTAACTTTATATTATTCATAATAACTTCTAAACAACCACTAAGTTGGCAATTTTTAAATCATATTACAGAATTAAATTGGAAGATATTTAATTATTTTAAAGGTTTCTTTAGCAACGCAGGTCTAATTGTCACTATAAGTACAATAGCCTACCAGTTTAAAACTTCAAATTTCACATCAATAATTTTCTGACTTAAAACCCATTAACGCGTAGCGTTGCCATATGGCAACATTAAACACTATACCATAAATTATATCATAAACAGGAGAATTTGTTCGGGTAGAGGCGGGTCCTTTCGCAAATCGAGACTCGAGGGTTACTCGAAGATATAGTGCATGAAAGAATTAGTATCTGACGTTTATTACAGCAGTTAGGTCAGTTTTGAAATTGTGAAGTGCACGCGGTACTGAAAATATGGACACAAGATTCGAGTAAGTAAGTATAACCTAGGCTAAACTTTTGAGATTTTTAAGGTATATTTATTGAAACACTGCAGTACATAGTGCAATAGAGTTTTTCATATAAGAATTTTACTAAAGTTCTGTATTTTGTAATTTCCACGTGTTTAGTAATAGCAATGTTGCCATATGGCAACGCTACGCGTTTACACAACCTAATTTTCGATTTTTTCTATAGGAGAGATTTTTCGCTTGCAGAAGCGCTAAATATCATCGAAAATAATGATCTCGACGCTGAAATTTTCCTCGAACCTCCAGATGTAAATATAGAAACAGATGAGGATTCGGAGACGAGAAAGCGGTTAAGATTGGCGTTTTGTTTTTATTGAGAACATTTGTTTATTTGCACTGTTTACAGAATCATTGATAACTTTACATCTCGTCAGCTAGTATCTACTGCTAAGATAAGATTAGCTAATAATGCAAGAATTGGTATCGACAATAATGAACCTGCAGATATTGAAGCGGTAGCAGATTCTATCAAGTCAGAGGGTACCAAAAAATGGATTTTCGAGAAACTAAAATCTAAAAAACAAAACAACAAGCTACAACCGCGATGGGATGGACAAGGCGATTTCGAGAGCCCAGCTTCATTATTTCCCAACACGAATTATTCTATATATGAGAACATGAGTATGGTTGAAATATTTGAACAATTTGTCGATGATGCGGTCATTCAGCATATGGTAAACGAAACACGTCATTATGCAATGTTTCTCAATTGCGTTGATCCTGGTATAACAGCGGACGAAATTAGATGTTTCATTGACATTTTATACATTACCGGTTATAACAACTTACCATCCAAGCGACATTATTGGAGTTCTAACAATGATGTCAAAAACATTGCAAATCTGCAGATTTCTTCATTTAGAGGATAACACTAAAATTAATCCACAAGACAAAGCTTGGAAAATATGTCCGCTAATGGAATTGATGAAAGAACGTTGCGTGCGAAACTTCCAACCAGAGGAACATCTTTCGTATGACAAAAGCATGATTAGATATTTTGGCAGACAAACATGCAAGCAGTTCATTCAAGGAAAACCCATCAGGTTTGGCTATAAAATGTGGTGTTTGAATAGCAAAGATGGATATTTTATCAATTTTGATTTGTATCAGCGAAAATCTCCGAAATCGAATACCGACTATGAAGTATTATTTGGGAAAGCTAGTGCTCCTCATGTAGTTTTATTAGAGGAACTCCCAGAAAATAAACGTAATTTAAGATACCTACCACATTTACATGGACAATTTGTTTTCTGGACGTAATTTATTTTCATATCTTAAATTCCTTGGTTATTCGGCAATTGGAACAATACGGGACAATCGAATACCTAAAAACTGCCCCATTGCTACTAAAAAAACATTTCAACATCAAGATAGAGGCTACTGTGAGAAAGCTGTTGAGAGAAACGATGAATTATTTTACTTACGCTGGATGGACAATGCGGTTGTAACCATACTATCATCATCATGTGGTACTCAAGAGATAAGTCAAGTGAAACGGTATTCTCAAAAAAATAAGAGACACAAATATTGCCAGGCCAAAAGTAATTGCTCTATATAACAAGTACATGGGCGGAACTGATCAAATGGATCAAAATATTGCTTGTTACCGTGTTTTGGTGTACGGGGAAAAAATGGTATTGGCCCATTATAACTTGGCTTTTGGATGTTGCCCTTCAGAACAGTTGGGTATTATTTAATAAGAGCAGGAATCAGAGAATGCCCCAATTAGACTTCAAAAGAGAAATTGCTAATGCTTACCTAGCGAAGTATGGAACTGCGAGTAAAGGATCTGGAAGACTAGCCACATCATGCGCATCTTCAATAGACAGTCGCATATTTGATGAAGTCAGGTTTGACCGATTAGATCATTTGGTGATCCGGTCAGAACAAAATAAAAAACGAAGGTGTGCCAAACGTACTTGCAAATCCATCGTGAGAACAATGTGTTCAAAATGTAAAGTAGCTCTGTGCATAGACTGCTTTCGAAGTTTTCATGCTCGTTGAAATGTTATGTATTTAAAACTTTGCATATACTGTTTCTTGTTACGAAATATTAAAATTTTGTTTTCTCAATACAATAAAAGCATTAAAGTAATTATTTTTTAATTTGGGTAGTCTAAGCGCGTAGCGTTGCCATATGGCAACACCATTTTTTGCAAAAAGTATACATCTAATGACAAAAATTTATAAAAACAAATTGTTTCTTAAACTATTTTCTTTAGAATAAACAACACAGAAGTTAAAAATTATAAAAATAAATAATTCGCGCGTTAATGGGTTAAGTAAATAACGGTCACGTTAGTTTTCTATTAAAAATAGATTTGGTAATTTAGTTTTTCAGAAAGTTATTCTAATTTCAATGAGAGTAGAAGGGGGACACCTCAACTTTCACTTTTGTGACGTCATTTGATCTTGGGGATTTCCCAAGGCCTGCCACGTGGCTGACCACTATTTGACCTTGAGAAAGTTGTTTACCTTGAGAAACAGGTTTGCCTTGAGAAAGTTGTTTGCCTTGAGAAACAGGTTTACCTTGAGAAACAGGTTTGCCTTGAGAAAGTTGTTTACCTTGAGAAACAGGTTTACCTTGAGAAACAGGTTTAGCTTGAGAAACAGGTTCACTTTGAGACCAGGGGCTACGCGGGAAATTTGAAATTGTGGTTTCTTGTCAGACGAGAGCCACCTCTAGGACCTGGTGCAGCGCTTGGGGCTGTTTTATGGAAATTCTTGTAAGATAAATGTACCTCTAGACCTGGTGCAGCACTTGGGGTTGTTTTATGAAATTCTTGTAAGATAAATGCTATAGGACCTGGTGCAGCATTGGGGTTGTTTTAATAATAAAGATTTTGTAAGATAAATGTTACTTAGACCTGGTGCTTGCTGAAAATTGAAAATTACATGACTATGCTAACTTGTAAGACAGTTTGATTAGAACCTCTGATGAAATAGACGACTCTAATGCTAACTTGAAGACAGAGCTTGTTTGACGCCATAGCAGGATATGGATAACGAGTATTTACTGTATAAAGGTGGCGCTCCTAGTGGTATATTCAGAGATTAATCAGGAGATTCTGTGGTGCCATCTAGCAGGTATGTGGTTAATGAGTATTTTCTGTAAGGTAACACTACCATTGGCATATTTCAGACTGGAATCAGGGTTTGTTTCTGAGTCATCAGAGGAAGCTAGCGTATTTGCTTAATTATGATTAGCATGAATCAATTCATAAGCTAATTAGAAGACATTAGTGTTTAGTGTTTAAGTGACTTGATAACATGTCTCGTATAACGCTTTATCATGAAGTCAATGCATTTAGTAAGACCTGTAGAACACATAAAGGTGTTCTTAAATGTGTTAATACAAATTATGTCTTCTGGATGTGACACAGTATATCGTTTAAACATGATTTATCATAACCAATCAAAATTAATATAATAAGACCTTAAACATCACATTACATACGTAAAAAAATGTTAAGGAATTACCGAAATCGTAACTTGTATTTAAATAAATACAGAGATTGATCTGGTCTTTGAAAATTTTTAGGCCATTACAAACCGTCAGTTAACGATTTGCTATGTATAAAAAAATTGTACATCAAGGAAAGTGTTTGGATCTCAAACCAAGCGGCATCTTAACCAACCTGTTTACTATGTAATAAACTTTAAATTTGAATTGTTGATTTTTACATACCTTAATCCACATTTGATTGAAGCTCTGACGTCATCTACTTAAGTAATAGTTTTACCCTCATTTAGAATGTAAAACAGCATCACTTTGACTGTCTCTTTGAATATTATTTTGTTAGTACAAACATTCAAAAACAACTGCCATTTTGATATTGAACAGACCTTATAATGTACTACTCAGTATTTAAAATTCAAACAGTTAATTACAATGGTTTTAAATGAGTTTCAGAGATAAAATCTGTTTTGTAAATGCAGCGAATGCAATATTAAATAAACTGTAACTTAATCTGATATGTACTATTTGTGAAGTAATAACTATTTAAATGATAGATGTGTAATTATTAGTTTTAAATTATTTGTACTATGAGTTAATGTTTAAATTATCTGTAGTTTAATTACTACACATCAATTGTAAATATGTTTACGTACAATTAATTTTAAAACGATTATAAACAATAGATTCAATTGGTAAAGTTTAAATAGAAAACAAATAAAAGTACAATCTATTTTATTTATCAGTCTAGAATAGTACAAAAGCATATATTATACTTATACATCATTTTAGAATTAAGTTGTAGAGAAAGTTATTTACATATTGATAAACTATTTTGTATGAAATGTAATTATCCTTAAATCGTTATAATATTTTAAAAACCTGATTCTCTCTTCAAGCAACTACCAGAATGTTCACCACCATCGAATGTCTCTATATTAGAGACATACCTCAGAGGACAACCGCGGGAGGTATTAGTCATTCCGATGGATGTGCTACAGTCATCCTGCGGAGAAGAAGATCAACAGCAACCAGCACCACCACCACCGGTAGTATCAACAGGGTCGGTAGAGCATATAGATGGTGGTGAACATTCTGGCGTTAACTGCTTGTCCCCTATTCGAATGACCGGTGCTGCTCTTGGTTTAATATCCTCATCCACCTTCACAACAGATACTAAGGACTTGTGCTCCTCCTCCTCCTCATCTGTAATGACAATGACTGGGTCAATTCCTATGTTATCATGGAGTGGTACCTGTTTCGATATGAATGATGTGATGAGCCCTTTTCCTTTTTTCTTGATGTGGAGGAAGTGACGGTTGAAGGCCTTTTAGAGCTGATAGCTGTAGTTGTTTTCACCTTTTTCGAGATGCGTGGTGGTGGTTGTGTAACGTCCTCCTCAGATAGTGGTTGTTCTTTTCTGCTCTTAACAGGCGGCGTATCTTTACCTCTTCCCTCTCCAGATCTGCACTCTCTTGAATAAATCTTCTTTGTTGTAACTCAAGTTGCACTCGTATCAACTCATGGACCTCCTTCACCTTCTCGATTATTTTCATCTGCTGCTCAGCGTCGATTTGGATAAATTTAGTGATGTGTTCCATTTTTGATGGTAGTTGCTTGAAGAGAGAATCAGGTTTTTAAAATATTATAACGATTTAAGGATAATTACATTTCATACAAAATAGTTTATCAATATGTAAATAACTTTCTCTACAACTTAATTCTAAAATGATGTATAATATATGCTTTTGTACTATTCTAGACTGATAAATAAAAATAGATTGTACTACTTTTATTTGTTTTCTATTTATTTTAAGAGCCCTGTAATACCAATTGAATCTATTGTTTTTATAATCGTTTTTAAAATTAATTAATTGTACGTAAACATATTTACAATTGATGTGCAGTAATTAACTTACTAAAGCAAGCATAATTTAAAACGAATTAACTGTCATCACTGTAGTAAAACAAAAGTAATTTTAAAATCATATTTGTATACATGGATATAGCAAACTAATAATTACACATCTTATCTTATTTTTAAAAATAGGGTTATTATCTTCACAAATAGTACATATCAGATTAAGTTACAGTTTATTTATATATTGCATTCGCTGCATTTTACAAAACAGTTTTATCGTACGCTGAAACTCATTTAAAACCATTGTAATTAACTATTTGATTTTAAATAATGAGTAGTACATTATAAGTGTCTTCAAATATCAAAATGGCCTTATTGTTTTTTTTGAATAGAAAAAATATTTTGTACTTTTAAAAGAGACCTTCAAAAATAAAATATTCAAAGAGACAGTCAAAGTGAATGCGTGTTTTTACATTCTAAATGAGGGTAAAACCCTATTAGCTATAACTTGTTAGAGATGACGTCAGAGCTTCAATACTTTAAATAGTGGATTCAGGTACGGTAAAAATCAGACGATCTCAAATTGTAGAAGTCGTAATTACTACTAGTAACAGGTTTGGTGAGACTGCCGGCTTGGTTTGAGATCCCAACACTTCCTTGAGGTGTACAAGTCTTTTTTTATACCATAGCAAATCCGTTGAGACTGACGGTTTGCCTCCAGGTCATCATTATTATCTTCTCAGAGAGGACCAGATGCAATCTCTGTATTTATTAATACAAGTCACGATTTCAGGGTAATTCCTTAACATTTTTTTTACGTATGTATGTATGTATGTTTAAGGTCTTATAGTATTATTTTAGATTAGGATATGATAAGATAAGGTAGTGTTGTACAACGTATACTGTGTCACATCCAAAAATAATTTTAAACCCCATCTTAAAAACACCTTTATGAATGTTCTACAGGTCTTACAAATGCAATTGATTAGTAAAGCTTATAGAGAATATGTATAAGTCATAAACTACAAACAAATCCTAATTAGCTAAGCAATATACCACTTTACCTCTATTACAGAAAAACGCTAGCTGCTCCTCCTGATGACTCAGCAACAAACCTCTGATTAACCCTGAAATATGCCAATAGGTAGTGTTACCTTTATTACAGAAAATACTCATTAACCCATACCCCTGCTAGATGGCACCACAAACAAATCCCTGATTAAACCTGAAATATACCACTAGGTAGCGCCACCTTTATTACAGCAAATACTCGTTAGTCCATACCCCTTGCTAGATGGCGTCGCAAACAAGCTCTGTCTTACAAGTTAGCATTAGAGTCCTCGTACTATTTCCTATCAGAGGTTCAGACCTAACACAAGACTCTGTCTTACAAGTTAGCAATAGGGTCCCTTATTCAATTTCCAAATTTTCAGCGAAGCACCAGGTCCTAGAGATAACATTTATCTTACAAGAACATCTTTATTATTAAAAACAACCCCAAGTGCTGCACCAGGTCCTAGAGGTAGCATTTATCTTACAAGAATTTCCATAAAACAGCCTCAAGCGCTGCACCAGGTCCTAGAGGTAGCTCTCGCCTGACAAGAAACCACAATTTCAAATTTCCCGCGTAGCCCCTGGTCTCAAAGTAAACCTGTTTCTCAAGCTAAACCTGTTTCTCAAGGTAAACCTGTTTCTCAAGGTAAACCTGTTTCTCAAGGTAAACAACTTTCTCAAGGCAAACCTGTTTCTCAAGGTAAACAACTTTCTCAAGGCAAACCTGTTTCTCAAGGTAAACAACTTTCTCAAGGTCAAATAGTGTTCAGCCACGTGGCAGGCCTTGGGAAATCCCCAAGGTCAAATGACGTCACAAAAGTGAAAGGTGAGGTGTCCCCCTTCTAGTAATGAGTAAAATAATGGACAGCGATTCCGATTCTGAGTTTTGTTTTACTCCACCGGAATTAGTAAAAGCGGCATCATTGAAAGTATTGCCAAGTAAATCACGAAAAATGTACGAAAACGCATATGCAAAATTTATGGAATGGAAATTGAAAAATAAATGCAGCTCTTTTTCGGAAACAGAGTTATTGGCGTGTTTTGCTGTATCGCCGTGTGGTCGACTTATTCAATGATTAGAAGTACATTACAAACTAATAATAATGTGAATATTTCCAAATATGTCAAGTTAATCACATTTCTAAAGCAAAATGGAAAAGGTTACAAACCCAAGAAATCTTAAGATTTTCACGAGTACCCAAATTAAAGGTTTCTTATATAATGCTCCTGATGAAGTTTATTTAATGACTAAGGTTATTGTTGTATTAGGAATTTCGGGAGCTTGTCGAATTTGTGAAATAAGCTAGATAATATTAGATGACATGTACATAGCCCTTCGCCCACCAGCAGCAAAAGATCGCCGTCTTTTTATGCATACCGCAGTGGAAAATGTATTAATCAGGTTGTGGGTAAAAATTAGTTTTATAAAATACTTGAAACAGTGGCCAATTTTCTTGGATTAGAAAATGCTAACTTATACACGAGTCATGCATTTCGTAGATCGTCAGATACCCTTCTTGTGGATTTTGGAGAAGACTTGTTAACATTAAAAAAACACGGCGGTTGGAAGTCTTCAATGGTCGCAGAAGGGTATGTTGATGACTCGATAGCGCAAAGAACAGAAATTGCTAACAAACTGTTACAAACGTCTTACAATGCATCATATAAAGTAACACCAAATTTCCGGCTAAGTACATCCAGAGCAGTGGCATCCGTGGCAGAAAATGTTAGCAGAAGTTTCAAATCGTCCTTGGAAAAAGACTTTCGTGCAATGCAGGTTTAACAACTGTACTTTCAATGTTAAGAAAATGTAACTTTCGTTTTTAAAATAAATGTTGTGTTTATATTTATTTGTATTACGTATACGTACCCGGGAATAAAGTACCAATTTTTTTCCCCGGGAATAAGTAATTCCATTAAAAGTGATATTTTAGTCCCTGCCAAAAGAGACAAAATGTCAATTTTTTTTCCCGTCACAGAAAAAAATAACTAAAGTCATAACCTATATTATATTGTTCAATATTTCGTTTATACTTCTATATGTAACGTATTGCTAAATTAAATCATATCCAAAGTTATTATCTAACTTATTCTTTATGTACTAAATAAACATAAATTCAACTACAACGGAAAGCTCATAATGCATTATCGAATATAATGCTTAATCTATGAAATGCGTAGTGTGAAACAAGTCATATTCAATACATAGTAAGTTTCTGTTTTATATTTGAAACTCAATTGGGAAATTGTACAGACTATCACTGATTAACTAAAATTATTAATCTAGTAAATGTAGAATGTATCAAATAATCTCTTGCACCATCGATAAACGGTACTTCGGATGTTATTACATTATGTCCTTCACTTTTCTAAAATGGAAATTATAATTTAGTGATGTTGTTACATGGCGGTTAAAAGTTTCTTTAAATAACAATGTCAATACCTGTTTACCAAAGTTCGCATGTTAAAACACCTAAAAATTGATGTGTATGCTAGATTAATAGAACAAATCGGTTTGAACTCCCAGTTAAGGGCTATTACTGCAACCAATAGAGTATATATATGTGCTTGATACTTCAAAACCACATTTTACGAAATATTAATCTTGACATACCATTGTAATAATATGTAATCATTTTTTAACATTGAAATTCATACATTGGGGTTAACTTAGTGGAACAAAACTACTTCAGGGGTACCAAATTAATAATTGTAATGGAGAATTTACACATATAGTAAATGGTTATTGTTGTGTTACGTATATAGGAGTAGAAAGAAAACTTTACGCATGAACAACGATCATTTTAAGAAAATTCTGCAAGTAATATCTCAAGACATAGAAAAGGTTGACAGAAATTTTAAATAGTGCATACCAGCCGAACAAAGGTAACGAATATATCACTCTTTTAAACATTAATTAAGAGTTTTCAAGATTAGCAGTTTACGCTGTAATACCTAGCGTGTAGAAATACATATCGAGATCTGATGTATGCAACACGCATTGATGAAAGCACGATTAGTTTAATTGTTTCACAAGTTTGTAAAGCGATAATCCAAAGATTGATGTTGATGTTTATTGTGTGTATGTGTATATATATATATATATATATATATATATATATATATATATATATATATATATACACACACATATTTAATCTGTCCAGAAACGAAGCGAAGGAATAAATCAACATGTTTGGTAGATTCCAGTGGCGTTAAGAGTTGGGAAGGAACAAGGATATTTTTTATTTGTAATATAATTTTTCTTCCAGATTAAAAGAATTTTGTGGTTAATTAGGTAGTTATTGATTGTTTGGATTATCAACTCCGTATGTATTACAAATTGCTAATACCATTATAGACCACATTTTTAATACTTTAAACTGATTACTAATAACTGGAACTAGAAAGTATGTACTGTATTTACAATTACACTTTAATAGATATTAATGTGTTTTCAATAAAACATTGCAATCGTCATTTGTTTGTCTGCAAAACCCATGTACACGCCTGTGATCTTTACTTTGGAAACTCAACAACAGGTACATCCCATTATTAAAGGATTAGGAGCTATTGATAAATAACTTACGTTGTAACGCTATAGTATGGAAGCGGTATATCCTAAAACTAGTTTAAGAAATCTATTAAGTACTTAATACAAAATCGTGTACCGCTTATATGTAAAATAAATGAACTATTTTTTTGCTTCGTTTCTGGACAGACTATATATATATATATATATATATATATATATATATATATATATATATATATATATATATATATAATCTGTCCAGAAACGAAGCGAAGGAATAAATCAACATGTTTGGCAGATTCCCGTGGCGTTTCGATAGCTACGCTATCAACATCAGCGGTCGACTAGGGCGGGCTAAAGAAAATTTCTAACATATATACCATCAGCGAGTAACGCTTCGTTGCTAATCTGGTGAAAGTGAAAGTTTAATGAGTTCTGAGTAGCTTAAACGTCTTTGATCATCATTATTCATTAGAATTTGTTTGTTTTTGAAAATCTCTAAACTTTCATAACAGTCAAGTTCGTGCTTATTACTAACATGTTTGATTAATGATACCTCATCTACTACATGATTTTTATCAAACATATGTAGGGCTACGGCAGACTTGTCTCAACGTTTGTATTTTATATGAGCTAAGTGTTCTTTAAAACGAATTTTGATAGGTCGTTTAGTTTGCCCCACATATATTTGTTCACAATTTTTACAATTAATCTTATAAATTCCCGACCTATCCTGCTTATCCACTTTATCTTTTGGATTGCCTAAAAGCGTTTGCAAACTAATTAATTTTGGACAAAATTTTAGGTAGACCTTTTGTATAAGCAGGATAGTTTGGTAACTTTACATACTTTATTTCTATTTGTTCTCTAGCGTTACCTAATGTAGTTACGTTCTTACACCTCATCCTATGTGTTTGTTTCCTAACTATATTCATAACCACTTCATCTGAAAACCCATTGTTTGCAGCAATTCCTTTAATAGTGCGCAATTCCTTATTATAATTTTGAAATGAAAAAGGAAAATTAGCAATCTATGAACCAAAAAGTTAAAAGCCGCAAGTTTGTGCTGTCTACAGTGGTTTTAGTCATTGGTTATGAATCTTTTAGTGCTAGTTTCCTTACGATAAATATTTATATCTAGTTACCAGAGTATCAAGGAACGGGAGACTGTCATTTGCCTCTATCTCATAGGTAAATTTGATTGTCGGAAATTTAGAATTTAAAGTTTCTACAAAGTTCTCAACGCTACAAGTTTTAGTATTAAGGATGGCAAATACATCATCCACGTATCTAATCCAGGAAAATAAGGCAAATCGCGATTTAAGTCTGTCTCAAATTTACCCATGGATAGATTAGCTATAAACGGAGATAAGGTATTGCCCATTGTCGTATGTTCTTGCTGGAAAAATTGATGGTTAATTTTGAAAAAGGTTTGTTTCATACACAAATCTGTTAATTTAAGAAAATCTTCTACTTCTCTATCGGTTTGATCTATTGGAACGCTCGGAAACAGTGAAAAAACGTCGAATGAGACTAAAATTTCATTTGCTTTAAGTTCATTGTTTTTGATTTTATCAATAAATACATACGAATTTGCCACATTGAAGTTGGGGCTGTTGGTAGGAGAGGTTATGAAATTTATTAGACCTTCGTAGTTGAAGTAATCATTTTAGGACGAGGATCTTTGGTAATTACTGAATAAGATCCTGAACTTGAGAGTTCTTTAACTGATGCAAAATAATCCTCTTTGTTTAAAATGACTACTTGATTGCCTTTATCTGCTTTGAGGTAACTACAATTTTTACTTTTGAGATCTTTAACAATTCGAAGCTCTGAATGATTTAAATTAAATTTTGACACCTGTTGGACATTTTCCGAAATTTGAATTTTACTGGCTTGTCTGACGTACTTTTTGAATATTTTCATCCAATGATTTAATCGAACTTTATATGCCTACTATGATTTTATCCAATGGAGGTTTGTTAAAATTAAGATTATATTTCAAACCTTTATTTTACAAATCTATTTCTTCTTTGTTAAAAGTCTCAGAAGATTTGTTAATAACGATATTTTCGTTTGTGGCATTACCATTCTGCTTGTCTTGTTTATCGGATCTACACAATTTTGACAATTTCTTCTGATAGCAATAACTTTATGATCAATGACCTCATCCAAGTGATGCAAAAAAGTAATTCACTCATCAAATTCATTAGCATTTAAACGTGTTACCAGTTTTAAATGTAAGTCATAAGCCTCTAATTCTAACTTCGTTAGTTTTGAATAATGACACTTAATACCTAAATCTAACCATTCCCGCTTGGCAAATTCAAGCGACTTTTTACCTGCATATGAATTTGGATTACTAGCAACATTAATAAAATTTGGAAAAACATCTAACCTACGGCAATCTTTTAGAAATTTTATGTCAATATTAATTAAAAATATCTTAGTCTTAATTTTAAAATACCTGTTCCTCAACTTTATTATTTCTTAAATTATTGATTATTTGGATTATCAACTCCGTATGTATCACAAATTGCTAATACAATTATCGACCACATTTTTAATACTTTTAAACTAATTAATTACTAATAACTGAGCTAGAAAGTATGTACCGTATTTGGAATCACATTTTAATAGATATTAATGTGTTTTCAATAAAAGATTTCAATCATCATTTGTTTGTCTGCAAAACCCATGTACACGCCTATGATCTTTACTTTAAAACTCAACAACAGGTTCGTCCCATTATTAAAGGATTAGCAGCTATTGATAAATAACTTACGTTGTAACGCTATAGTATGGAAGCGGTATATCTTAAAACTAGTTTAAGAAATCTATTAAGTACTTAATACAAAATCGTGTACCGCTTATCTATTTAAAATAAATGAACTATTTTAATTTATTCCTTCGCTTCGTTTCTGGACAGAATATATATATATATATATATATATATATATATATATATATATATATATATATATATATATATATATATATATACAGGATGTATTTAAAATCACCGACAAACGAAAACCGGAGATTCTATGATTCAAAATAAGACAAAAATGATCATAAACGCTTTTCCGAAAATGCTTCCTAACCGAGATACAGGTTATATGAAAATGTAAACTTTCACCATTAACACTCATAATAAAATACTTATCTTTTTTGGGATTTTTTAATGGTGTACTTTAAATTATACAATCTAAACGTTTCGATAACACTTACAGTTATCTTCGTCAGTAGTAATACCTGTAAAAATTGTTAAAGATGTAAACAATTTTGTCAAATTTGAAAAATTAAAACATAAACATAAGCCTGCTATTAGTATAACAGTTTGGGAAACATAAAGCCAACTATAAAATTTTTAGTAAAGAATAACTAGGTCATAAAATTAAATATTATTAAACTGCCTCAAAGATGACAAACCAGAACACTCTCTACGACGAAAGCTAACAATGAAATTTGCCAGCCAAAAAACACATTTAACAAAATTTAATCGAGTTATGATGTAAGTGTAAAGTTGTGAAAACTTCAATTTTAAAATGATAGAAGCATTCACAAATCCAAACATTACATCAAATAAAATAACCCAGTTAAATCTAACAAAGAGATATCTTTATCAATAATTGGAAGTGTTATTAACAATGAAAAGCACAATGCAGAACGTTCTTTGTAATTTTTAATTTCAATTTAATTTCAACTACTTATGTTAAATTATAGTGCTGTGGTAATTTAACATATAATTGGTAAAGCATTTGCTTCAAGGTCTAGGAAAAAACACAGCAAAAAACCTAGATATACCAAAAGTTGAAAACAAATTAAAATCAAGGCGTATCATTATGCTCTTTTTTTAATTATAAGATGCCAAAACCTATTTAAACGGAGATTTTCTTCTTGTCTATTAAAATTATTCGGGTGTTTATATATTTCAATAGCTTCACGTTGCAAACGAACATAATAATGGGTTTGTCTTGACAATATTTCCATATTGTCAAATTGAATGTCATGATTTAGATTATTCAGGGCATGGTCAGCCACAGCAGACCTCTCTGGTTGACCCAATCTACAAAATCTCATATGTTCTTTGCGACTTGTATCAAAGCTACGTTTTGTGGTCCCGATGTATACTTTTCCACATGAACAAGATAACTTATACACTCCGGAAGATGATAAAGGGTTTGACACATCTTTAGGTGGTCTTAAATGTTCTTTAATTTTTCTTGTAGGTTTAAAAATAGTCCTAATGCCATATTTGATTAGGATTTTTTCAATTCTATTTGTAACATTAGCTATAAAAGGAAGAAAAGCAGTACCAACATTAAGAACTGGTTTTTCTTTAAGGTTCTAGAAGGTGTAATAACATTATTAATATCTGTAAGTGAATATCCATCATCTTGTAAGGATTTTCTTAAATATTTATATTCATCATTCAAAAATTCAGGGTCACAAATTCGTTTTGCTCGATCTACTAAAGATTTAATTATACTAATTTTTTGACGTGGATGGTGGTTGGATAATTTATGAAGGTATCTGTCAGTGTGTGTCGGCTTTCTGTAAACCTTAAAAGATAGTGAATTATTATTTTTAGATATTAATATGTCAAGAAATGGTAAACTTCCATTAGTTTCTTTTTCCATGGTAAACTGAATACTAGGATGTATACCATTTATAAAAACCAAAAACTCATGCAGTGCTTCTTCTCCGTGTCTCCAAATAACAAATGTGTCATCTACATTTCTATACCAAACTGAAGGTTTTTTAGGTGTATTTTGTACCGTTAATGTTTCAAATTGTTCCATATAAAAATTAGCTATAACAGGACTTTCGTCGTAGAGAGTGTTCTGGTTTGTCATCTTTGAGGCAGTTTAATAATATTTAATTTTATGACCTAGTTATTCTTTACTAAAAATTTTATAGTTGGTTTATGTTTCCCAAACTGTTATACTAATAGCAGGCTTATGTTTATGTTTTAATTTTTCAAATTTGACAAAATTGTTTACAACATCTTTAACAATTTTTACAGGTATTACTACTGACGAAGATAACTGTAAGTGTTATCGAAACGTTTAGATTGTATAATTTAAAGTACACCATTAAAAAATCCAAAAAAAGATAAGTATTTTATTATGAGATACAGGTTGATTAAAAAATACTTTTTTTAAGGTTTTTTTAAGATTCCTCAAAAACTACAAAAGATATTACACTGAGATTTGGCACACCTAAATGTCTAACTAAATACAATTAATCAGGTGGATTTGAGTCAACTGATTCCATCCAGTGGCGTAGAATATTTTAAGCTAATCAGTTTAAGTAATAAAAAAAACGCACGCCCCTGGTTTTTTTGAAGAAATGTTTTTTTTATAGATTCAACATTTAATTCTGCAAATAAAATCATACTTAGTATTCTTTCGATTCGGCACCCCGTTTTGGAAATATTTTGCATTAACATAAACGACCACATTATTCAATAAAAATCAAAAGTTGTTTTATTTTACAAAAAAATAACGCAGTTAACTATTAGTTACATTATTAAAGAGATATTGAAGGAATCAAAAACAAAATAATAGTTTTTATACATATTGTTCAAAATGTCCTCCTGCAAGCTTGCATTCTTCTTAGCAAATGAAACCTAACACGCTGAAAAATTTGTGGCATAGCCCTAATCTCATCGCATGCCATCTGTATGCGATTCCAAAGTTGCTCTCGATTATCAATTTGAACAGAATAGACACGAGTTTTCAGATACCCCCACACAAAAAAATCCAATGGGTTTAAATCTGGCGATCGTGCCGGCCACGGTACTTCACTTACTCGTCCAATCCAGCGTCCAGGGAACCATGCATTTAAAAATTCTCTGACGCTTCGTGTAGAATGTGGTGGTGCACCATCATGCATGAAATACATGTTCATTCTAACATCTAAGGGTACGTCGTCGAACAATTCTGGCAAATCTCTCAAAAAATTTAAATGGAATTCCCCAGTAAGTCTTTGGGGAAAACGAATAGGTCCGATTAGGTGATCGTCTAGTATACCAATCCAAATATTTTCGCTAAATCTATGTTGGTGAGCTGTACTACAGTTGGATGCTGATTTTCATCTAACCATTTGTGGGAATTATGCAAGTTTATTATTCCATTTCGGGAAAAAATGCACTCATCAGTGGTCAATAAATTTCTAACAAATTGTACATCTTCAGCATTTTTATTTAAAAACCATTCGCAAAAATTCATTCGACGAGGATGGTCAGCAGGCAATAATGCATGCACTTTTTGTAGGTGAAAGGGACGTAAATTTTGTTCTTGTAAAACTTTCCAAGACTTGCTATACGGCACACCAAATTCTAAACTTAACTCACGCGTACTTATTGATGAATTTTCATAAACTCTATCTAAAATTTGTTCCTCAATTTCAACTGGTACACGAGCATTTCGTCCGGAATTTTTCTTTCCTTTTAAACTTCCATACTCTAACAGGTTACGATGAACGGTTCTAACCGTAGTGTGATGTGAATGTCTTCTATTTGGAAATCTTTGTTCATAAAGACGAGCAGCTGAACGAGCATTACAATTAGTATTACCATAACATAAATGCTTATCGACCAGTTCTCGTTTGGAATAATTCATTTTTTCACAGTGATTAGACACAAACAATGAATTACAAAACACGCGTAAATGCAAGTATTTTAGCAAACATAAGATACGTAACTGTCAAATGCAAAGCAATATCTGACTTATTTAATTTGGTTATTACTGAATAATGTAGTCGTTTATGTTAATGCAAAATATTTCAAAAACAGGTGCCGAATCGAAAAAATACTAAGTATGATTTTATTAGCAGAATTAAATGTTGAATTTAATAAAAAAATATTTCTTCAAAAAAAGCAGGGACGTGCGTTTTTTTTTACTTAAAGTGATTAACTTAAGGCGAGATTTTAGCCGCATGTGAATGTCGAAAACAGTATCTCATACTTCGACAAATTCCTCTTTTATTTATAGATATATCAACTTGATTTTTTTTCTACACATGAAGGGAAAGGTACTGTAGAGCTATAAAGGCTCCTTTTGCGTGATCGCCTTCAGGGAGTTTACAAAAATCGCAAACTTCTTTAAATTGAGCAATTTTAACATGCTATAATTCAAGTAATAATAAGAAATCGAAAATTATATTTTTGCATAGCTTCAAAGATAACCTTTGGCAATTAAATAGAAATAAACTTATTGTTCGGAAAAATTCTGCGGCTGAGTAATCTTTCTAAGAAGATGGATCGTCGCATTAAATCTCGAAGTTTTGCAGCCCAGACTACGGAGGGGAATACACCACTACTACCGCATCCAGGCCGGCGCCGCGACCGCATCCGATGGTGCGTGCTTTCTTCGAATTTATTCATTGCTGTTTCCACTTTCCATTGTTACTTCTAAATAAACAAATACTATTTGTGTTTAGTGAGTGCCGTGAATACGTGTTTCAATATTCTTCCAGGATAATAATTTGATGTAGGCGACAATTTTAATAATTTAGTGTATAGACAAAGACATTTTTAATTTTATGTACCTATAAACAAAGACAATTTTAATTACTGTTTAGTTTTTTTTTGTGATACTGGACACTTCATTAGTTTGAAGATTAGGTAGTAGTTAGCAAAATGGGTAACTATAAGTTTCACCTCCGTCTTGGAGATAAACGTCTAAGTGTAAAGCAACGTATGAAACGATTGCGGGAGCGGGCAAGGTAAAAATATATCTATTATATATATATATATATATATATATATATATACAGGGTGTCTACTATTTCATAGGGACAGTATTGCTATCTCGTAAGCTAGAGTAGATAGTGCTGATAGAAAAAAAGGAGCGTATTTAGCAATTTTGCTGCAAAAGGTTTGATTTGAGCTAATACATTTATTTCGTTATTTTATTAGTCTGACGATTTTGGTATTTTCCTCTGTGTTTCATAAATCTAAATAGCTAGGGAATTCAATGGTGAAAAAATTGTGTATTTATCAAACAAATAAACTGGTCAAATCAGCATCTACATTTTAGTAGGTATGTAACATAAATCGGTGATTCTCTGTGCTGTAAAACTAAAATGACATTATAAATAGTTCCTGTTTATAACTGTCCCTATGAAATAGTACACACCCTGTATATATATATATATATATATATATATATATATATATATATACATATAATATTTCTGTTTTTATTATGTGCCTATACTTAGACATACCTATTTCAGAATGACTGCTCGTAAAACAAAATATAGAAACCTCATCTGCTGGCACATCCAGGTATGTAATTGAAAACAACGAACATTATTTATAATATCGATATATGCTGTATTTACCTATAAAATATAATAAACTTTTAGAGAAACCTTTGTCGAACAAAGAACAATTATAGGTGATTGTATTCCGGAACCGAAAAGTATTACTGCAAATATAAATTCAGTTCATAGCCTTCCAAGGTAGGTATCTATTTCTTACAAGTTACTCGAGTTAGATAGCTAGGTTGTACCTACGTACACAGTGGATTTCCCAATGGAAAGCCTCTCCCCAAAAGTTGTTCACAAAAGCACTCCTATTTTGCCTTTCTTCTAACAATAAACAGTCTCTCCAAAGATTTTGAAATAGTAACCTCTCGATGCCACAGAGTACTCCCTTATTAAAACAATATATACCTATGTATGTATCTACCTATTAGTCCAAATTTATTTTTAGCTGTACTGGTACTAAAATGACTACTTTTGATGATAGTGATGATGAGCACTACTCAAGCCATGATAATGGTAGTGTTTCTGAGACAGAGTCGTATTCTGAATATCTAGAATACACAGTGTAAGTAATTGGCATCGAGAGCTTCTATAAGTATAAGAAAACTGAATTTTAGTGAAAGTGAACAACCGATAGAAACAGTTCCTCTAGAAGGTAGGCGCCTCTTTGATGTAAAGTACTTGGTAGAGCAACTGAAACACTTTGGAGACCATGACAAGTTTGGTTGCTCTTCAACAAACATGGCCTTTGTCAAGGAGATTCGCAAAGGATTCAACACTTCTTTGCTTTTCATGTGTTCAATGTGCCAAAAAGAAGAAACTATAGAATCAGACAGAAACAATAATAGTGAAGTTATGTCTGTAAATGACGCCATGGTATTATCAACTTTGTACCTGCATAGATGTTAATTTTGTAATGTTGAGGGTATTGTTCAGGTTTTTGGAAATATCTGCACGGGTCAAAGTTTTTCTCAGATGGAAGAGCAATGCGCTTTACTGAATATGCCCACTATGTCAACCGCTACATTTTGCTCTACAAAAAAATATCCATGATAACATACGAGATGTTGCTATAGAAGAAATGGAAGAGGCTGTACGAATAGAAAAAGATCTTGCTATTCAAAGAGGTAGTGTTGACAGCCAAGGTATTCCATTGCTCACTGTAGTTGTTGATGGCTCTTGGGCGAAGCGTTCTTATAAATGTAACTACAGCTCATTATCAGGTGTTGTAAGTGTGAAAACAAATACAATTTAAATGTGATTCGCTGACATAACGAATTTTTAGGCTTGTATAGTGGGATTTCACTCTCAAAAAATTCTTTTTCTTAGCGTAAGAAACACATTTTGTCTTATTTGCACTAAACATGATAATATGAAAAAAGATATTCCTGAGCATACCTGCTACAAGAACTGGTCAGGAAGTGCAAACGCAATGGAGGCAGATATAGTCGCCGAGGATTCAAACAAAGTATTGCTATGCATGGAGTAAAGTATGCATATATGATTGGTAAGTTGTCGTGGAAATGAAAGTCCTGGCATACGTGTAAGCAACCACAATAAAACATGTTTTCCGGTTCTCCTTAGCACGCTACGTTTACACATTAGTGAATACCTTATTGACTGCACCTTCTCCATACAAACATTTTCGGATAGCATCGGAGAAGTGGGTGTTGGTTGTCTACACTATGCCGGGACATTGCTTATGGCCGTTATAGTTGATACATATACTCGTAGAAGTATTATTTTTGTAAGTAGCCGTAATATTTGAATGTGTTTGTAGGCGATGGAGATAGTAGTGTCTTTGATAAGCTGAATACTATTAGGCCGTATGGGCTAGATTCGCTTATTAAAAAAATTGAGTGCACCAACCATATATGCAGAAATTTTAACAATAGAATAAAAGAATTGAGCAAGACCAGAATCAACAACATAGGAGTTGTACCTGTAACCATGCGCAAAATTGTGGAAAAAAATTTGGAACGATTGAGAATTTCTTTATATTGTATAATTAAAAAAAGATCCACAGAATTCTTTACGTCAAATAAGCCTAGTGAAGTGAAACGGGAAATGATTTTAGATTTCCACAATTTACTCAATCATGTTTTTGGAAACCATGAACATTGTTCTACTAGGCAGTTTCAATGTACCAGAAAAGAAAATGACACAAATTATATTGAAGATTTGCAGTTGTGTGGCTTATGGGATGGGTTGAAAAATGCTGTTAGGCTTGTCATTCAACATGTGGACAGCTTACTTTACAATGTAAATAATAATTTAGCAGAAAGATATAATTCTATTGTTGCAAAATTCATTGGAGGAAACGGTGCAATTTTGTGATGAGAGACTCATACGAAGTAAGGTGCAAAGCGGCGCAGCATCGTTCAATAATCAATCAAAATTTCACTCGAAAGTGACCAAAAGAATTATAAAGCGTAGCCCAACGGGGAAATATTTGAGAAGGTTTGCGTCCAACAAAGATAGAACAAGGCAACTTAAATGTAAACGTAAATTAAACTTAGAGTTAAGGAAGAAAAATATCAAAAAACGTACGACTGGACCAGATAACAATTATGGGAAAATGGAAGTAGACGACGATGTACCTGATATGAACCCAGAAACGTATAAATTGAAAGCCGATGAGTTTTGAAAAGTTTAGAAAAAACGAAAATGAAATTTCAAATTTGGAACGAGAAAGTCGAGGCCAATACGAAAATTTGATTTGGAGAAGTGAACGTTTAAAAGATTAACAGCTTCTAATTTCGGCAGAATCTGCAAACTTAGGATACAACACCTCGTGCGAAAACGGTCATTAGTATTTTGTACAAAAAGTTTTCAGCTTCTTCAACTAAATGGGGCAAAGATAATGAAGCAATTGCCATGGAACAGATTCGTAATGCCTTCCCAAACAATTCTTTATCTGAATGTGGATTTTTTGTGCATCCTTCCCAGGCATACTTAGGAGCTTCACCAGACGCACTGGTAGATGCGAATGGAATTACTGAAATAAAATGTCCTTTTGCTGCAAGAGAATACCCTACTATTTTGGAAGCAGCTCTGAATGGCAAAGTTACAGGGTGCACTGTGGATAACAACAAGGTTGCTCTAAAGTGCAATTCTGATTATTATTATCAGATTCAAGGGCAACTGGAAGTCACAAATAGGGACTTTTGTCTTTTTTGTATTTGGATCCCTAACGATTTATTTATTCAGAGGATTAAAAGAGACACAGACTTTTGGAGAACGAATATGGTTTCAAAACTGGGGAAATTTTATTTTGATTATTTACTTCCTGAGCTTGTCGATAGCAGATACAACAGAAATAAGCCGTTACGTTGAATACGTGAGTAAGAAAATATGTTTTTTTTTTAGTAAGGTCATTTTTTATTACAGACAATTATTTGTGATGTTTTCTCTTTGACAATCCTCGTAGCAACTATAACACATTTTTATATTTTATTGTAGATAAACCTCTACATAAACTAAATAATAATGTGTCAGAATCAGAACCAAATAGAGCCCGCACGTCATTAGAAGAAAACTGTGAATGTAATACCTAAATACTTCATTGGCTTGTTAACATTGTGACCAATTTTGTGTTTTTCTTATAAGCACCTAAATGTAATCATCACATAAACATTCTGTATTTTTCTAAGAAACAAAGAATTTAAATAATTGAGCAATGCCCATAGATCGAACTCCTCGTAGTTTTTTTTTATCTTTAGTTCCTACATTACTTTTCGGGTATTTTGAGAATTTCAGATCTCTAAATTTCCGATTGAGCAAGACAAGGAATGATTGTATCTAGGTATAATAAAAAAAACAATTAGGTATTCCCATTTTGTACAACGAAAATAAAAGCATTGTTGAAACCAATAATAAGTGAAATAAGTATTCAAACAATATTCCCAAAGGTGATCTCTGAGGCTATGCACAAATAAAATTTGCGAATTCTTATCATTACAGAAGGAGCCGATATAGCTTTACAGTACCTTTTCCTTCGTGTGTTGAAAAAATCAAGTTGATCTATAAATAAAAGAAGAATTTGTGGAAGTCAAAGATATCTTTGTTTATTATGTACAAGCGGCTTTACTATATTCAGCGAAATCTGATATTATTGCTCAATGTACGTCATCCACCTTACGTAGTAAATCTATCTGTTTCTTTATGCTTCCGTCTCTAGCCGAGCTTGAGCGCATTATGATTTGGAAGGGGTAACGAGTGATACACCTGTACTCCCCTTCGTTCGTTGCGAATTTGCTCATGCGGTCCGCTAAAATCTCGCCTTAACATATTCTACGCCACTGAATGGAGCCAGTTGACTCAAACTCACCTGATTAATTGTACTTAATTAGATATTTAGGTGTACCAAATCTCAGTGTAATATTTTTTGTAGTTTTTGAGGAATCTTAAAAAAATCTTAAAAAAATTATTTTTTAATCAACCTGTATCTCGGTTAGAAAGCATTTTCGGAAAAGCGTTTATGATAATTTTTGTCTTATTTTGAATCATAGTATCTCCAGTTTTCGTTTGTCGGTGATTTTAAAATACACCCTGTATATATATATATATATATATATATATATATATATATATATATATATATATACAACGTGTCCCAGACAACATTTCCAGCATGGAGATCTCGCTTATTATAAAAGATACAGATTTGGTTAAATTAGATGAATTACTCCTAAGGATTAGTGAAATTTTAGGACACTCTCCAATTTCCAAATTTCCATGTATTTTAAGACTTATGGCAAGAAAAAGAAAAATGTCAAATTTCTTTTTCTTGTAATATCTTTTTTGTTATATTAGACATATAAGCAGGCCGTGAAACATAAAAACACAATCGAATATAATGTCACTTAAAAATTATTCGTTCCAGAATATTTTTGTGTCAAACATGGCTTTATTTACTAATACTGAAAAGTTTGATATGTTGAGTTGTTACATCTTGTCTCATAAAAACAGTTTAGAAGCTGAACGGATGTATCCTGAAAGAAGGCAGCCTAGTGCTCGTACGTACGGAAATTTGGTAATTAATTTAAAAGAATATGGTTCATTTTCAAAACCTACTAGAAATCCGAAATTACGGAATGAAGATGCAGAACTAAATGTATTACAATCAGTTATTGAAAATCCTTCAACATCTGTTAGAGAAATTGAACATAACACTGGTATTTCGAAAACTACATCACAAAGAATTTTAAAACGTCACAGGTATCATCCGTATAAGTACACCATTCTGCAGGGACTTAGAGATGGAGATCAGGGGAGAAGATTACAATTTTGCCAATGGTATGTTAATCAATGTGAGAATAACGATAATTTTCCAGCTACGATTTTGTGGTCTGACGAAAGCAGATTTACAAATAATGCCCTTTTCAATCGACACAATGTTCACTTTTGAGACCGTGAAAATCCTCACGTTGTTAAGGAAAGTCGGCATCAAGTGAGATTTGGTTTTAACGTCTGGTGTGGCATTTTAGGCGCTAAACTTATTGGGCCCATATTTTTTAACGAAACATTAAATAGTGAAAGGTATTTGAATTTACTACAAACTGATTTAGAAAATAAACTTGATGATTTACCACTGATTGAGAATATTAATATCTGCTTCCAACAAGATGGCGCCCCACCCCACAATTCAGACATCATCAGCGAATATCTTAATAATCGGTTTCCAAATTCATTTGAGAATGCCGAAGATCTTCGTGAAGCTGTTCTTGCAATATTTGGTAGCATTAAACGCCAAAAACTACGTAGAGCAATTACGTCGACACTACGCAGGGCACTATTATGTTTAGAACGGAATGGTCAATTGTTTGAACATCTTTTATAATTGGATAATTATATCCAATACTATTACCTGCTTAACTCTTGTTGTTATCTATTATTTGTCGTTTTCTCGTGGTTCACGGCCTACTTATTGTTAGAGTCTTTGATAAAATACATTTTTTTAAATTTTCTTTGTTGTTTTTAAAAATAGATAGTACATGTGCTATATCATTGTAAAGAGGATAAAAAAACACGATCAATTATTTCAAAGCCGACTTGTCGTTCCATAAGAAAAATTTAATTTAGAGGTTGAAACTAAAAAATAGAAAGTGCAAATAAAAATCCAAATTGATATTTAAATTCTGCATAAAAAATATCTTAAGAAAGTGCAAATAAAATTTGTATGTCTAATATAACAAAAAAGATGTTACAGGAAAAAGAAATTTGACATTTTTCTTTTTCTTGCCATAAGTCTTAAAATACATGGAAATTTGGAAATTGAAGTGTCCTATAATTTCACTAATCCTTAGGAGTAATTCATCTAATTTAACCAAATCTGTATCTTTTATAATAAGCGAGATCCCCATGCTGGAAATGTTACCTGGGACACGTTGTATATATATATATATATATATATATATATATATATATATATATATATATATGTCTCTGTCTGTCTGTCTGTGGCATCGTAGATCACAAATGGGTGAAAGGTTTTTTATTTATTTTTTTGTTTGAAGGTGACATATAAAGAGTGTTCTTAGGTATGATTCAATATATTTTGTTTACTTTTTTGAGTTAGTCACTGACTACTGATTTTTTTTATTATGACATTGTGCTGATAATAAATAAATGTATTCATTTGACCAGCACCATTGTGCTTTACTAGATTATTGTGTTTTACTTGTTTATTATATTGACTTATATGTGTTTTCTTACAGCTTTTGGTAACTTAGGTGCTATCTTATCGCAAACTACGTCGCGCCTTAGGTAAGATCACACTACTCACGCATCCAGTGCACTACTGCATTAGCGATGTACAAAGATTAGCTGAGTTAGACTATATCTTTTATCAATTCCGGATTGAGCTAACAGTTGCATTCTCTACTTTGAAAGACTACTATCGGCACAAAAAGTATATATACTCTAGTTTTAAGCTAAATAAAAAAATAACCTTTGGGCTTGGTGTCAAATTAACGCCTGTTTATTTCTACGTTGTTTAGGTGCACATTAAGGACCGTACGTACGGACGAACGATGCAGTGTCCGTTTTTCGGGGTTTGCGACGCCATAGCTAAGTTTAGAGGTGCATATGGTATGTTGTAAATTCAACCTTTGTTAATACGAATTTGATTATCAAAATTTGATTTTTGTAGGCGCTAGAGACGATTTTGTAGCAGATTGCATTCTCGGGAATGGTAGGTTGCAGTAGTATTAGACTTACACGAACGTCTTCGTTGTAATATCAATAATTATGTTTTTGGAAAAGAATTTTCACTGCTTTGCAACGAACAGCGAGAGTATGTCCGCGTTGTGTTCTGATTCCATTAGCATGTTACTGTTCACGCTCTAAGTGCCAATAGGTTACTAATCACAACCGTAACTAAAATGTAACTAACGATAATTGTAGGCTTCATCATTTACCGAATATGGTGGCATTTCCTAATTTTTCGAAATCATTATTATTAGTTACATTATACCATAATCATTTCACTTTCACAAGTAATTGCTAATTTATTATCAGAGTAGTTAATTGCCTTATCTTCCGAATGCTATATACATTACTGATATTCGGTCTACTTTCTTGTTTCGTTTTCAAGGAAAACTTTGTCTGGTAGTTGTAAATTTTTGTAACCGTGATTAGTAACTTTTTGGCAAAGAAAATTATAAAATCAGAGTTACATGCATACACCCGCGCCTAGAGCATGAAGAATAACATTCTAATGAACTCAGAACACAGACCCGGCCACAGACTCGCTGTTTGTTGCCGAAGCGGTGATGTAAAAACTGTAATTAATTAAAAATTGTTTTCCAAAACATTACAATTTTGGCTTTTAAATGAGTCTCATTTTATTATTGATATAATAACGAAGACGTTTATGTAAGTGTAATGCTCCTGCGACTTACCATTCCCGAGAATGCAATGTGCTGGCGCTTACAAAATACAAATTTTGATAATGTATACCCATAAGCATTTTTTTGTAAACAAATTAATTTGTTGATAATTGAGTTTTCGTACATATGAATTAAATTCAAAACAAAAGTTCTTCTTCGTCCCAATTATTTTGGTCTATTATAATGGAAAGCCTTAAATCGCGCCCTGTATTAAACCCGAAAACTGAATTATCAACAAAATAATTTGTTTATAACGAATTCCTAGTGTGTGCAAATTAGGCCTAAATTCGAAAAACAACTTTCTCCAGCTTTGTTGGGATTCCAACTATTTGCCGCTAATAAATTATGCACAGCTTTAAATTCGCGAATTGAAATGGAACCAAAAATTCACGTATCAACAAAATAATTTATTTATAACAAAATTCTCGTTGGTACAAATTAGTCCTAATGCGAAACACAAGTTTCTCTAGTTTAATTGGGATCCTAATATTGTTTTGCATTTTGTAATGAAAAGTCTCAAAAGTCCTCGCTCTAATATAACCAGGAATTCAATTGTTATTAAAATACTTTGTTTATAACAAATTACTCCTGGGTACAAATTAGTCCCTAAATTCAAAGTTCGAGTTTTATTCGCGTTCTAATTTTTTGCCGCTAATAAATTATGCACAGCTTTAAAATCGCGAATTGGAATATAACGGACAATCAGTAATTTGTTTACAACAACATTCTCGGGGGTACATTTAGTCTTAAATTCGAAACACAAGTTTATTGAGATTTTTGTTGGTTTTTCAGACGCGTGGAGAAAGTTAAACATAAGCTGAATGTATAACAAAATAATTGAAATTAAGCGGGTGAAATTTTACTATTGTGAGTACAAATTAGTCTTTAAGTTATTGGCATATTTTTATTTAATTTGGCCCACGTGAGGGTGCCAACTTTATTGACCCTCTGGCTATGTTCAAGTATCATTTTGATCTCGTTACAACTTGGTTATATCGTCCTTTATGTTGTGATTTAATAAAAATCGTGAAAGAAGTTAAATCACTTGAGTAGAAGGAACCCCGCACAGAGGCGTGACGTCATAATTAATTAAAAGTGGGGGGTCGGCACCTTTTCTGGGGTCGTTTCAACCCCTTGATGGCATTTTCTACTCCTCGATAGCAATTTCACCCCTAATAAGAGTCCTTTTGGCAGTATTAAGAGCCTTTCTGACAGCCCAACCCTAGTTAGGGGTGTGGGGTGGAGTATCAAGCGCTTTTTTGGCAGCTCGACCTTGGGGTTGGGAGTGTGGTGGTGGTCACGAGACCCGCTCAAAGTCAATTATTAAAATTATAACTCATAATTATATTCTGGCGCCATTTTGTTTTTAATTATTAGTCATAATTAAATTGTACCATCATTTTGTTTTAAATTATGAGGTATAATTAAATTTTGCTGCCAGTTAAATCAACCTCAATCAAATCAATCTCAAATACCACGAAACAGTAATGATTTTATTTTATTAAGCCAATCTCATCCTCACATAACATAGTAATTATAAAACCGTTTTTCTAAATGAATATTAAATCGGTTGGTAGGTCCAAAACAACGCATTGACACATCTTTACTCTTCAGTCGCTGGTTAAATTGTTGTATATGATGGTGTTCGGACTTGAAAAACTTATGGAAACACTCGGGTAGCACACGTTTAAATTCCTCCAGTTCCGGAACCACCCTCTCACCATACTTTGTTGATATGAGGTCAAGATTGAATGTCTTGTATTCTACACCAGCCTCTAATTCATTAACGTTTTTAAAAGGTTTAAAACATGTTGATGCATTTAGAATAGACATAACATTAAAAAATGTGTACAAGTAATTAACTAAACTAAATAAAATACGGGTTAAAACCAAAAAACAATCACTTACTAGTATTGTATTAAAAGAACTCCTTGGCAGGTTGACACGTGAATGAATAACTGCTGCTTTTCTGTTGATTATATATAGTCAGGGTACTTTCACTTTCAGTATTTTACTTATAAATAACCAATATAAAGCACTTATCGGTTTTCCCAATCATTAACATAAAGTAGTTATTTTCTGGATTTCCCCAGTTATGTAACCAATAATAACAAACCTTCACTATTCAAATACCTCTATCGTGTCTGGGAAAAACCCCTAATTACCTAATTACGGGAAGGTATACAAGTCGACCTTCATTTCAAATTTTGATAATGCACTTCACCTTTTATATAAAGTTTGTTTTTGAGAAACTGCGGAGAATTTTGTAAAATATCCATTCACCACTTTCGACACATGTGTGCGTCGAGGGTAAAGCGAACCAATCCAATTTGGACTTGATGCATTCACACGATTATCCACGTACAAAAGCCATTATTATTTTGAAAATATATCGTCGTAAGCAGCAGCTCTCGGTAGAGACTGATTATTACCGGACAGACGTACTCTTTTATAGCCCGAACCCTCTATCATTTTATCGATTTTCTCATCGGCTTTACGTTTAAGATTTATATCAGCCTCGTGAAATCTTTCTTGAAATGACTCCTTAATAGGACGATCTTCCATGACGGCGCCAAGCATATTGGTCCCCACCCTTAGAACTTCTTTTCCAATAACCTTTGCACCAGGCTTAAATAACTGTATTATACTTCTAAATATACCGCCTAACCAGCTTCCTATATCATGTCAACGCTGATATGGTGCGCCTCTGTACCGTTACCGACCTGATTCATATAATATTGTTGATAAAGGCAAACCATTGTTGCACTTTCTTAAAGTGTAGCTTTAGACACGACGTCCCAAACTCGAATGGTATTGCTGCACCCGTATCTGTTTTTATGTTAATCTCGATGTTTTCAAATTCCCGCGTCACTAACGGCACGCAGTGTGCAGGCGAAAAAACCACACCTTTATGACTTCCGTATGCATAGTTTTCTGAAGTAATCTTTATTATATGCATAAATAGAGTTAAAACATCACTCACAATTTGTGGTTCAACGACGTCGAAATAAACAAACATCTGCGTTGGTAAACCTATCCATATACTAGCGGAGTGCGATGGTGTTGGTTCCATAGCTAGAAGACTAAGGCTAAACGCTGTGAGAATCCGAATAGCGAGAGTGGCATTTTTAATTTCGTAGTGACGCGCTTGGTTAACTTATGGTATTCAATTGTTAACAATTTACTTATTAGCTCATGGTTATTAAGCTGGTTGGTGATTTCTTCTATGCTGGCATAATTCCCGGAAGCGAAACGTAACACATACCAACCGTCCTCAGTATAGCTGATTTTCTCGCTGTCATGTTGAAAATATACTGCAGCCTTTTTCAATATTGCGTCTACCACATCCTCTTCTCCTGCAGTGGCTCAGTTCTATAATAAATTGAATTGTTTGTCACACATACAGCGGCAAAAGAACGGGGGTACTGAATTTCGGATTTGTCTACAACCCATAAACCCGTTAATCTCATTCGCTTTGGCAGCTGTGTAATAAAACTTGACGTAATATTACCAGGAAAATACGTCATTACTCAATAAGGTAAGATAAAACTCCATTTTTACGTATCTCTCAACTGTATAGCTAATACCCAACAATTAAATTTGTCACTGTATTCACGCCACTTGACCAGGTACTGTTTATTTCGCCCGCGTCCCATCTCTGCCAAAATCTTATCGACTTTGAATAGGGGTGTCTTTATCAACCGTAACAGCTTGCAATTCGTCCTCGTAAAAGGTACCAATAACAGGATCGTTATTAAGATCGATTATTCGATAAACTGGTGATCTTCTTTTTATCACTTCACTAATTGTAAAAACTTCCTAACTCCATTTCGTTTCATATCCCTTCTCAAAGGTGTACTTAGCCTTGGCGATTCTAACATTCTCACCGACTTTATATTTAGGTTGACGTGCTGGGCCTAAGCCTTTTGCGTACAGGTTATTCCACACTTCCAAAATGCATTCATCGTTTACAGCTGCAGAGGCCATCTTTATGCTTGAATGAGGACTATTGTTGTAAGCAGTCACAAGTTTTTGGAGCACATCAATATACCTGTCAGAATTGTTATGGGTGAAATAACTCCACATCTTTGTTTTCAATGATTTGTTAAATCTTTCAACTACAGATGCTTTTACATCAGGGTTATTTGTTACATAGAAATTGATATTTTGTTTCTTGAAATAGATTTGTACACTGCCTGCCACAAACTCTTTATCTTCATCCGTTTGCAGATTTGCAGGTGTAGTGTCACACTCCTTAAACATATCGGCGAATGCTTCAATTACAGATGCGGCTGTCTTCGTTTTAAGAGCTCTCGCCCACCCCATCTGGCCAAATACATCAATAACCGTTAGTATATAATTGTATCCACTATTGTGTTAAAGTTCGCATATCACAAAGATCCGCTTGTCACAGCTCGTAAAGGTATCCCAGTGAAAGTGTTCTTGTTCGAGAGATTCTTTTCGGTGTTTCCCGCGATTCACTATCGGCATCGTAATTGTCACCTATAGTCGTAAGGGTCCGTTCCACGTTAGGTGATACAACAGCATCACGTCTTCGAGTATTTCCGATAAACTCTCGTGGTATACCCATTTCTTTAATGTACGACGAAAACTGTTGCCAACCGAGCGAGTTTGTAGTTTTTTGCTGCCTTTACGTTTCGTGAACCAAATCGATAATGTTAGAATGTGGAATGATCTCACCTTTTATTGTGACAATACCCTTTTTATCCCAAAATACATCACCGATCGTATTTAGTATAGACAAGAAAGCCTCATCTTTCTTCTTATATGTAGGAGGAAGCGTTGATATTATCTCATCGTCTACCAGGCCTATTCGTCTCGGTAAAGCTGGAATATCATCATCGTCGCTGATGGGTGTGCTAGTAGGTTGACGTAACTTATTGGAAAAGTGTAGATACCTTTGAAGAACTTGATTGTACTGCTGCCTTTTGCGATGGTAAGTCATTACGGTTTTTTAAACTTTATCGTTGCCCAGTTGCGTTAAAATGTTGTTTTGTGTAACATTTGGTGCATGTATAAAATCCAACGGTAGAATAATCATCTTCTTCAGGTTGTGGTCCATAGTTATTGAAACAAATTATCTAGAATACCGTCAAGTAATAGTCCTAACAGGAGTGGTAGAAATGTTTCTTCCTTTTTATAAATTCCCCTCTCTGCGCCAAGCCTATATTGAGGGAGTCGCTGCTTCTGATCACTCGACCGAGGTACACGACCTTTTAAAAGTTGTGTGCACACTTGCAGATACATTCGACCTGCTTGCTATCCAAACATTTCAAAAAGCGTCACGTTGACTTTTACTTAATATGGCCAATGCGTGAAGGATATCGGTGTTTTTGATTAAAACGTCAGGCATCATATATGATGTAATCTTTATGACTGTGAGGCTTAAATCCTTTTTTCGCTATATATACCTGGCTAATACCTTGTGGTCCGAATATATTTGTTCTATATCATAGCACATCCGGCGTATTCTGTTTTAAATCGACCAATAAATATCCGTGTGGATTTGAAGTGCCATCTTGGTACGCACCCTCTACAAATTTCGGGTTGTAAGGTGAAATCTGTCTTGCTAAATGTTGTATCTGAGCGGGTTCTTAAACAAAATTATGTAATGCGCGTTGAGCGGAATATCTCTTTGTTCACGTCCTTGGTGAAATATATTTTGCGTTAAAAAAAACACACATAGGTTTCTATGATGACAACCCTTTGTAAAAATATCCACAACCGAACCGTTAGTTTCGCCAACCGGTTATTCGCCATCAAACTGTTCCATATCAGGTAAACCCTTCTGAAATTCCACCGGCAGCCACTCTCTGTAGAAATGATATTTTCAAAAGTTGTATCTCAGGTAGTTGCGATATTTTTTAGAAAATCCACGATAAAATACGATTTCTCACAACCCAAAAAGGGAGTGCTTAAACTGGCCCTCCATCTAAAATCCTTTTTTTACCTTACTTATATTTTAATGTCAAAACCGTGTTTTTGTTTTCTAGAACGTAAATATCAAAAATTGGAAATGAAGGTCAACAGGCAAAATAACCAATGTAATATTCAATTAGAAAAACTGTATTATAATTACTAGGTTATGTGATGATTGGCTTAAGAAAATAAAATCATTTTTGTTTCGTGGTACTTGACATTGGTTTAATCACGATTGATTTGAATGACTGCAAAATTTAATTATGACCCATAATTAAAATCAAAATAAGGGACCCGTAACAGAAGGGGCGGAGACCCGAGAACTAGTTCTGGAGGGCTAAACCTGTCTTATGAGATAGCATGAGAGCCCCCTTATTAGCATACAATTTCAAATTTTCCTCCATAACAAAATGGCTGACAACATGGTCAACAAAATTTAGTTATGATTCATAATTAAAAGCAAATTGGCGGCGGAATTTTGGGGCAAAGACCCGAGTGTAAGTTCCGGAGGGCTATACCTGTCTTGTGAGATAGCATGAGGGACCCCTTATTAGAATATTATTTCAAATTGCCCGCCGAAACAAAATGGCCTACAAAATTTAATTATGACTCATAATTAAAAACAAAATACCTGCGGAATTTAATTATGACTTATGATTTAATTGGTATGTAACCCACCCGTCTCATCCCCCCATCTGGTCACGTGATCACCTCCAGACCTCCACGCCTCCCCCCGAGTCAGCTGTATGCGCGCGTTTGTCTTTTTGACTCTCAAAAAGGCCCTTAATACTGCCCAAAGGACCCTAATTAGGGGGCGTGGACCATAAATACGTCATCAAGGAGCTGAAAATAGCGCCCGAAAAGAAGACGACCCCACCCTCACCCTCACTCCTCGTCCCATCCAGATAACCCACCTCTATCCCCGCTCTTGCCGGCGCGTAGTCTATAACGTCAAAAGTGGTAGGGGAATAGTGAACCCATTCTACTCACTTGACTCCGTGGCTGACTGCACTAGAGTGAATGCGTGAATCCGTAGGGCGTAGAGCAAAGGGTCGAATTCGATGAAAGGTAAACTACTATTCTTCTTGATTCAATACACAAAAATAGTACAAAAAAAAGTTTTATAAGACGTTTTATCGCACTCGTTCGTTAAAAAACTCGCTGCTTCACGCTTCCTAAACTTGGACTCGTGCGATAACTATGCATCTTGTATTGAATCTACTCAAATAATTGAAGGTGGGAAAGTTTTTCGAGTCGTCTGACTAATTTTTGTGTACAGTGAGTGCCTTGTCGTAAATCTGATACTTTTGATACTAAATTTCCATAAAACGCGTGCTCTTTCGTTTTGTTAAATCTATGGACATTGAAACATTAATGCCGAACATTTTCTTGAAAGGTAAGAATCGTGTATATGACGATGCTCGTATTTGGATAACAACATATCATTCTTTACGGCAAGCAATTTAAAACAGAAATGGAAACTTGTATTTTGTATGGACATAGGAAGCTGTTTTTATCGAAGCTGTGTGAGTAGTGGTAAATGCATATTACATTTTTTCCTTTCTTTTCCATTCAAATGTATTGCAAAATTTATTGTGCGTTCGTCAATGAAAAGGTTAGGAACATGTACAAAGTACGATCTGAATAAAACATTCGCATTTAAATTGACGAAAGAAGGCGAATTATTTATAAGAACTACTCATTGTGGACCAATATTTTACGAAGTTGCAGGTGACACGCGTCGCACTTTTAACCTTTAGATTTACACTCCTGTTGCTATTCCGCTGTGGCCAGTAGTTCAAATCCGGGATTACAATTTATCATTTAAAAAAAATGTAAACCATGCGGAGCATAGAGCACCCGTTTACTCAGCTGAAACTTTGTACATAGACTGGAGTGTTTTCTACAACCGCAGACATCTTTTGTCTATAACCCTTCAACTTAATCTCTTAACTTTTCTCTCTAAAATAGGATAACCTAGGAACTACAACAAACGTACTAATTATTATGAAAGATAGTTTCAAACTACACCCTCTAATTATACAACTTTGTCATGATGCCATTTACGAATGCTAATGACTACATACTAAAGATCCATAATTTCCATTAAGACCTTTAACTCTGTTTGTTATTAAAGTGGTTAATAATTTTTATGCTTTAATCACTATTTAACCAGAAAACGCTTAATTAAGATAAACTAAGTACATATTTAAGTGATTACAACAAAAACAACCTCTGCATCACCTGAAATTAATCTTCATTTTAACGTTCAGGTTTCTATTGTTAACTCCTACATAATGTTTCGTCGTTAATGGAAACTTTCATCATCAACATGAAATATTACCTTAATCTTCACTGTCTAAACTACAATTTGATTCATTACGTGAATGACGCATGCAAATTTGGAATCATAATATTAAATACTTTTGGTGGTTTTTAGCTCATGACGTTATGTTTAGTAATAAAATGTACGTAACATTAACTTTGGATAAAAAATATTTTGTAGGGTTACAAAATAACATCTCGTTACTGTATGGTGTGGCTATAGACAAAAGGAAGCATAAATTTATTCAAATTTAAAAGTTAAGCTTTCGCTTCTGCTCCTTACTGTTTTGTTTTTTATTTGAAAAACTTTAAAGGAACTTTTTTTATTAAGGTAATGCATAAATTTTCAATTTTATATTTTAGCATTAGGTATATTATTTTATGCTTTAAAACGGGAGATAACAATTTTTGTTTGAATTGTACAGTGCGTTTGTAAAGTAGCGGATAAATTCAATTAAAATTCGAAAGGAAGTTTAGGAAGAAAACGGTCGGGCTCATCGATTTTTATTTTCAATTTAGAATTTTTTTACAGGGTGTCAAGAAAAAGATATGACGTCATCGACATTTTTTAAATGTCAGTCACCATTTTTATTGCAGAATTAGAAAGGATACATCTTTTTACGTACGACAAGGTTAATACAGGGTGTACCAAACTTGGGCCCGCGGCCAATGTCTCCCTTATTTGACGGAATAGGAGAACAAAATTTTGAAGTGTAGTAGAAAGAACTGTTTTAAAATTATTTTAGGTTATACAGGGTGAACCAAACATAGATTTTTTTAAAAGGGACACCCTGTATGTTATTTCAAATTTGGATTCAGCTCACTTTAGTTTAGAAGATGTGGTCATTTTGAAAAAAACATCGTACCTAAAGGGATACCAGGTATCATTTCTTAACTTAACTTAACCTTTCTCCACCCTTTCCTATCTTCGCATACTTCCCTAGCTTCCGCAAGATTCATACATTGTCTCTGACATGTTCTTTTATTTTTAAAACTCCTTATCTTTCTTTCCTTTAGCATACATTCTACTACATTCAGCCAAGTTTTACGCAGCCTACCAGACCCGGCCTTTCCTCTAATCTCACCCACATATATTTGCTTCATTAATCTTGCGTTGTTCATTCTCTCAATGTGATCGTCTTTTCCTCGCCACACTCCTTCATTATGCACTCATTCTTTATCTTGTCCCTTCTCGTTTTACCATATGCGCTTCTCAGTAATCTCATACCCACGGCATTTATTTTTCTTTCGTGCCTTTTTTGACATACCCGTGTCTCACTTGCATACAGTACTGACGGGACAAACGCGCCATTATAGATTGCTCGTTTCGCAGCTAGGTTCATGCTTTCGTTTCTCATTATCGTCCATATACTTCCAATCACTTTCCTTCCAGCAATGACCCTTCGTCCAATCTCGCCCTCCATTGTACCACCTGCTGTAAACATTGTGCCCAGATATACCCGTTCGTCCACTTGCTCATCTTGCAGATTAAATACTCTGCTCTCACAGACTATCAAACATGCGCAGAGCGGTTTGTAGCTCATCCGCACTGTCACTTAATAAGACTGTGTCATCTGCATACACCAGAAGTCGTACATTTACGTCTCCAACCATTACACCATTTGTATCGGTACATGCTTGTCTAACACATTTATCCATGTGTACATTGAACAACCACGGTGACATCACACAGCCTTGTCGCACTCCTTGCTCAATATTCAAGTTTTCACTCACACCTCCTCTCATCCTAACACATGTCCGACTACCGTTGTATACTGCCCTTATTCCATTTATTAGACCTTTATTTACGCCATATTCATTTAATATGTCCCACAGCTTCTCCCTATTCACTCTGTCGTATGCTTTCTCCAGATCTACAAACGCACATCCTTTTTACCCTTAAACACTTCTCGATCACCTGCTGGAGAGCAACCATCTGATCGACACATCCTCTCCCTGGCATAAAGCAACCCTGCACATTCCAAATCTTAGTTTGTATAGTTTCTCGTACTCTTATCAATTAGTATTCTTCCAAATACCAGGCACGCTGAGCAAACTTATTCCTCTGTAGTTCTTGCAATCACTCATGTTCCCCTTACCCTTATACAGTGGTACAATGATCGCGCCGTTCCAATCCCTCTGGACTTTTCCACAGATAAGGCATACATTGAGTAATTCACACAATCTTCGTATAAGATTTTCACCCCCATACTTTAGCATTTCACCAGTGATTTCATCTACGCCTGCTGCCTTGCCGTTTTTAAACCTTGCTACCGTTTTCTCTACCTCATTTATCCCAATATCCTTCTCAGTGTTATTCACCTTTTCTTCTATATTCTCCTTATTTAACCCTTCAGTCTTACTTTCCTCACTACTGTACAGCTTTCCGAAATATTCTTGCCAGCATTTTCTCAGTTCACAATCGCTCCATACTATTTCGTTGCTCATATTCATCACTCCTTTTTTACCGACTCATTCCATCAAGCATATTTTTTCTGTCTACCTACAGTCGCTCTTCCATATATTCGCACAGCACAATTGACACCACATTTTTTCAACCTTATCCATACACATTCAACGTCAGTGCCTTTTATTTGTTTGTTCCACACTGTTTCATTCACATTCAAAGTCTTTACTCACAGCATCTGCGTATTTCATTCTCGCACCATTATCCACTAGTTTGTTTACCCTAATTCTGGACATTCGCACTTTTACCCTAAACGTACTCTCGATACAACCAAAAAGTGGTCCGATCCATACTCCGATCCGCGCATTACTTTTGTGTCTTTCACCAGGTTTCTAAGCCGTTCATCATACATTATCAAGTCTATCATACTTTTAGATTCACCTCTTTGCCATGTATACATATGCACATTTTTATGTTTAAACCACGCATTGGATACAAACAGGCTTCTCTCCACACAGATGTTCACCAGGCGTTCACCATTCTCATTGACTCTTTGGTCTCCGAACTTTGCTAGAACGCGTTCAGTATGTTATCTCTGTACACCTACCCATCCGTTTATATCCCCCACTACCATCACTCTTTCATTCTACTTCATTCCGGAGGTTCTCACGTTCCTGGTCTGTTTCGCCATTCACCGGTGCATATCATGCAATAAGAAAATTTCTACGAAACTCCACTTTCGTTCTAACCCATATTACCCGGGAAGATACCAATTCGTACTGTTTAACACATCTTTTCGCTCTTTCACGTATGATCACCCCAACTCCTTTTGTGCCATGCACTTCAGTCTCAACTCCTGACCATACTGCTAGGCTGCTATCCTCCACCTCCACAGCGTCCTTTCCTTTGCGCTTTGTCTCTGATACGCATAGAATATCAAGGTGTCTTTCGTACATTGCATTCGTAATTTCAAATTCTTTACCATGCATACCTCTAACATTACACGTACCGACTCGCCATTCATTCCTTGCACAGCCGTCATTTCTAATAAGAAATATTCAATATTATACGCGTCACGTATACTTTACTCTTTAAGTATCTAGAGGATTTAAATCTGGCCATCTGGGAGTAACACTCAATTGTTCCTTTTTTCCAACGATTTTGGAAAACTTCATCCAAATAAACCCGAACAGGTAAAGGGTAGTGTGGCGAAGCATCATCTTGTTGATAAAAGAGATCACTGTGGTGCATATCGGGTTTTTCTAAATCCGGATACAACGTTATTAGCGCGGGAATTAGGTCCTTTTGAAGTCTAAATATCTCGCACCAGTAAGAGTCTCCTAGAAAAAGTAAGGACTTATAATTCTTCCGTCAACTATACCGCACCAAACGTTCAATTTTCAAGTTTCAATTTTTGAGGGTTTTTTGTGTGATATTCCGTGAACCAATGAGGATTTTCGGTTGCCCAATAACGACAATTTTGTCTGTTTACATAGCCATTTAAAGCAAATGTTGCTTTGTCGGAAAAAAATATTCTTTTTGCAAAATTGGCGTTACCATAACATAATTGTTGCATTTGTTCACAAAATTCATTTCGCCGATCAAAATCATCTTCCGACAGCTTGTGAAGTAAGCATATCTTGTAGGGATTCAACACTTTATACACAGTAGATCGCGCCACACTAATATTATTGGGCGCATCCATAATGGTGGTATTACAATTATCTTGCACTGCTAACACAATGATCTTCCTTTATTAACTTTCGATCAGATTTTCCCATATCCCGAACATGCCCAAATTCCCTAAATTTCGCCTCAACTCTGCTTACCATCCTTTGGTTAAGGGTACGGTCGATCGGGGTGAGTTGCATTAAACCACGCAACCACTTCTGATGAGTGCGCGACCTATTTCCGAAACCAAGCGTGAACAAGATTTCAATTCTTTCCATCCGCTTAATCTCCTCATATTTCACAAAATAACGGTAAAGTAGTTGCTATATAAACTCACGATAACAATGCTGTCGTCTATCAAAATACTAAACACAAGATAACGTGCAAATAATTAAAATAATTTTAACAAAATATTTCCTTATGTAACCATCGTCCATATTTACCTTGTCGTACGTACTCTTTCTAATTCTGCAATAAAAAATGGGGGTTGATATTAAAAAAAAGTCGATGACGTCATATCTTTATCTTGACACACCCTGTATATTTCACTTTTACGTAAAAAAATTCTACATTGAAAATAAAAATCGACAGGTCCGTACGTTTTCTTCCTAAACTCCCATTCTTAATTTGATTTATCTGCTTCTTTACGAACACACGGTATTTCTTACTAATTTAAGCTGAATAACTAAATAGATAATTTTAATTTTTGGTTTTGTTTATTGAGGTTGTTCATGTAAAAGAGTAGTATATTACGGGGCATGTTAGGTTAGCACCCCGACATAAACGTTTTGCAGTTCTGATTAGAGTTGTTCTAGCTTTCTTTTGCAGAGTTTTGTAGTTCTCTATTAAATGTTTAAAAATTTTAAAATACTTAGCTTTTTTGTGTTTTTTTGATGGTGTATTTTTATATTTATATTTTACAGAAATCTAGACGTTTCATAAATTCTAGACGCAAACATAAATAAAAACTTGACATATCAATTAAAGATCTAGTGAGATCTAACAAAGAAATGATTTTTTTATTAATAATTGTAATTGCCATTTTACAGTGAAAACACAATGCAGTACGTTTAATGTGATTTTTTAAATTATTATAGTTCTGTGGTAACTTAACACGTAATTGGTAAAGCAGTTATAGCTAATACGTATTCTTACTAACTTTTGCTAAGTTCGTTCGAAAATTATTTTTTTAAAAGTACCAATAGTCCTGGCACGTGTTCCAGGTGGTAATCTACAATTTTTAAAGAAAACCATTAAGGAAGAAAGCGATCCGATAGCGCGTGAAATAGTTATAGGACTTTAAATAACAATGATTCCAATTTGGTGAAGTTCGGATAAACATTATTTTTGAGAGTTAGTTCCGGCATGAGTTGTTAGGGTATTAAAGAAACCTTTTACGGAAGAAAGCGGTCCAATTGTGCATTCGACCTAAAAGTATATTGATATTGAAGTTCCGACAACAATAATCTTTTAAGACTACCAGTAGTTTTGGCACAGTTCTAGGTTCTAGGTTCTTGGAGTTTTAAAGAAAACCATTAAGGACGAACTACAGTTTGCACATTAAACAGGTATAGGACTGTAAACAACGTTGATGCGTTAATTTACGAAGAATCGTTACTTTTTGCAAGTTCCAGCAACTCTGGCATAAGGTTTATTAATATTTTTAAGGTTCTAAAGAAAACTCGATCCGATCTTGCATTCAAAAATTATTCGACCTAAAAAAAATAACCAACCACACGGTTGGTTATTTTTTTGCATTAGGGATTTAACGTGGGAAATTTGAAATATGCTAATTTTAGCTTCCCAGGCAAGCTATCCAAATAATTCATGGTGGGGACGTTTAGTATTTTTTTATTTTTTTACTATTTTTTTGTGTAATTTGTATTTTCTAAAAGCGTTTTAATTTAGTACAATAACAAAAATAATGTTTCGAATATTGCAACATAAATATTCTCTACATTGCCGGCAACAGAACATAACCTAACTTTCTCTATGCTAATGGATTTAATATATATATATATATATATATATATATATATATATATATATAATTTATTATTATTAATTAAAGGTAATAAAAACTTCAGCAATGAACAAATAAGAAATATAGCATGTTTTACAGCAGTCGTTCAAAGTGATCGCCATTTTGCGCTAAACAGTAATGAAGTCTTTGGTACATTGTTTTTACGTACTTTAACAAGAACTCTGTTCGATATACTATAAGTAGTACGTATTTTTTCAGTTACTTCCTCTAACGTATTATTAGGATGCTTATAAACCCTTTGCTTTAGGAAACCCCAAAGAAAAAAATCACGTGGATTGAGATCGGCAGACCGGGAAAGTCAATGAATGAAACCACCACGACCAATCCAAGCATCTGAGAAGGCGTTGTTTAACTAGCCCTTACCGTCCCTCGCGTTGTGGGCTAGACATCCGTAGTGGAGAAAATAAACTATTTCTCCAGCAACATACTCGATAGCCGGTCCTATTTCTTCTTGAAGAAGTTCAAGATGTATTCTCTATTACTATGTCGTGTAAACATAGGTCCTAAAATTCATACTTATCGAAATACTGTGTGTTAAAATAAATTCCGAAATCAATTTATTTTTCATTTATTTGGAACCGTTAAAGGTATTGAATTAAAATTTTAAATATAAACTCGGTGTAGTTTCGTACACTATGTAACGTAGTTAAAATTTGGTATTGGCGTACCTACAGGGTAGGGTCCAAAGTATTTCATCCTTTTTTTTTTTGTAAAACCTTTTATATGATTTTTGCACCCGATTATTAGCAGAACTTACAAAACGAAACAAAGTAGTCGTTGGTTCGTAGTATTTTTCCATTTAACGTACCGTTTTCGAGTAAAATAGGAGAATCTCAGCCCTTTATAGGGCAGATAACCACAAATCAAAATAAAACTTTTTATTTATGAAATACCATTTATTAGCACGAAAGAAAATTAAATGCCGTGGGTATGAGATTCCCGAGAAGCGCATGTGGTAAAACGAGAAGGGACAAGATAAAGAATGAATGCATAATGACGGAGTGTGGCGAGGAAAAGACGATGATGGATAAATATAAAAGTAGTACATTACGTTGGTTTGGTCACATTGAGAGAATGAACAACGCAAGATTAATGAAGCAAATATATGTGGGTGAGGTTAGAGGAAAGGCCGGGTCTGGTAGGCTGCGTAAAACTTAGCTGAATGTAGTAGAATGTATGTTAAAGGAAAGAAAGATAAGGAGTTTTAAAAATAAAAGGGCATGTCAGAGACATGCGAAGGTATCGAAGATAGGAAAGCATGGAGAAAGATTATGAACGAAAAATAAGTAAGAGACAGCGATTGCTTTGCCTACCCCGCAAGGGAATGGCGTGAAGGTTAAGTAAGTAAGTAATCTTCTACATCCCGTACAGAACATTAAAAAAAATTTATCCCTTCTACCTTTTTTGAGGTGGTCAAAATTTTAACCAGCATCCATTTGGGCTAAAATAATACTTCTGGTTTTAATTATTTATTTATTATGAAATGCCGCAAAACATTCAAGACACAGAGCGACCTCACATTTTTGACACACTATACTGGATTTTTCACATGATCTTTCACAGTACATTTTGCACAGCGTCTGCAGGTCGATTTTATTGGTAAATGGTCTCCAACATTCATTAGCCTTATAGAGTTTTCAACAGAAATTGCCAACTGGATTGTATTTTTCGAGATGAAAAGTCTGAAATCAATTGATTTGCCAGAATACTACGGAAAAGTAAGTGTGATATTGGCTTCTTTGTTGGGTTTGATACTGACAAAGCAGTTTTATATAAAATATACGAGTTTACGATACTAGATAAAAAAATAATTTAAGCCACCACCGCCTGTTTTTCCAAGCTATACTATAACAGGTATGGAGTTGATCAAATAGATCAACTCCTCCCATATTTGCATTGTAGTCTTCAATGCTCTTTAGGCACGCGATATTCACTTTTACAGCTTCCTTGTTCATACGGTTGACTGAGGATTTGTCACTGATTTTGTGTATTGTGCTTGAAATCACAACACATTTGTTTGCTCTGTCTTTTCATTTGCCAACACAAATGTTGCTTGTTCCAATCGAATCGGACTCACCGGTTTGCAAATGTTTGTCTGGTGATAGTTTGTCTGCCGGAAAATACTTTGTGTTAACTCTGATGGTTCCACAGGCAAATAAATTACGTTCTAATAACTTTGTTAACAAAGGAGAGTCTTAAAAAAAAGTTATCAAAATATAAGCAATAATATTTTCCTTGAAATGGAAGAGATAACTCCAAAACTGTTTTCTCACCTAATAACTCTGATTCTGTCGTTTCTCGTACACCGTAAAATTTAAAAGATAACCAGTTTTAGAACATGCAATGCCCCAAATTTTAATTCCCCGTTTCACGGGTTTTTCAGGCATGTATTGTTTTAAAGTACTTCGTCCTTTAAAATCAACCATGCTTTCATCAACCGCCATGTTCCTACTAGGTGAAAAGGACTTTAAAAATGTTTTGGACAACGTATTAATCATTGGTCGTAGTTTATATAATTTCTTAAAATGGGATGAACCTCTTTTTGGCATATTATCATTATTATTTATATGCAAACAGCGCAATATTTTCAAAAATCTTTTTAGAGTCATTAAACCAGTAAAGTCTCAAACTTGGTAACTTTACTAATCCCATAATTATTAGAATACCCGTAAATGCTCGAAGTTCTTCTACACTTAGCTCGAGAACCATACCTTTTTGGCCTGCATAAATATTTGATTCCGAAACAATTTTGTCTTCTAAATCAGTTGTAAAAATTTGCATAAATATATCTATAGGTGACTCATTTATAGAACTTGTGGGACCAAATTTTTCATTGAATATAGCGGCGTCAAAAATGTGTGGTAAAAAAGGATGTTTTGTCCAATTATATTGTTTTCCTGGATCCTCCTCAGAAGTTTTCATTGTAAAATTTCGACGAAATCTTCTGAATCATTTTCATCCACGGTTGGGTCTTCTCCTTCATCGCTGCTATTAGGTAGTTTTATTCTGTTCTTAATAATTTCTTCATCGGGAATCAAATTTGGATCAGCTACTGAGTCATCACTATAAGTATCTAATTGGTCGTCTTAGTCATCTTTCGAACACTCAGCAATGTATCGGGTTCTCTTTGCTCTCGAGGTATTTGGAGTGGATACTACTCCGTTGGGTCCTTTTTTCTACTGAGGTACTCGCCATCATCTGCACCTGAATCGCCATCCTCCTCTGACTCTACTGCGTGCTCTTCAATTATTCCTAAGTAATCGCAAATCTCTTCAACTTCCATTTCTGCAAGATTCCCTAAATTTGTTTTACCTCTACAATCTATATTAGTTCCTAGAAACAAAACCTCGTGTAAATGGAAATACAATTGGCAAAAAAATTCCAGCAAAAATAACATTCAATAATAATGAATAATATGCAACTAGCTCCCAGAAATAAAAACAAGTGCGCCCATGTTCCATATTTCAAATATTTATGTAAAAAAATATTATTCAATATGACTAATATCGCAGACAAATAAAAAATAAGTTAAAATTCCCAATAAATCAAATCTAGTTATAATTGTGATGACTAGGGCTAGGATTTCTATGCATTTGCATGTTTTTTTGCTTACAGTAATCATATGCAAAGTGAAGTATAAACATGTTTTTATGAGTATGTGCACCACATGAGTATGTGAGTTTGAAAGTGCATATAAATGCATATTTTAATGATTTTTCTAAATGCATGCATATTTCGTAATATTTCAATGTTAGTGCATACTTTGTACGTTTTTGCTCGCGTTTTTGCATTTTACAGTTATTTTTGCATGTGATTTAAAAATGACTATTTAAAAAATTCTTCTTTTAAAATTTATTTTGTTTGTTTATTTTTAACATGGAGTTACCAAGAGTATTTATTTTTACAGTCGGAAGTATTTACAGATTATTCATCCTCTCAGCATTAAGTATGCTATTGTCCTATTGTTAATAACTGGAGGATTATACCTTTTAGGTATACAGCTTTCGTAAATATTTCTTGGAACATCCTACCTGCCTGTAACTGTTGTACTTGTTATTGTAATTTACATAGTTGAGTTCAGAAGGTTGTGTCCTAAGGATGGGAAAAGAAAAGCGATCCGTTTCTGTAACTCTGCGAAGTTACGTTCGCGAATTCGAGGTTATTACGACCGACGATAAAATATTATTTTGTACAGTGTGTGAGGATAAAGTCAGTGCAAACAAGCGGTTTCAAGTAACACAACACCTTAACACATTAAAACACCAAAGGTGTGTGGGTTTAAAAACTAAAAAACAGTCTCTGTTGCCGGGATGTCTTAATAATTTAAGTAGTGCTAGTAATAAATCTGCGGAATTTAATAAAAAACTGTAGTGCGTTAGTGGATGCGGACATTCCATTAAGCAAGATTAACCACCCCGCATTTCGAAATTTTTTTGGAGGAAATTTCAAAAACCCCTATGCCTGATGAATTTACTTTTAGAAAAAATTACTTACCTAACTTGTACCATGAACCATCCAATTAATTAGAAGAGCTATAGGTGACCATTATATTTGGGTTTCGATTGATGAAGCTACAGACAGCGTTGGCAGGTACGTAGAAACTTAAGTATTGTTTTGTTAGATTAAATGGCTGATGTACTAATACGAACGTTTTACGAAATCAAGAATATTTCTTTGTCGAATTTCACCTATACTCGTTTTTAAAATGTATTATTCTTTAAATAATGATTTAAGTTTGTTGTTGCAACTAAAGATTTATTCTAGTAAAAATTTATTTTCAGATACGTTGCTAACGTTAGGCATTTTAACTGGAGAGGCGAATACCAGTTCATATCTTTTAACCACGGATGTTTTTGAAAATACAAATAATTCGGGAATTGCAAAATTGTTTAATGATTCCATGGCTCTTTTGTGGCCCCAGGGTATTCAGTACGAGAAACTGCTCCTCTTGTTACTGATGCAGCACCTTACATGCTCAAGGCTGGAGCAGGCCTTCAAGTCTTATCCTCGAAGATGATTCATCTCACCTGCCTGGCACATGGATTACACAGAGTCGCGGAAAAAGTGCGGGAAGTACATCCAAAAGTGAATAATTTAATATCAAACGTTAAAAAAGTCTTTCGTAAAGCTCCACATCGTATACAGACATTTAAGGAAATAGCACACCAAATAAAGAACCTATAATAACAAGATGGGGTACCTGGCTGTTTGCAGCAGAATATTATTCAAATTACTTTGATACAATTAAAGAAATTGTAAACATGTTTAACAAGATACGTTGCTAACGTTATAATAGGCATTTTAACTGGAAAGGCGAATACCAGTTCATATCTTTTAACCATGGATGTTTTTGAAAATACAAATAATTCGGCAATTGCAATATTGTTTAATGATTCCATGGCTCTTTTGTGGCGCCAGGGTATTCAGTACGAGAAAGTGCTCTATTTTGTTACTGATGCAGCACCTTACATGCTCAAGGCTGGAGCAGGCCTTCAAGTCTTATCCTCGAAGATGATTCATCTCACCTGCCTGGCACATGGATTACACAGAGTCGCGGAAAAAGTGCGGGAAGTACATCCAAAAGTGAATAATTTAATTTCAAACGTTAAAAAAGTCTTTCGTAAAGCTCCACATCGTATACAGCCATTTAAGGAAATAGTACACCAAATAAAGAACCTATAATAACAAGATGGGGTACCTGGCTGTTTGCAACAGAATATTATTCAAATTACTTTGATACAATTAAAGAAATTGTAAACATGTTTAACAAGATACGTTGCTAACGTTATAATAGGCATTTTAACTGGAGAGGCGAATACCAGTTCATATCTTTTAACCATGGATGTTTTTGAAAATACAAATAATTCGGAAATTGCAATATTGTTTAATGATTCCATGGCTCTTTTGTGGCCCCAGCAGGCCTTCAAGTCTTATCCTCGAAGATGATTCATCTCACCTGTCTGGCACGTGAATTACACAGCGTCGCGGAAAAAGTGCGGGAAGTACATCCAAAAGTGAATAATTTAATTTCAAACGTTAAAAAAGTCTTTCGTAAAGCTCCACATCGTATACAGGCATTTAAGGAAATAGCACACCAAATACCATTACCCCCAGAGCCTATAATAACAAGATGGGGTACCTGGCTGTCTGCAGCAGAATATTATTCAAATTACTTTGATACAATTAAAGAAATTGTAAACATATTTAACAAAGATGATGCACTTTGTATACAAAATGCACAAGACGCAGTTAATGCGAAAGGAATTAAAGAAGAACTGCTGTTTGTTTTTTTCAAATTTTGTTTGTTTGTCAAAAACAATTACTTTATTAGAAAGAAAGGTTGTTCAATTTCAGAAAGTATTAATCTGGTAGATAATATTAGTACCTCTCTTGCTAAAGTTAAAGGTCCAAAGGGCCTTGCAGTACATAAAAACATGAAATATGTTTTAGAAAAAAATTTAGGTTTTGCCTTAATTAGAAAAATAGATGACGCAAAAACTGGTCAAGCTACTATCGCAGATGAACTGAAAGAATATAGTATAGTCTAATTGAACAATTATAAATACGCTCCAGTTACATCTTGCGATGTTTAAAGGAGCTTTTCCAGGTATAAAAATATTTTTACAGACAATCGACAAAGTTTTACTTTTGATAATTTAAAAATGTATATAATTGTACATAGTAATTCATTTAATATATAGGTTAAATTTATTTTGTAAAGTTGTATTATCTTTTATAAATAAAATAAATTAATGTGATTATTTTTATTTTTTTGATTTCTTTTTCCGAACTGCAAAACGCATATTTTCTATAAAATATTGCTTTTACTGCATATATCTCCAATTTTAAGAGCATATTAAGTGCATATTTCAGCATTTTATAGTGCATAAGTGCATGCATATTTTGGCATTTTTAAGTGCATACAAATCCTAGCCCTAGTGATGACTAAACCACACCAGCAATTTCTGCAAATATAGGTTATGTATATTGAAGATGTTATATTATGTTAGCGAAAATAATTATCCCTATTCCTATTATTATAAATTGAACTTTATACATTACCTAACAAATTTCACTAAAAAGTATTGTTCAATTAACAAGTACAAGGTTTTTTGCACAGACACAACTGAATACGTGCAGTGATATAGTTACAGTAAACAGATACTGGTCACTATTTTGACCACTTACGGCGTAACTCGTTTAAATATTTAGAAGTGGTCGAATATGAGACCAGTGTCTGTTTAGGAAAGCATATTTTGAACATATGGCTAAACTCATGTCCGGTATTGCTTTGGGAAAGAGTTCATTTTGACATGGTCGAATTTTTAGCCAGTAACCTATAAATGGTTAAACTATGCAAATTACTCTTCCTAGACTAGCGCTTCGTATTTTTTTCAATGAAATATAAAAATAAATTTAATAGCGTTTTTACACGACAACAGGATTACACATAATTTCTAATTAGGTATCTACGACACAATACTTGAAACAGGGTTGTAACCTAACCTAGGTACACTACAACAAATGTTGAAAATGGCCACCTTCCGAGTTTATGTATAAATTTTCAATTCAATATCTTTAAGGGTTCCTACGAAATGAAAAATAATTGATTTCGAAAATTTACTTTAACACACTGTATTTCGAAAAGTATGCATTTTCGGACCTATGTTTATATATTTCAATATGGCCGTGCAATTTTCGAACACTTTGTATAGGTATACATTTTTATTCGGGGCGACATTAACCCCTTGAGCGATACGAGCGCCTTACTTAGCAACTTAAATCTTGCTCCTAACCAGATTTCCCATTTGGGCAGCGCACAGTGGGACGAAACGCCGAAAAGCTGGCCAAAAGTCAAAAATCAACTAGTTCTATAGATTGGTATTTTGTTCATCGAACCCGCATGTCAGATTTGCTTTATGACGTGTACTTAGGCTTAGGGACCATTAGAAAAGTGACCCTCGAGCGGTAAGCAAGCGACTCGAATGCCAACCGATATTTATACCTGCTTTACTTAAGTGTATATTATAACGTGATCTGAACGGATTTTGTCGCCGTAAAATGGATTTATCTCCTGAAAGTAAGTAGAATAATATTGTCCTAAGCAGGATATGAATAAATAATTGGTTAATACCATAATTAACAATCTTTGTTGCTGTAAATTAACAAAAAAAAATAGTTTAAGAAATTGTTTATGCATAAAAAAAGTTGTCTGTTCAGTCGTGTTCGATTAAATTCTTTTACGTCGCTGAAATATAATGTCATTACGAACATTTTGGGCAAAAAACCAGCTGCTAATAATTGCTATTCCGTTTACAAACCAACTTTTTGTATTAACAAAGCTAACTGGACAAAGCAGCCGGTGAATTGTATACAGTATTTATGAGTTCAAGTATTTTTCTCACGTACCTCGTCCCATTACAACTGGTATCTTCCGAAAAACATATATGGAAAAATCCGCGACCTTCCTCCCCTCGATACTGTGGGCCTATCCGCATCCAGTTTTTGCATGAAAATGTAGAGAACACCTTGAAGGAAGTTACAGATATTCGGGAACAAAAAAAAATCTTATCCCGTATGAAACGGTCATTGATGGATCTTGCACTGACAATGATTGACCGAAAAGTATGCAATGCTATTACTGGAACTGCTTCTACTCAACGATGTAACATTTGCGAGGCAACGTCCAAGCAATTTAACAACATTGACAACATTGTAGGAGAAGAAGTCATAGAGGAAAATTTCCAGTATGGCATTTCATCTTTGCATCCGTGGATAAGATTTTTTGAATGCTGCTTGCACGTCGCGTATAAACTTGATGTGAAGAAGTGGCAATTCACGCACAGCTGACGAAAAGGCCGCAGTAAAAAGTCGAAAAAAAAACATCCAACAAGGTTTTCGAGCGCGTCTAGGATTAATTGTAGACGAACCCAAACACGGATATGGTAGCTCGAATGACGGGAACACGGCTCGGCGGTTCTTTGAACATTATGACATCTCCTCGTTAATTACTGGTGTTGACGAGGATTTGATCAAAAGGTTCTACATAATATTGCAAGGAATTTCCTCAGGATACGATGTGAATATTCACCGTTTTAAGGAATTCAATTTGGCTACAGCTAAGAAGTTTGTGGACCTGTATCCGTGGTGTTATATGCCTACGTCCGTCCACAAACTTCTTATACATGGCGCGGACATCATTTCTTCTGCGTTATTGCCAATAGGGCAGATGTCGGAAGACGCACAGGAATCGTGCAACAAGTATATTAAACGGTTTCGGGAAGATTTTTCGCGAAAATGCAGTCGACAGAAAACCATGGAGGATGTGTTTTTGAGACTTTTAGTTTCATGAGATCCTTTCGTTTCCGGTCTCAGAAAATCACCGCAAAAAAAATTAAGATCTTTAACCCCGGAAACATTAGAGCTTTTGATTCCGCCGGCCATCGCACCTTCTTCGAGTGTAGTATCAGAGGATTATGAATCTGCGGTAAGCTCGTCGACAGATTGCGACGTATCGTCAGATAGCGAATAGATGTAGCGATAATGTTATTGTAAATAAAAAAAATTGTTATAGCGCAACTAAGATTTTTATTGCAAAAAATAATATATAATAATATTTAGTTATTATATATTATTTTGACACCTGATTTGTAATTGCATGCTCAAAAGCCCCGATATACTGATTTTCATCTTAAAAAAACACTTTTTTGTATTGTTGGTCCGCCATTTTGTTTTTTGGAATTTTGACACTTGATTTGTAATCGTCATACTCAAAAACCCGATATACTGATATTCATCTTAAAAAACACTTTTTGTATTTTGGTACGCCATATTTGATCCGCCATTTTGTTTTTGGAATTTTGACACTTGATTTGTAATCGTCATACTAAAAACCCCGATATACTGATTTTCATCTTAAAAACACTTTTTGTATTTTGGTCCGCCATATTGATCCGCCATTTTGTTTTTGGAATTTTGACACTTGATTTGTAATTGTCATACTCAAAACCCCGATATACTGATTTTCATCTTAAAAAAACACTTTTTTGTATTTTTGGTCCGCCATATTGGATCCGCCATTTTGTTATTTGGAATTTTGACACTTGATTTGTAACTGTCATACTCAAAAACCCCGATATATGTAATTTCAGACAAATATCGCAACGCCTTCATATTATTGCCAGCTTTTCGGAGTTTGGTCCCACCGTGCAGCGGTTCGATTTCAAGTACCGGCGCGTCAAAAAAACAATCATAAAGAAGAAAACTACGTTTCTCAGGACAAAAAAATGCCTAACAACAGAAACAAATCAATATCCCCGTAACGTTGCACCAAAGCGTAGGAGTAATTGAATTAATTGCTCAATAACATTTTTTTTTCTTCATAGTTAACTTTGTATACTAAAACTCTGAGTTAAGACTGTACTGATTCATTCCAAATAAAAACAACTTAGTTCATTTTTTATTGAATTTATACGTAAAACAAAACCATTCTGTAGAGACCTGCTGTGAACGTTATTTAGCAGTCTCATTAAACGTTATTTAAATATAATTAAATTAATCTCAACACGCACACATAGTCATTTTGTACTTCGTGAAAGGATGTCAAAGTGAACATATATCTTTGAAAAAAAATTACATAACAGGGAGATTTTTTAAATTAATTTCTATTCAGAGGATGTATGCCTTATTTACCCTACTTTCCTTTGACTGCCTTTTTTTCATATTCTCCCTCTGTGATGATACCAACGGTTTTTTTTTTATAATTACGAAATAAAAATCAATGAGTTCATTATCAGAAAGTGCAACACTAAACGACAAAGTTCGTAAAATATTTGAAAATGAGAATTACTCTCTCGTATGAATCCGCTCCCTTTCCACCATAGAGTAGAAATGTAAACACAAGGGAATAAGAACATAGGCATAGATAATTTACAGAGAAGTTTTACAACTGGAAGTTGCCTCCACTGTCATAGTCTGGGAGATAAATAGCTCGAGAACGGCGGAAACAAATAAATTAAATTTACAAATCTTGTTAGAGCTGCAGAATTTAGAATTTTTTACTAGACTTGTGTAATGGTATGTACAGAATGTTTCAAAATGGATTCGTTTACATGTGTTTATTGTAATTAAATTATTTTGGCGTTAAATTTCTATTGTGTTTGCTCAATTCTTGTGAGATAATTAATTATTATTATGGATTATATATCGTTGTTAAACGTAAATTAAAAAAAAATGTATAGTGTAAGTTATTCAAAGTACAGTTTTGAGTTAAAATTTATGTAAATGGACGAAATGCCAACGCCTATAGCAGTTTAAGCATAAATGTTTACATGCATTAAATTAGGGTGTTTCGTTGATTTAGTGAGAAGAAAAAGTGTATAATTGGTAGTACTTTTAAGTGAATAAATAAAAATTGAATGTTTGAATAAAGCTCTCTAGTCCTTCAAGCGCCTAATGTAATCAAATAATAATTTAATTTTGTTAAATTATACTAGAACATTGTCCGGTTTTCGACCTTTTCATTTAAACCCAACGATTCAATTCAGGATTTTCGGTTTTGCGATCTCGAAATTCCTAAGAGAGTTAAAAGAGTTTAAATTGGGACAAAGTTAAAAGTTATTAAATATTTATTCTTTTAATCGATGCCCGAAAACTAAAACTCATCATCTTTACTATTATTGTCTTTGAATCCCAACATTACTAATAAACAAATTTGTTACTAAAGTTGTTGCCGTGTAGTAACATTCACTTATATTGAACAAATCGGTATAAAGTTCTCTCTGTATTTTTATTAAAGCAATGAAGTTTTTTAATTGATAAGGAATACAATATGCCTACCCTAAGTGATTTTTTTTAATAAGTTAATGTTGAATAATGAGCAAAACAGTTATTCCATGATAAAGTACAGCATGTTTAGAACCCGTTGGTATGAATTATTTTTTATCAAATTGTTTAAAAAAATGTGTATATGGGCACATTGCCACTCCTCGGTTCCGGAGTGCTCCTGTCGTATTCGAACCGTTGTGTTGTTTTTTCGTTGTTTAAAATGGTTTCAAATACAGATTTGGGATTTCTTGTTATTACTTTGGCCAACGAAAGAAGAAAAGAAATAGACGTTGGTCAAAAGAATGGTATAAGCTGCGAAGTCGTTTTACACATGAAAATTTGCTGAACGTTCTGCGAGATACAGAACTAGAAGATTATAAGAACTTTCTCCGAATGGGTCAAGAAGGGTTTTGTAAGGTTATTTTAATGCGCCATCTATGTGTAGGATTGTGATAACGTATGTAACGTTTTTTTTTTAGTATGCGTAATGTAGTTGATGTAATTGATACGCCACTGGAATTTAGTGAGGCCTTGGTTATCGTGTGAAGAAATATTTGAGCTGCAGAAAGATCGCGTTAAAAGCGTTAAATTTGGTTGAAAAATAATGTTTTGAGTAAATGTTTATTGATACCGCACTGGTAAAACTACTAGTCTTTTTGCTACCGTGTATAAGTTATAGACGTGTGAGTGAGTGAGTGAATGATATATTGATATTTATGAAGATACAGTAAAGAGTATGGATGCTTATTTTTGTTTGTAGAAATTTTGTAATATGGTGCAATAATGGTAAATCGATGCATGTTCAAGAATAAAGTGATGGAATGTGAGGGAGTTCGCTAAATTGTGCGGAAATAGAATTCGCTCACATATGAGATTTGCATAGAAAGTTGAGATATAATCTGGTTAATCTACAATGTGAATGTAATTGCAATTGATGATTTCTTCGGAGAGTTTTCAGTGAATTTACGAAGTAATTCAAGATGGCTATGTTTATTTCGCATCGTTGGTGTCTTCTTCCACGTTGGAACCTTCGACGCGGCAAAGAAACGCACGAAATATTCAATTGGGATAGGTGAATTTTGATCTTAGCGCGAATTTATTGTGGCGTATTGGCAATATGGCGAGCAGAAGGTATATAAGCGAGTGTCAAATTTGAGAGGTTAGTTAGTTGGTTAGAGGTTTTAGATAGTTCAAGCAGAGCTTGAGTAAGAGTCGCACGCGAGTGATAACCATTAGAATGGTTAGTGCAGGAGTTTATTTGTGAAAATTATAGTGTTAGCAGAGCAAGTTTAGCGACTGCATTAATCCATAAGGGGCCAAATCGCATAGACATTCACAAATAAATAATTTAATATATTATGAGTTGAAGGAAAACATCAGTCATTTTCTTCAAGAAATAAAAAGTGCTTAGGTAGATTAGAAGTTAACACAGCAAATATTTTGTTATTAGTGTTCAAATGTGGAGTGCGTGACCTAATATTATTATAAAGGAAACTGAGGGTAACCCTTTAAGTGACCGAAAGAAAAGTTTGTAAGATTTAGTTAAGTTTTAGTGTTGATCATCATTGACATTGAATGTGTACAATCGTTAGCAATACCAAATTGATTGTATAAAAGCGAATAAGAACTTTAATGTGTATATGGAAATAACCATTTTTCATTGTAGTAAACGTTTTGAAGGGCAAACATCACAGTATGATGTTAGGCTAAAGAGCCCCTATACGAGGTACGCGAGTGAACAAACCATAGACACTGCGTTAGTAAGTACTACAGCCGAGTGCGTAGGGCGAATACGGCTACCTCTTGTGTTTTATGCCATAGGTCATCTAAGAATTTAAAAAGGATTACCGGAAGCAGATCATATGGACTACAATTACCGCACCGAAAAAAGCTAATTAATGTATTGAGCCAAGACAAGTACGATTATCTTTTAAATACATTTTTTTTTGTTATTGTTGCATTAATTACGATTCACTCAAAGAAAAAAAAGGTAATCGAACTTCAGCTATTTTGGTTGTTTTTAGTGTTAGGAATTGGGGAATTTTAGTCTTAACATATTGATGTGTTTGATGGTTTCTTTAAACCAGAGCGTTGTATATATTTACATGCGAATTTGTCAATATATATCCATTGTTCAATTTATTTTGTCGTTTATTTGTGTCAATTGTGTGCCTAACTGGCTACATCTTCTGATAAATGAACTTAGTCTTTGCATATTTTCGAATTTAAGGATCGATTGGAAATTGCGTAATGAGCCAGATCGATTACAAAATTTCATTTTAGCTTTGAAATATTAATGCAGAACACTACTAACAAAGTACTTTTTTTTTATTCAGTATAAATTACAGTTTTGAAGTATTAAAAATTAAAGCTATTAATGAATGTCTAAATACGATTTTAAAGATAAAGTAGTAATAAAATATAAAGATATTATTGATGATACAAGCACTAACCGCTCTATGTTTGGAAATTCAGCAGCTGAAGCACAGAAAATAAGAGATGATTTTTGCGAGTATTTCAATTCTTCTGGCTCAGTTCCGTTGCAAAACAATTATTTGAATTAAAACCATGTTACCTACCTAACCTTTTATGATAATATTATGGTAAAATAAAATAGAATTATTTAAATAATTATGATTTTTATATTGTTGCACAATATCGATTTAACTGATTTCTGGTTTTAATTTTAATTTTTAAACTTAAGGAAGAAATATTTGGTAGCCATTTAAATAAATTAGAGTATGAAAGCCATGATATTTACTACTTAATAATAATAATATAAATACGGAAATAGTAAAATGTCTATATACGAAATACAATATTGTAAACAATCATGGAAAAATACTATTCCTAGCATCATAATGCATAATCCAACTGTGTGTATAAAAATAAAATTTATCGCAGAAAAACGACAATTTCCCATCGAACGCGCCACACATGGACTGTTTATCGTACCGCTTTTTTTCAAACAAAACAAAATAACTAATAAATATAACATTACGATATCTTTCACCAACTTTCATGTCAAAATACACGTTATAATAAATAAGTAAACATTTTAGGTTTACTAACCTCGGACCGTTTCTTATTTTCAATCGCCTTGTAGTTTTTGTAAAAATTAGTGCGCAATATATATATATATATATATATATATATATATATATATATATATATATATATATATATATATATATCTTTTGATCTCAATTGGTAAAGTTCAGGATGATCATGATACAAAGTTATCAAAAGGGTTAAAAACTCACGCTCACCGACTGATTCCTCGCCAGAAGAGCGTGGTATCGATACTTCCGCCATGCTGTCTGACTGATAAATGATGAAAATTAGGGAAATATTGACAATAAACGATTCTAGACGTTCAATATGTTCTGTCAATTATCCCCGTCAATACGTATCAATCAAAATTTCTATCAATTTTCGCCATTCATCGAAAATTCTCATCAATATATTTTTAAACGATCAATACTTACTTCAATGAGGTTCCGTCAATATTATTGATGCGAATATTGACAATAATATTGATCGTGCAGGGGTCACTTAAGTATATTAAAAGAAAAATAATAGGACCTGTTATTCGCGTAATGGGCATAATGGGTCTTTCATTTCTTTGGTTAAACTCACACAATCCTGGTGAACATATTTTTGGCAGATGATGCACAGGCGCGTATCAGAAATTTCATTTATCTGGCATACTGCACAATACCAGTTCTCCTTTGATGTAACTGTAGATGTTGCACTTTTGGATGTTGACTCCTTTTTTCACTACAAGAGCCCGACTGTTTATGGCCTTCTGCACATTTGTTATAGGTTTGATAATTTTTTCAGGGGTCTCTAACATTTCTGTTATTGACTTATTAGGTGCTTTAGGTGAGCAAACACTCTCCTTCTGAACTTTCATTATCAGAAGAGCTACTTGCAGTTTCTGAGCTGTTATCATCAGAAGATCTAACTGGAGTTCTTGGTCTTTTTCGCATTTTTGATGGCCCTGCGTTAGGAGATACTGCTTTAGTGGGTTTTACGCTCGGTTCCTTGGGTTCTGCTCTTATGTGGGCAACGTAACTAGGGCCAAATGCCAATCCTGATATTGCTTCGGGATTAAACGGAAAAATACCGGTTGCGTCAAGGCCTGCCTTTATATTTGCTTGTGTTACGCTTTTATCCCATACAACACTAAAAATTTCACCAAATCGTTGCTTTGTAACGTTTCGATCTTTGTATCTTGTCCAATATTGAAGCACCTGATCATCCCAGTTGATGTTATCTATGTGTTGCATCTCGTGTGTTGTGTTGCTTGGTAAGCAGAAAAGTACCACATTATGTCTTCCTGCAACATCAACGATCATATAGTCTAAAATTAAAAGACATTTTCCTGGTGGTTTGTATTTACCCAAATGCTCAATCCATGTGCAAGGTAATGTTCGTACTACCTTTAGGAGTCATGAGCTCCAGTTACCCCGCAAGTAATGAATCCTTCCATTCTGGTTTCATCGTTTTTCCTTTAAATAGAATTGTTGGTGGAATAGAATTACCACAAGCATTGCCACAGAAGACAATTATGACATTTTCTACGTGCTCTGGTACTACCATGTGTATACGTTTCGCTCCTTTTTTCGCAAGTACACTTTGTTGGTGGTGTAAACTTAATCTACAGCCTTTTTCGTCGAGATCCAGTTCCAAAAGGACTTCTTTCAGTTTTACGAAGTAGTCGTTTACAAAGAACCGGTTTAGTTTCTGGGCACGCACGGGGTTCATACTCTGTACTTTTCTTTGACTTGTTGGAGGATTGCGTTAACAAAACCATTCAGCCAATACCGGTCAACCGTTTTGGACATGGTAGAAAATTTATTTTTCAATACCATTTTCGGAGCAGAAATTGAAACTACACCTTTGAACTGTCCTTGAAGTTAGTGGGTAACCAACCTCGGCCAATCCGATTATTCTTGCAGACAGTTCTCTTTCTTGGTCAACAGTCAATACTGATTTCCGCCCCATTTTTGTTTTACTGATTCGGTTACTATCGACATATCTGGATAGAGTTCTTCTTGGTATTGAAAATGTTTTTGAAGCACCTTGACGAGACATTCGACCTTCCTACATTAATAAATTATATGAAGGCAAATAGCTGACAATCCGTGCATGTACTAGTGATATGCCCATGTGCTTATTGCCAACTCGGCATGATGGCACATTGCTACATATGAAGTAAAATTAAATTAGGTTATAATTTTTACTTTAGGTTTTACCTTAAATCGATCGCTTTTCCCCACAATCTAAGCTTCAATACCCACGTACGAAACACAAGATACTACGATTGAATAACACTTTCTTTACAGCTCGATAATAAAAAACTTGATGTGTAAATATTATAACGGCTTCTTAAAAAACCAGTATGTAGCGACTCCACTCGTTTCGCGCGGGCTACTGACCGAATTGCCGTCTGTTTGCGGTACCACTTACTACAACAACGTAAAGCAGATCCGTATGTCGCCATTTCGTCACTAAGGTCGATAGATGACTTGCAGTTATTGTATTCTGTAATACATTCTGGCTTCATTATGGGTGAATTTTTTCTAGTTTTGGAGGTATTGACTTTTAGATCTGATGTTTTGGTTGACAGCATTTTCACCTTCCGCTTGTCGCCCCATTTTAGTACAACAATACTATCTTTTGTTTGCTTGGCCGACATCTCACCTCTAGTATTTTCTGTTGGACCTGAACGTACCTACCAGATGAGTTTTTCTGCGTCTCAAACGATAGACGAGCGGGACGCTTGTATAGTAATTATCTGTATAAACTGTTCTGCCATCTGTTAGCGTCACGACGGTTTTTTCAGGGACCTCAGTTTGTGGATCTTTTGATTTACCGCAGTAAACCGAATGATTCCATGTATAGCCTTTTTCAGTGCACAGCTTGTAAACTTTTATACCATACTTCGCTGCCTTGTTAGGTATATATTGACGGAATATTAGTCATCCCCACCAAAGTATTAGTGATTTATCGACACAGATTTTCTCATCGTGTGTATAGGCTTTTTGGTAATTTTTTATGAATTTTTCAAGCATTGTTTGATTTTATAGAGTCTGTCATTAGTATGAGCAGAGGTATTATCCGCAAAATGTAGATACTTCAAAAGTAGCTCAAACCGATTTCTGGGCATTACGGTACGAGCTAATGGAACACCGTACAGTTTATGAACTCTCCAATAATCCTTTATTGAAGATAGTTTTACTAATCCCATCCTTCCAATAAAGGCAAAAAACTTTTATCATTTCATCCGTAGTTACTGTAGTCCATAAGAGGGATCTTGACTGGGCACTAGTGTCGTTTAATAATTGTTGAGTGGCAAACAAATTTGTTTGCTCTACAATTAGAACTAATATAGTCAAAAACAAATCAAAGAAATCGATTGGACCTGCCTGTGCTAAGATCCCAGTATAGATATCTTTCATTTCAGTAAAATCAGCAAAATCAATATGGGGTGAATCTTTCATGGGTAGGCATTTCCCATTCAATTTTGGCCTGTGTTTGCTTCAACCTCTGGGACTCGGTATCAGTAGGAGTATTACCTGAAGTAATTGGAACGTTAACATCAGGAAGTACATCTTACGGAATTACACCTGCAGAAGTGGTTCGCCTAACTTTGCGTCTGACAATTTCCACGTCGCTATCACTTTGGCTCGTTGATTCTTCTTCGAAATCTTCCTCGTTACAATGAAAGTTCGGATCTTGATTAGAATCATGACTACTAAGTCCGTCATTTTGAATGAGATCACTTAGTCTTTTGTACACACACAACTAGTCTTTACAAGCTATTCACTCTGCAACAAAGAGACGCGGGATTTAGTAAAAACAATGATATTGTTTTATCCAAACTCTTCGTGCTGTCCCAAAAAAAATTTCTTTTTCCGTTTGTTGATCTGAAAAAAAAAGAAAAAACAAGAAAGATTCGTATGTATCATTTATGATACACGTGGCCTGTGAAAGAAGTCGCCTTCAAAAACTTTTTCGTAGGCCAATGCATCGAAAATGATACACACTAAAAAAAATTGAAAGAACATGATATATTTATGGTAAAATGCCTTATATATATATATATATATATATATATATATATATTCAAAATTTGTAGTATTCTGCATATATGGGCTTGACGGTGAACGTGTTAATTAATCACTTAATCACCAACACTTGACGGGTTAAGGTACGCGGTTTAAACTAAAGACAATGGCGATTATTTACAGATATGTTGTGTACACTCTCGCTTCGCTGATGAAAACTAAAACGATGTGATTGTTTATTGATATAAGTTTCGTAAACGACCACTTTAGTTTTGTAAAAAACTTACATTAAAACCAGAAAAAAGAAACAAATTCGCGTTTTGTAGTTTTAACTAAAACGGAAACGATAATATAATTATGGACATAACAGTTTACAATTATGGTTTGTAACAAAATAATGTAACGTCTCCTACCCGGTACGACTTAATCGAACCTCTCACTTCAATTAACCGCCCCCGTTTTAAAAACAAAACAAGAAATATTACGTGGGAATATTTTCCGGTCTGCCGCTATAGTATTACTCAAGAGAACAATACAATTACCTCGGATCGACCTGGCTAGAAGGGGCGGTTAATGTCGAAACTGACAGGCTCCGTTGCTGACGTGCCAGGAATGAATGGCGAGTCAGTACGTGGAATGTTGGAGGTATACATGGTAAAGAATTTGAAATTGCGAATGTAATATACGTAAGACACCTTGATATTCTGTGTGTACCGGAGACAAAGCGCAAAGGAAAGGATGCTGTGGAGATGGAGGATGGCAGCCTAGCACTATGGTCGGGAGTTGAGACTGAAGTGCATGGCGCAAAAGGAGTTGGGGTGATCGTAAATGAAAGAGCGAAAAGATGTGTTAAACAGTACTTATTGGTATCTCCCTTGGTAATATGAGTTAGAATGAAAGTGGAGTTTCGAAGAATTTTTCTTATTGCATGCTATCCACTGGAGAGAGACCAGGAGCGTGAGAACTTCTGGAATGAGGTAGAGAACGTGTTGAACGTATGTAAGTCAAACGAAAGAGTGATGATAATGGGGGATATGAACGGATTGGTGGGTACAGAGAGAACATACTGAACGCGTTCTAGGAAAGTTCGGAGACCAAGAGTCAATGAGAATGGTGAACATCTGTGTGGAGAGAAGCCTGTTTGTATCCTATGCGTGGTTTAAACATAAAAATGTACATATGTATACATGGCAAAGAGTTGTATCTAAAAGTATGATAGACTTGATAGTGCATGATGAACGGCTAACAAACCTGGTGAAAGACACAAAAGTAATGCGCGGATCGTAGTGTGGATCGGACCACTTTTTGGTTGTATCGAGAGTGTGTTTAGGGCAAAAGTAGGTCTGGAGAAGGAAAGCAAACGTAGTGCGAACGTCCAGAATTAGGGTAGACAAACTAGTGGATAATGATGCGAGAATGAAATATGCAGATGCTGTGAGTAAAGAGTTGAATGTGAATGAAACGGTGTGGAACGAACAAATAAAAGGCACTGACGTTGAAAGTGCATGGATAAGCTTGAAAAACTGTGTTGTCAATTGTGCCTTGCGGATATGTGGAAGAGCGACTGTAGGTAGACCGAAAAAATGTGCTTGGTGGAATGAGTCGATAGAGAAGGAAGCATGTAAGAAAAAAGATGTGTTGTATGAGATGTACATTTTAAGAAACAAAGAGAAGCGAAGGAGGCAGTGAGAATAAGTAAAGAGGAAGTGATGGCTGTGGAAGGAGGGAAAATGCAGAATGATTTTGAGGGAAACAAATAACTTTTCCGGAAATGGGCCTAGCATACAAAACGTGGCCCAAACCAGAACGCTGCAGGAGTGATGAATATGAGCAACGACATAGTATGGAATGATTGTGAAGTGAGGCAATGCTGGCAAGAATATTTCGGAAAGCTGTACGGTAGTGAGAAAAGAAAGACTGAAGGGTTAAATAAGGAGAATGTAGAAGGAATGGTGAATGAAACTGAGAAGGATATTGGGATAAATGAGGTAGAGAAAACGGCAGGAAGGTTGAAAAACGGTAAAGGAGCAGGCGTAGATGAAATCGCTGGTAAAATGCTAAAGTATGGGGGTGCAAAGCTTATACGAAGATTGTGTGAATTGTTTAATGTATGCCTTATGTGTGGAAAAGTGCCGAGGGGTTGGAACGGCGCGATCATTGTAGCACTGTATAAGGGTAAGGGGAACAAGAGTGATTGCAAGAACTACAGAGGAATAAGTTTGCTCAGCGTGCCTGGTAAATAATTTGGAAGAATTCGGATTGATAGAGTACGAGAAACTACAAAAACTAAGATTTGGGATGTGCAGGGTGGTTTCCTGCCAGGGAGAGGATGTGTCGATTAGATGGTTGCTCTCCAGCAGGTGATCGAAAAGTGTTTAAGTGTAAAAAGGAATCTGTACTGTGCGTTTGTAGATCTGGAGAAAGCATATGACAGAGTGAATAAGGAGAAGTTGTGAAAAATGGTGTATTGGTTAGTGACGTAAATGTACGACTTCTGGTGTATGCGGATGACAGTCTTATTAAATGACAATGCGGATGAGCTAGAAACTACTTTGAGGAAGTTTGATACAGTCTGTGAGAGCATGGACCTAAAGGTAAAGGTGAACAAAACTAAGGTTGTGATGTTCAATCGGAAGGTGGAAAGGAAAGTAGAGTATTTACTCTGCAAAATGAAATTGTGGAGCATGTGGACGAGCTGGTATATCTGGGTATTATGTTTACTGCAGATGGTACAATGGAGGGCGAAATTGAACGAAGGGCCAATCCTGGAAGGAAAGTGATTGGAAGTATGTGGACGATAATGAGAAACGAAAGCATGACCCTAGCTGCGAAACGAACAATCTATAATGGCGTGTTTGTCCCGTCAGCACTGTATGGAAGTGAGACATGGGTATGTCAAAAAAAGCACGAAAGAAAAATAAAGAAATACCTGAGAAGCGCATGTGGTAAAAAAATGAATGCACAATGACGGAGTTTGTTGAGGAAAACCCGATATTGGATAGATATAAAGGTTGTGCATTACGTTGGTTTGATCGCATTCAGAGAATGAACAGCGCAAGATTAACGAAGCAAATATGTGAGGTTACAGGTGAGGCCGTGTCTGGTAGGCCGTGTTAAGACTTGGCTGAATGTAGTAGAATGTATAATAAAGGAAAGAAAGATAAGGACTTTTGAAAATAAAAGGGCATGTCAGACAATGTATGGATCTTGCGGAAGCTAAGGAGGTATGCGGAGATAGAAAAGCATGGAGAAAGATTGTGAATGAAAAATAAATAAAAGGCAGGGATTGTTTTGCCTACCCTGCAAGGGAATGGCGTGAAGGTTAAGTTTAAGAATATTTTCCATTAAAAGAAGGATCAATTTTTGAAATATTCACCTGGCCGTAGCAAACAAACACTATAGGTCTCAAATGTCCACGTTATCAAACTTGATTTTTTTTGTGTGTGAGTGTAACTAATAACCAGCCAGCGACATTTTTCTCAATTTCGTGCGAATAAAAATTCAAATTAACAGCGAGTCAATATTTGGTGTACCATCCGCTATAATAAATTACTTACTATTCATCAAATTAAATTCAATGAACTAAAATATTATAATACTTAAATCCCTTTGTTTAATCTGAAAATCCATATAAACCGAATAAAATCATCCCAGAATTCATTTATAGATTTTAAAAATAATGCAAGCTGGGTTGCCTAATTATCAGCGGAAAACAACATAAGGAAGAGTATCTGAATGGATCGTACATAATGCAAAATTCCAAACCTTCAATAAAAATACACCAATTTATTGAGATCCTATTTTTATGCGTATGATGGGCTTTTAGACATTTGATATTCAAATGTAAGACATATTCACCTATTATATTAATATATTATACATGGTGTTGAAGACAAGGGGCTACTGCTTACGCTAAAATAAGACAATAACCGTATATAATAGTAGGCTGAAAACCCCTCGTTTTGTAAGCATGCAGAAGGAAAAGGAAAATTTATTTGGGTCCGTAGATTTTATCTACATTTCGCAGGTTCAATGCATCCACCAGTGGCGTAGAAGTGGATGTCCCATGACATTTTCCTGTTCATAAAAATACCCCAAGAAGAAAAAAAAGGACGTATATAAAAGTACCATAGTTTTTCTAATTACCACTTTAATCCCCACCTCTACATTTTTATTTATATCGTATTGTAAGGGATTTTTAATTTGTATATTTTTAATAAGATCTCGTTTGATTATTACGATTTACTAGGATTTAGCATGAAAAAATAATTCGGGAATTAGTAATGTGTATTTCTTAAGTAGATTATTGATCCAGTGTCTCTCGTTTACATCTATTATCCCATTCTTGACTGAACAGCCGTTATTTCTAGGTCACTTTCAATGCATAAGTGCACTTATGTTTGCTTTTCATAACAAAAAAAAAGCCATGAGTAACGTATCATTGTATAATCTAAGATCATTATATTACAGATGTCTAAAATCCTAAAGCGTTGTTAATTAGCGAAGATTATTATGATTGTCCTTAAAAGCATTCACAATTTACAACACTGTTTAATTCATTTTCACTTTTTAACGTTACGCTAACAGTAAATCACTTAAAGATAATCAAAAACATAGAGCTCAAGGACTACATTTAGTTACATAAAATGAGCACTTAATTAAATTTGTTGTCTCCATTGTGCTATTTATGGAGAATTTAAACGACAATAGAGTTTTATAATGCATTTCCGGTTGTTGAATAAAATCACACGCCTTTATTTCCGGCATTCCCGTTTGTCATAGAATGAGAGCGGATTACGTTTCATACAGATTTTTAGAAAGTAACAATCTAATCTAACTTACATTTAATTTTCTTAAACATTTTGCCTTTATGAAGATTTTTAGTGAGTTGTTTGTAAACTAGTCTATCTCTATAACTGCTTTTATTGATCGCTTGTTTGCCAACAATTCGGGGTTAACGTGACGCCGGTTGTTTTTGTGTAATATCTCGTATATGGTGAGATTGTCGTTATTTGTACACCTACGTAATTTATAGCCTCTTTGTTACGAATTTAGTAAATCTACATATTTATAGTATGTTATATTTTGCATTTTGGAAGTCGTTATTATCCACGCAATAATGTTACTGGAATATAAAAGTTGTAGGCAGCTCAGTGATAACAGGTTCATTTCATTTCTAAGGTAGGATAAATTAGATATTTAAACTATGTCAAATTAAAATGTATTCATAATTCTACATAGGTATGCGAGAAATTCTTACATGATAGATTTATGTGTGGGGAAGGCTAAGAAACAATAACATTATAAGTGTCGCGATACATTAAGCAAGCCCCCTCTAATTGGGGGCATACTGAATCTTATTCAAAAGATTCTGCCATTTGCATTTTTGAAATATTAATGTAAGATGTAATATTATAATAGTATAATACTAAAAAACGAAACAAAACCTCAGATATTCGAATTTTTTGTGTGAAAACGTCCTTTACCTCTTTCCCATCTCTAATTGGAACGTACTGAACCTTATTCAAAAGATTCTGCCATTTCTGATTTTGAAAAATTAATGTAGGATAATATTATAATATTGAAAATTTTACAAATGATTGAAAAATAACTGAATCGCCTTTTACGAAACGTCATATATTCGGAATTTTATGTGAAAACGTCCGATGCCCCCTTCCATCTCTAATTGACGTCATGCTGAATCTTATTCAAAAGATTCTGCCATTTGTGTTTTTGAGAATTTAATGTAGAATAATAATATGATATGGAAAATTTTACTAGTAATTGAGAAACAAAAACTGAATCACCTTTTACGAAACCACAGAAATTCGAAATCGAAAACGTTCGATGCCCCTTTCCCATCTCTAATTGGGACATACTGAACCTGATACAAAAAAATTCTGCCATTTCTGTTTTTGTAAAATTAATGTAGGATAATAATATAATATTGAATATTTTGTTAGTAATTGAGAAAAAAAAAACTGAATCACCTTTTAGGATACCTCAAATATTTGAAATTTTGTGTGAAAACGTCCGATGCCCCTTTCCCATCACTAATTGGGACATACTGAACTTTATTCAAAAGATTCTGCCATTTGCATTTTTGAAATATTAATGTAAGATGTAATATTATAATAGTATAATACTAAAAAACGAAACGAAACCTCAGATATTCGAAATTTTTGTGTGAAAACGTCCTATACCTCTTTACCAGCTCTAATTGGAACTTACTGAACCTTATTCAAAAGATTCTGTCATTTCTGAAAAATTATTGTAGAATAATATAATAGTATAATATTGAAAATTCTACAAATGATTGAGAAATAACTGAATCGCCTTTTACGAAACCTCATATATTCGGAATTTTATGTGAAAACGTCCGATGCCCCCTTCCATCTCTAATTGGCGTCATGCTGAATCTTATTCAAAAGATTCTGCCATTTGTGTTTTTGAGAATTTAATGTAGAATAATAATATGATATGGAAAATTTTACTAGTAATTGAGAAACAAAAACTGAATCACCTTTTACGAAACCACAGAAATTCGAAATTTTGTGTGAATGCCCTTTCCCATCTCTAATTGGGACATACTGAACCTGATACAAAAAAATTCTGCCATTTCTGTTTTTGTAAAATTAATGTAGGATAATAATATAATATTGAATATTTTGTTAGTAATTGAGAAAAAAAAAACTGAATCACCTTTTAGGATACCTCAAATATTTGAAATTTTGTGTGAAAACGTCCGATGCCCCTTTCCCATCACTAATTGGGACATACTGAACTTTATTCAAAAGATTCTGCCATTTGCATTTTTGAAATATTAATGTAAGATGTAATATTATAATAGTAATAGTAAACGAAACCTCAGATATTCGAAATTTTTGTGTGAAAACGACCTATACCTCTTTCCCATCTCTAATTGGAACTTACTGAACCTTATTCAAAAGATTCTGCCATTTCTGATTTTGAAAAATTAATGTAGGGTAATATTATAATAGTATACCTTATATTGAAAATTTTACAAATGATTGAGAAATAACTGAATCGCCTTTTACGAAACCTCTTATATTCGGAATTTTATGTGAAAACGTCCGATGCCCCCTTCCATCTCTAATTAACGTCATGCTGAATCTTATTCAAAAGATTCTGCCATTTCTGTTTTTGAGAAACTAATGTAGAATAATAATATGATATGGAAAATTTTATTAGTAATTGAGAAACAAAAATTGAATCACCTTTTAGGAAACCACAGAAATTCGAAATTTTGTGTGAATGCCCCTTTCCCATCTCTAATTGGGATAATATTTAAAAGTTTACAAGCAGTTGAGAAAATAACTGAATCGCCTTTCACGAAACCTTAAATATTCAAAATTTTGTGTCAAACGTCCGATGCTATAGCCACACTTTTAATTGGCGAGTTTCGTTCACAGGTTCAGGAGGTGATTATACGAGGGGTCGTTTTTATATTCTCGGACTAGGCATGATATTCTTTTGGTTTGCTCGTAAAATGGCTTTCAACAGTCGCTATAAGTTCATCATCGTCTCTAAATTTTCTTCCCCTTAGTATTCTTTTGAGATCTGAAACAAAAAAATAGTCGCTGGGGACTAAATCTGGACTATAAGGTGGATGATCAATTTCTACAAAGCCACCTTTACCAACGGCAGCTTTTGTATATTGTCAAACACGTCACCATGGCACATGTGATTTAAAATCAATAAAATGAAAAATTACATTAACATTGTAAATTGCATAATCCGGGAATATGAAAATGACCCCTCGTACACTGTGTCAATTTGAAAACATGCGAAATAACTCAGGAACAAAAAAAAACTGTTTTGAAAACGTTGGCATGTAATCGTTTAGTTATTAAAGCTTTCAGGAAGTTTATGTAGAATCACCATGTTAAATGATGATCGATTTGCCAATTATTAGTTGATATAATTACGGATTTTTTTGGTCAATTATAGTTCAGTCTAATTAAAATACTGCAAAATTGGCAGTCTGACATTTGTCGTTTTCGTTCTCATCGAATGTGACCCACCCGCTTATTCCATGAACTTTTTTTTATTGGTGGATGCATTAGCGTATTTAAGTAATTATAGCAGCGGGCAGCTTTTTTGGCGTTGTTGTATTGCCGATATGGTTTGTTATAAGTAAACAGTTCAGGGATAGAAAACTAGGGTTTCGTACAAAAAATTGTTTATTAGTTGTGACGAAACAAACTATTATTATTATTATCGTGGCGGACATTATGGTACGCATAGGGGTTTCCATATTTGTCACTGCCGTTCAGTTAAGGTTAACTCCACGCCGAAGAGTCGTGCAGTAACGCGCGTCGTGACCCGTTTAAGTGGTTTTTTTAATATCGTATACCGAAGTATCGGTAATAATAGTATTACCGTCGAAAGAAAATCTGGAGACTACCTGTGGTGTAATTGTAAATTAGAATAAGAATTAGAATTGTAGGATATTTTTGGACAACTGTACCACTACTGTACTTTGAAGATTTTTCCTAATTACCCCGGTTAAAATTTCCTTTCCATAATCCCTGACTTGCTTATTATTAATACGATCTCTGTTAATTATTTTTTACTCAGATTTTTCTTAAGTATATTATTCATTCACTGTCTTTCGTTCACTTTTATTATTTCGCGTTTGACTGAACCGTTATTTCTAATTCGGATATGTTAGGGAAGACTTGGAAAAGAAACTATAGTATTGCGTGAAATACAACTGATACCATTTCGAACAATTTATTGTAAGAAAAACGTGTGTAAAGCCTAGTATAAAATGATGTAACCGTAAATGTTTCTCTGTCCAGGAATCGATTTGCCTCAAATTTTGCACATGATGGTGCTAATGTTGCCAATATTGAAAATTTGTACTTTCGTCAAATTCCTTGTCGATAGAAGTATTGCCAATGTATGTATTGTGTTGGTCATCTTGTCATGATACAAACGTACATTATGGTTTGTTAGAGGAAAATCCATAAGATAAACTCGTCTAGATGGGTGATGGCCGAATACTAAAAATTTCATGGAGATCTAGTAAAATATGCACCGGGTTCACCGTAATAGGAAAATGAAAGGCGCCAGTCTGTCCTGCACGCTGTTATCGTACGCGTAAATGATGGTAGATAACTTAAAGATGTGGAAAACTTATGAACTCACCTTGAATTCGCACCCTTCTGTATCTCCACACTCCAGCTTTTAGGATGTTCTGAAAGTTTAAACTCCGAAACACAAGAGAAATAAATGAATAAATGAATTTATGAGCGACTGCTCATAATCATAATTTTATTTGTAGTTAAAAAAATCTGTAAGTAAACAACCCCCAACCCTATATTGAATTCCTAAAACGTGCGCTTATTTAAATTGTAATCTTCCAACCCCTGAACTCAAAATATCTCTAATCTGTACCTTCACAAACAAATGAAAGCCTCACCATCTCACAAAAATATCACTATTAAATAAATTCATATGATTTGTACAATTTTTCACAATATTTGCAAATAAAATAGAAAGAAAATTTTCATTACTTGCCAATAAAACCAGCCCAAAGGTATCTAAATTATCACACGTAAATGTTTGAAAGTGCCCTTAATGCTCTCCAAAGCGTTAGTGAACATTTAAGGTGGCGACAGGCCATCCCATTTAAAATTAATATTCTTATAAATCAAACCTCAAATCTTTAGACCACTACACAATCACTGTTTAATAGAATGCTCCATTTCATTTCTTAGAATATCTAAATACAACTTTACGTATCTTAAGCATTAAAACTTTATTTACATGATGGCTTAACTGCGCCTAAACAGTAATAAAATGAACTATAACACCAACAAAGCTCTACTCAATCAGTTCAATTTTACACTTTACTACAAATCTTTCGATTATCGTCAATAATTTTGAAATAGATAACAACAAACACTACACCTTGAGGGAAGCAACTCAGTTTCTTACACTACTGACTGGCGTAGGAATGGTCAGGGGATGCGAATCCGATGTCTTCCCTCAAGGTATTCAATAATGTCGATCTTGCTCGCCAAATTGATATACCAGCTCTGCGGACATTTTCAACTAACCTGTTTGTTAACTTGAACTTCTAAATACCGTACGGTTTAGTCCTTTTTAAAAGTTTTCACAACTTAAATTTGTACGACAGAAAACTAACACCGTCGCAACTAGAACTTTGAATATGCCCGTACAATTAATTTGGGGGTCTAGCTTCACTTAAAATTTTATAAACTCACCTACTTTTATTTATTTTAAAACCGTTCACGAATCTCCCAGTCTATCAAAGTGGTCTATGGCAGTGTCTACAACATCATTTTAATTCGTCATTTTAATCGGTAGGACTACGGTATACCGGGCAGATGCCCCCTATACCTTCATCGGACCTTGCTTTATTCATGGAATAGTATCTACATGTCCTTCCATTCCTACCTAACTTAAACTAACTTAAGATATGCAACAACAATAAAGCATGTAACTACATTGTGTAATATTTCATTTCACTCAACACAGCACGATCTTCGGCCTCTTGTGCCTCGTCACCTCGTTGGCGTCGTAGTTCCATAATCCCGCGATGACAGGATTTGAATGGGCCGCTAGTACCATCTCCTGGTTGACAGCGGCGGTAGTGTCTACAACAACAACGGATGAGTCGATTATTTTTCTGCTTTGCTACTTCAGACTCGAATTCCGCTCTACTGTGTCTTCAAGAAATTTGCCATGGTCCCCCAGTCTATGTACAACCAATTGCAACACATGAGCATTTAAAAACGTTCAGGTACGAACCACGAAAAATCTTTACCGCCTTATTCTTCTGCCTCTGTAATATAAATATAACACCTCAAAGTAATAACCTACTTTGTATCATTAAACTATTCGTAATGGTAAATATAAAAATTCTACGTCGTTCGTTTAAAAACCATATTGAGAATCCATAACATTCTCAAGCGTCATTAATTGAAAAATATCATACTCTTCACAAACTAGTAGAAAATTGTTTCTAAATCCGTAACTGTCTCCAACGGTGAGATAAGAATGTATTTACAACACTGACGGGTTAGTAAGCGCACACTACTAGTTTATTTAAAGATAACCATGAGGAATGTACTCTCAATTTACACATTAGTAAAATGTGCAAATTTTAAAAACGGTCAAAACTGTGTTCGGTGGACAAGGACAACATTTATGGGTTTACCATAAATCTTTTATGACCAGTACTATCTAAAATCTGTATACACCAATCTTATTGTATTGTAATGTAAAAGATATCTACATATAGTTTAATTTAATTGGGAAAATCGTTAACACTATTTGCTCGTGTGACAAGAACCAAATGTTATAGTTTCACAGTGTTTGTCATCGCTTGGGATCTGTCTTTATTTGTTCACTAATTTTATTGGGGAAATGGTATAAAGTTTCATAGATTTACCGTGTTTATCATCTTTTTGGACTAGCACTGCCAAAATCTTTATACACCATTTTATTTAGGAAATGTTCAAAACTGTATGGTTTTACCATGTTAGTCATCTTTTACTAACGCTGAAATCCATAACCCTTATTTATACACCGATTTCATTGCAATCACGGCCACAACCAATTAATAGCTGGACAGGAACAAAATTTTATAATGCTACTACTTTCGTAATCTTTTATAACCGCTCATGGCCAAAATGTGTATTTATACACATTTGGAAAAACGATCAAAACTATTTGGTCGATGAGCAAGAACAAAATTTCATAGTTTCACAGTGTTCCTCGACCTATATTAATGAGCAATGCATTGCAAAAAATAGACATCAAACTCGACATCTTACGCACAATGTGAGGATTTGCATAACGTATTGTATCATAGAGTTAGAATTTATTTTTATTATTAGGTATTCTATTGTAGCGTCCCCCAGGTACCCTACTTTGAAAAGTGTAATTTGAACTTATTTGCAAGAATGCAAATTCAAGAATAAAACAAACGCTAAGTGATTTAAATTGACTTTACTAACAATAATGTTACATTACTCAAATTAATTTCTTGCCTTACATAGACTTTCCTGACACTAATTAAAAGATTAGAATTTATTTGCAAGTCTGATATTTAATTACTCGCAAACCCCAAATTTGATTAAACCAAGTGGCCGTCTAGTGGTAGGTACACTGTGCTATTTGAATTAGATAGGCTGGATGAGGTAAGTGTTGCATCACGAGGGGCAGGTAAACAATGAAACTATTCAAATTAAAATTAACGACCTTTACGCAATAGTGGTTCAGCCCGTTAATGTACTATTGTGGGAAAGAACCACCAATAAAACGCACTTTATTCATAAATAAGTAATTGCACAAGTACATTAATAAATCAAATAACACAAAAAGAACAATGAAAGGGTTAAATATGTAACAAAACACCATTACATCAGGTTAAAGTGCGTACAAAATTATAACATAAGAGAAAAATAAATAAAAACAGTTTAGTTACACATAAACACAATAAAAAAAAACATGTAGTCACACCCACAATCGTGTTATAAATAATCAGAATAAAAATCGTAATACCAAACATGTGGCCCTTTAAAACCAATCTTACCGGTTCTTAAGTAAATAAGCACATAAACCTAACACACATTACGGTACATATAAAATACAACAGTAAAATTGCACAGGTGATAATAACGTAAAGGCAAGGACAAAAGAAAATAGACAAGTAATTTACACATACACAATTGTTTAGTAACTCTAAAGCGTAAAATACATAGGTACGGTTACAAGAAATTACATATAAAGAGAAATTAGTTAGGAGGCAAATAATTCTACTTAAAAAACTGACAAAGCCTTACAAAGGCAATATAAATATAAACAACAAACAACAATGCTAATTCATACAAATACAAGAGTGAGGGAGCCCTGTACTGTCTTTTATTTTAGCAGATATCAGCTTAATGAGCCCGCGTGCGAATAAGATACCTTTGCAAGGTAATACTCGATTATATATATATATATATATATATATATATATATATATATATATATATATATATATATATATATATATATATATATCATATATATATATATATATTACTGATCACAGACACAAATCGTTTTAACTTCAAAAAAACTTATTTATAGATGAATATTTGAAAAACACATTACAACTAACACTCGAAAGAAAAGACAAATTAGTGTTGGCTAATTCAAAAGAAAATGTACACGCACGAAATATTTTCAAGACAAACTGTTTACAATGGGAGTTTCTAATTAAAATCAATCAAAGTACCAAACAAAGACGTCTTTGGTGGCAGTGTGTACCGACACAGTTTATTATTACATTTGTGAAGTTTTTACCACAAGAATGTGCATACGGCGAGTTTCAAAGATTCGTTACACTACATCGATAAAGACAGTTCGATCGAACATCTGTTTCTATCCTAACATGTATTTTTTTTTCAACCCTTACTCAAATATCAATTACGTAAAATACAGAAAATAAAATATCCAGAAAAGATTATCAAATTACGACTTAATATATAATAAGATATATCCAACACCGTTAACCCTTCTTCGGTAACAATTGCGATTTGAACATGTTTATTATAATAATAAAATTTTCGCGGTCAGCTACCTACAGTATGTACTCCTATAGCGATTTAAAATACTTATCTTTTTGGGTTTTTTATGGTGTAATTTTATATTAAAGTTATATAAACTAAACGTTTCAATAACACTTACAGTTATCTTCGTCAGTAGTAATATAATCTTTGGGAATTGTTTCAGTTGTTGAAACAATTTTAGTTTATTTATATAACTTTAATATAAAAATTCACCATAAAAAACTAAAAGGATAAGTATTTTAAATATGTGTAATAATGGTGAAAGTTTACATTTTTGTATATTTATTTGTTTATAATCATATTGTAAGTTGACGCTTTACGAATTAAGTATGTTAAGTTATCATATCATTGCATTGATTTAACATATATAGTTAAAATTAAAACAATAACTATTACAGTCCTTAAATATTTACGGATAGTCATTTCTTTGTTATGCTTTAACAAATTGTTTAATTGGTATGTTTAGATTTTAGCTGTGAACACTTTTATCACGTTAAAATAATAATTTTTCACAACATTGGACTTACATATCTGTTAGATATGTAATCATGTATTTTTATTAATTTTTCATATAAATTAATTATGATCTCAAATATATATGAAATCTGAAAACTGAAATATAAGCTTACTATAATAGTCACAAAAGCTAACTACGGAATCTAATTATATTATACTAAAGATTGTCTAGATCGTTAAGAAATTAAATATTATTAAACCGCCTTGAAAATGATAAATCAGAACACCCTCTAACGGAAAACTGTCAAAATAAAAAACTGATTTAACATAATTTAATCAATATTTAAGTGCAAACTTTCACGATTATCACTCAATTCAAATACTTACCTTTGGGGTATCGCGTATTGTTTTTAAATTTAAACGTTTCGATAACAATTACAGTTACCAAATTAGTATAAGATTTGTTATCAACGAATAAGTTCAAAAGTAAATATGTAATTAAAAATTATTAATTTATAATTACAGTTATCGTCCTTAGTAAAAGATAATATCTATATACACGAATGCAATCGAGGTAGCAAATGTGTGGCAAGTCGCGCTTACGTGTAAAAGTGAAATTATAAATATAACGTTTTTTTTCAAACAAACGCGCTATTGGTTTTGTCCCGATAGGTTTAATAAAATCTTGTAAAGATTCGATTGCTGATCATTTACCTTATATGATCAATCTTGGCGTATGTAATGGTGAGTTTCCCAACATACTGTAAATTTCAATGTCAATTCCTATTTACATATTGTGGTTCTGATATCATATATTTATTTGACGTTTTAATTATTTTTGTTAAAAAATTTACTGAGGATGATAACTGTAATTTTTATCCAAACGTTTAATTTTGTATGAAAAATTAAAAAAATGGACGATTACATAATTAAAAGATAAGTATTTGAATTATGAGTGATAATCGTGAAAGTTTGCATTTTCATATTAATTAAGTTCGTTTTTCCATTACGACGGTTTTCATTGTTAACGTTCATCCGCTAGAATGTTTTGATTTGTCATTTCCAAGGCGGTTTAATAATATTTAATCTATTAAAGATTTCGCTAATCTTTGCTAAAATTAAATTTCCTAACTATTATAGCAGACTTATATTTGTTTTTTCAGATTTTGTATATTTCTTAACCATTTTTTTAATACTATTATTTATTATTATTAGTTATCGAAACGTTTGAGTTTGTATAAAAAAATTAATAAAAAGTACATGATTACATATCCAAAAGATAAGTATTTCAATTATATTACAAGTAATATAAAGAATAAAATTACACCCATAGAAGTTGCCTGGAAAGAAAACCTTGAAAAGACAGGGAAGTAGTTTCTTTTTTGAGTAGTTTGGTTATGTACCTAGGCATTGTCTTTTGAGTCTACGAATACAATTAATGATTCATAAAACAAATGAATGATAAATTTGGCGCTTCTTTTATCATTGAAATATTTTCAATTTGGACTTAGCGCTTATATTTACATTGCACAACAGAGTATATGTCTTTGTCGTTCTAACACATGACATTTAAGCTAGAAAGTGGTAATTGTCCAGTTTTTGTCACCGCGGGCGGTGAATTAAAAAAGACACTCTTTGTTATGGGCATTGTAATTGAGATATACCTGCAAGAAAAAAGATAGGACTAGGTAATGCAATGGAAATAATTCCAAAATGGTCAAGCAGTGGAAGCGGTGATAGTAAAACTGCTACGTTTATTTTCAAAACCTTACAAATACATTTGTAGCATTATATTAAATGGTTTATAATTCTATCAAGTACATTACTACCTACCAACTGCTTACCTTTACATACCGGATGCCCTCGAGATCACTTTCGGGCTGCCATTTTTTTATTTATCTATCGATTTAAATGAAACTTGGCAGGGTTGTTACTTTAACCAAACGTCATTTTTAGGAATTTTTGACAAGCATTTCCGACTTCGGTTTCACCGGAAATGACCTTAACTTTTGATTTTTAAATGACACCCCTTGTATATTTTTAGTTTTTCGGATTCTGGAGGTCATTTTACGGCCGATTGCGTAATATTTAAATCGATTTTTTTCCAAATGTAATTTTAAAATTGAATTTTATTTTCTCATCCAGAGTGCCATGACCATCTTAACCCATTAGTGCATGAGGTTATGTCTTCTTAATTTCTAATGTTATTATTGTGCAAACTATGTTCATTTAGGTCAAAAATAGTAAACCCATGCAAAAAAAATTTTGTTGACACTTAGTTTTGAAGATACGGCATATCCATTTAAATGGACTCTATGCACGTAGTACGTTTAAGAAAAAAATGCGATTATAATTTTCTTATTTATTACCAAAATTAAACAAGGAAAAGTTTCATTTTAGAAACTAAAATATAGATAGATACCTACTAAAAATAAAGAAATTAATATGCATAACAATCTAAACGTTAAAATGTATAAAATGTCGTTATTGTCTTGTGTGATAAATCTTGAAGCACAATTTTGGATGTAGACCCACATTACACTTCTCACAGATAAAATTGCTTTTCTTCGTACATTGTTTGCATCTTCGATGTGTCTCCGAGTACACAACAAGGTGTCCAACATTATCAAATCTCACATCTTCGGTCGCTGTAGGCACTCGTCCTCTTGAAGGGCCTTTTCCATATTTACATAGTAGTGCTTGAGCCAAATATCTACGAAATTTCAAATGACTTGCGCAGTTACGATCTGTAGGTTTTATTTTTTTCATAAGCAACCAACTATTTGAAATTGTAACGTCAAATAGGTATGCAAAAATAGGCCAATACCATTTCCTTTGTCTGATTCGATTTCTGTAACCTGCAACTAGTCCATCCATCTTATCTACTCCTTCCATACCCTTGTTATAAGCTGCAATCATTCCTGGCTGATCAATTAGTTTTTTTGTTTTGGTTTCCCTGCACCAACGAGAGGTTTTAACAAGGCTATTATCTGAAAAGTTTGATGACATTGTCACCACCTTATTGTCTTTCCATTGTACTAATAGTTATGTATCACTTCCAAAAAACTTACATGCACCCCTACTTTCTTTCTTCCACGCTTTTTTGTCAGGAAAAGGACATCGCTCCGTTCTATTTCCCCTTATAGTACCAGATGCACATATTTGTTTTTCAGCAAGGTAAGTAAGTAGTGGTACTCCGGTGAAGTAGTTATCAAAATATATTTTGTAACCTTAATCGGAGTCTATTTCTGCTTTCCCCAAAAGTGATAGGACGACATCTCCCTCCACCTAACCCAAATTGAGTTTCTTTTGTAGATTTTCCAGTGTATATTTCAAAAGCTACGCAAATACCACTAGCTGTACATAAAGCCCAATTTTTGAAACCGAACCTAATGGGCTTTCCTTTTATGTACTGTTTGGCGTAATGTTTGCCATAGTACGGTATCATACTTTCGTCTATCGAAATTGCTTCCTCTAAACCACCGTGCTCTTTGAATTTTTGACCTAGGTGGCTTATAATTGGACGTAATTTGTACAATCTGTCTGTATTATCAAAGGCTACATTATCGTTAAAATGCAAATTTCGTAATATCGTCTCAAATCTATTTACTCTCATACTGTTGTATAGTAATTTGGAACGTCATCCAAACTGGACCAATACATGCGCTTATTTGGATATTTAGAATATCCTGATAATAGCATTGCCCCAAAAATTACATTTTGGGTCATATTCAGCTGAACATTTTTTTGTTGTGCATATAGGTTTGACTGTGCGACAATATGATTTACTATATTTTCATCCCAAAAAAGGTTGAAAAAATCGAGTGGCGTCTGAGCTATATAACAATCTTCTGATGGATCTCTAGGACTACAATCTTTATTGATACTGGAAGTAGGCATATTTTGGGACCACTTAGTACTGATTTTTTTTCGTTTACTGGAGGAGGGTGTACACCTGTATACCTGTCGGAAACACCCGAAGTAGAAGGTACTGCATTCAAACTATTGTTCTGGGAATCTTTTAAATCCTTTTTTATAACCGAAAGAGCAATATTATCATTTTCTTCGTCAAAATCTGAATCATCATAACGCGCTTCGCACGGTTGGCTCAAAATTCCTCTTGAAAAATGATTTGCGTCGGCAGTTTCCTCATCGGAATTATCACTGTCCTCCTCTGTTTCCGCGGAATTTTCGTCTGGAGGCAACATATAAATTTTTGTAGGTTGATCACCCTGTTCATCACTTTCTAAAATCTCTAACAGATGATGTAGAGATAACCTGCAAAAACAGTGGTTTTGGTCTCGGTGCATAGTGTCCATTATAAGGGACATAACAATTCTGATATAAAAAAAATATTTAATAAAAAAGTAAACTCAGAAACGAACACTGCATACAATTATAAAACAGTTAGAATTTATGCAAACTCAAAATTAAATTATATTGCAACAAAAAAAATTACTTACCCACCACCACGTGTAGAATATAAATTAGGGTCCATTTAAAACTTAACGAAACACCACACTGATTGAAATCAATGAATACACTGTTACTGCTTGACTACCTGAGATGCTATGAAGGGCTCCTCATAACAAACAAGTCTGAACTTGCATTCATGACGTCACAAAAACATAATAAATGGGCGTCCATTATAAGATACAATATGCACTAATGGGTTAAAATCATTCTACATACTTAACTCACTTCCAGAAAAATGTAAACTCACTTTTATCTTACTTATCTTTTTTGGGATTTTTAATGGTGTACTTTAAATTATACAATCTAAACGTTTCGATAACACTTACAGTTATCTTCGTCAGTAGCAATGTTTGTTAAAAATTGTTTACTACATCTTTAACAATTTTTAACAAACATTGCTACTGACGAAGATAACTGTAAGTGTTATCGAAACGTTTAGATTGTATAATTAAAGTACACCATTAAAATCCCAAAAAGATAAGTATTTTATTATGAGTGTTAATGGTGAAAGTTTACATTTTCATATCACTTTTATCTTTGTTAACTTTTTTACTAGAACGTTCTAAACTTTATTTTTGCCGTAGCAAAAAAGAAAGAAAAGGACAGACACATTATGGGCGCGTCTGAGAGTTGTTTTTAAAGCAGCACAATTTTAATTCATTGCTTTGCGTATTTTCCCAATTTTTTCAGTCAACCATTGAACAAAGTTTATTTTAAAACAGAGTGTAATAATTTTAAACAGTATTAAAAATAATTAAAAAAAATTAATAACATTAACAATAGGTATTAGATTATAAAGTTTGGACCTTTTAACCACCAATTAAATTTTCAAAGTGCTGCCCTTCCAACTCAAATGAGATTGCATAATTGTATTTCTTTTAATTCCTATCTACAGATTGTGATCTTTTACCTATACGAAAATTTATTTATACACTGGGGTTGTATTCTAATAATTAAATTTCACTGTCATTTTAAATTAATCTCAACACGCAATGCAAAAAATTATTTAAAAGTTAATTACACGAAACAGTAATCAGAATATTGTTTTTCTAAACGAATATTAGAACTGGTTGCTTACCTTTGAAATATCTTTAATTACCATCCTCTCGTTAAAATTGTTGTATATACACAGGTGCTCGGTATCAAAACACTTAATATTTTTAAAAAAGATATGTTGTTTGCATTAGCGAATTCATTATAAAATCCTCATTAAAATATAACATAGAGTTAATTACAGTTGGTGTAATTGTATAATAGCAATATTGAGTAGCATACTTTGTTTAATAATAAATGCTAAAAATCCTAAATTTTTATAAAAGGATTAAAAGAAAGAAATGGCAGTAGGTATTAAGTAACGCTTAATTAAAAACAAAGTAATAAAATCTCTTTTTTATTTATCAGACTAGAATAGTAGGAAAACAAAAATTGTACAATAATTTGATTATCTCGTCATTTAAGATTAAAGATATAGTGAAAAACTTATTTACAACAGGTAAATTATGTAATCTAAAATATAGAAACATTAACGTATAAAATCCACACACATTCGAATGGTAATCTTGCAGTATTGTTTTATTGTATAGGAAGCATCTGAAATTTTTCTCTAGGAAACGTAAATAATATCCTTGCGGTGCTCGTCCAAAGGAATCAAAATATTCCCCATTACCATTCTCGTCAATGTAGATAGCGGTCACAAGACCCAAGGCCATCAGCTTTCTCGTTTCTCGCGCGTTCCGCTCTTTAAAGTGTAACCATCATCGAGAGAACATTATTATAATGTATTCTTATGTTTATGAGTCAACATCAGCGGACATTAGAGATTTTACTGACTTGTTAATAGACTATTACAACATAACCGTTCAAGATGATGATGGAAACAATGACGTGGATGACCTTAATGTATCTCACATCCAAGGTGATGGTGATGATTCACGGAAGAGGAAGAACAGCTATGACGTAGAGAAGGACGAGTCTCAAAACCATGATGATGATAGCGACGAATCACGGTTCAAGAAGAAGAAGACCGATAAAGGATGTGATTAAATAAATGATGTATTGTTGTTTATAATAATAATAATATATTTTCAAACGCTAAGCTTTCCTTCAATTTTGTTAATAAACTTGTTTTTCCTAATGGTGTTTGAACCTGCACTAACAATGCTAAAATGGCGGTTAGATAGGCTGCTACAATAAGTGTGAAATTGGCTTTCTTTTGCACTCTGTCTTAATTAACTTTTAAATAATTTTTTGGATTGAGTGTGAATTTAAAATAACAGTGAAATTTAATGATTATAATACAATCCCAATGTATAAATAAATTTTCGTTTAGGTAAAAGATCACAATCTGTAGATAGAAATTAAAAGAAATACAATTATGCAATCTCATTTGATAAAATAAAAATGGGTCCTAATAAACACAGCTTAAATAAAAATCTTTTTCAATCAGAACACGTGCAATTGCCTAACCTCCAGGGGTTGTACTTCTATTAATATTACCAAAAGGACCTTAATTAAGGTTGAAAAAGGCCCCCCGAAAAGAAGCCGTCGCCCAGCCCCAGCCCACAAATCCACACTAACGCCTAGGCCAACGCCAAGTCCAAGACCAACCCCAAGCCCAAGACCAACACAAAGACCAAACGCTAAATACACCCTTCACGTGAACAAGTACAAAAAAGTCATGGCCGTCAAAGAGGCTCTTAATACAACAAAAAGGGTTGAAAATTCCATCAAGGGCTGAAAAAGGCCTCCGAAAAGAAACCATAAAAATAAGGGTGGAAAATACGGTCTCCCACGTGGCCGGCCTTGCAACGTCAAAATCCAAGATGGCGGAAGGTGTCGGGGTTCTACTGATAGTGATTCAGAAGACGTGCATGAGTCAATGCTACAGCGTAGAATAAATATTATTTTTTTGTATACATACTTGTTTCAAGTTATGTTACGTTTTAATATTATTTTTGTTTTTCTAAATAATTAAAACATTGTAATTATAGTATATTAAAATACAAGTATCATAATGTTCGTACTTATTGGTAACACGAGACGCGAAGCGTCGAGTATTCCAAAGCAGGGGCACGGCAATACACATTATAAAACGTGTTTTATACAATTTTTTCTCATTCTGATTGTTATAAAACAATTTTAGAAATTGCAACTTGCTAATTTGCATTATTGTCAGATTGAATTTTTGTATGTTGGCTTCACTGATATTTAGAAATTGACTGAAATTGACAATTTCTCGCACAATCTTTAGAGGTTAGGGCTAACAACTATATGGAAAACGTCTAAATCCAGGGTAGCCAATGCCATAAATCGAAATGCGCCAAAAACTGTAAAATAAAGTTTGCTGTTTTTACCCCAAAACAGAACGATAATGTAAAGTTTATGATACAGAATTAGAAAAAGTTTTTTAAGCTTTAAATTTATGTATTTACTGAGAATTGCATTTCTACGATTTTAAACCAGTCACTGCATTTTTTCTGGACATTACCTTTGTAGGTCCTGTCAAATATCGAAAATATCACTGACTAATGTAAATGACAGCTTATTGAATATTGAATTTCCACTTATGCTTGATAAATCTCACAAAAACCATTCGTGCTTTATTTCATACTTTATCAAGCACTCGTGATTAAATATTATTCAATAATTTCCTTGCACTTATGGTATTGTATACGATAACTTAGTGAGTTTAATATAAGTAAAGTTTGTAGGTAATAATGTACTTGATAGCATTATAAACCATTTAATATAATGTTATAAATGTATTTGTATGGTTTTAAAAATAAACGTAGCAGTTTGAGTGTCACTGCTTAACTATTTTAGGTAGAATTATTTTCATTGCGCTCCAACAAACCTACCTAGTCCTATCTCTTTTTGTTGCAGGTATAAATCAATTACAATGCTCGTAACGAAGATTGTCGTTCTTAATTCACCGCCCGCTGTACTTGATAATTACAATTTTCTAGCTTAAATGCCATGTGTTAGAACGACAAAGACATATACCCTGTTGTGCAATGTAAATATAAGCAATAAGCCCAAATTGAAAATCATTCATTTTAAAGACAGTTATCCTAAATGATTATTATTTGAGAACTCTCAAGTTTAATCCATTTTCTTTTTAATGTCATGAGTGCTTTACAATATTTATATATTAAGACTTTATGTAATTATAAATATCATAAATGAACACGATTTGCATTATTTGTGAGTTGAAAAACAAAAGTCCCAAAAGGTATGTGTTTATATTTTTCTAAAAAGAACATCAAAATGAGCTTAAATAAAAGCACTCACATCCTCTTTAGATTGTTTTAAAAAGAATTTTTAATCATTCTCATTACGTTGCTTAGTTTTTCATCATGTTGTATACCGAAACGTAATATAAGATAACAAATAAATTGAAATTTTGTTTTGAGTTAATTAATTGTTTAATTAATTTCAAAATCAACAATTTTAAGTTTGTGTTTGAAAGGGTACTTTGTAAATTTCTACTGTTTTATAATAAAGGCTTGATGCTGAAGATGTTTATCTAGTTTGATAAACTCAATCTAGATTGCTAATAGTGGCAACTTGTGACTTTCGTGTTTCAAAATTGTGCAAAAAGTGAAATATTTCTTATCAGGTGGTTTGCAAGACTATATGGAGAGATTTTTATGTAATCTTTTTTTACAAAACCACGTTTTGTAACGTAATGTTTAATGTTTAATTATAGCCCGAAGAAATTGCAATAATGGTCCATAGTATGCTCCAAATGAGAGTCGAATAATGGTGAAATAAAGTCATTCTCCAAAAAACTGTAATAGATAATTTGATATAAGTTACATGTGTCGGTCTATTTACTAAATCGTCACGTCTTACTAAAATTAAGCCCATTTTACATTTCATTTTTTTCACCTAAACTAGTTACTGAACTAGGCTCTATACTAAATACCATACTAGATACTATAATAGATATAGATACTACACTATTATAATTCAGTGTGGAAGCATACGATAATGTATTTTATTGGCAATTAGTTTGTAACATACCGCTTTGCTAACCCTTTAAAGGTTGAGAAGTGTATGATTCTACAGGTTTACTTTAAGCGGTCAGTAATAACAAAGAAAGGAGGCAGTAATGAGATGAACCGGTCAGTAATGGACCACTTTCCAACCTGTGGGCGAGCTGCTATCGATTTAAACTATTAATGTCAAATTTAGAACTTGCCAATTTTAACAAAGAGTCGAGAGTATGCAACCATTTTTTCTCACGTGCGCAGATGGTAAGTGAACGCAAGTAATAGGTGGAAACAAACAACACGTTTTCTTTAATAAGCGTATTTAATAAGTGAATTATTGATAACAAGTAACGACATAACCAATAGAAAAGTAGTAAGCATAACAGTAGAAAGGAGCACCTACCGCCGCCATTTTGTTTTTTGTGACGTCACCCTTGGGGCACCTTTGGTCGCCATTTTTTTTATATATGTCCACGTGGGATCGTATTTTGTTCACCTGAGAATAAAAAGATTTAATCTGTTATTAATATTTACTAGGAGATAATATTATTACGTTTCTTTTAATACCCATCTACAGATTGTGACCTAATTTATTTATGCATTGGGGGTTGCGTTCTAATAAGGTGCCCTACTCTTGTAAGACGGGAATCTGTTCGCGGGCTTCGTCCCTGTTATAAAAATGGTATTCTAATAAGCCCTAGTCTCGTAAGGCATAGATGCCGTAAGACTAAAAATTAAATATGAATGAAAATCATTAAATCGTATTATTGATAAAAGCAGATGGATTTGGTATTTTTTTAAGTTAACATGTCTATTAAAATTATTACTGTAGTGTACGCCTAAAAATTAAAAACGTACGAAAAATGATTAAATCGTATTATTGATAGAAGCAGATGGACTTGGCATTTTTTAAAGCTGGTGTTTATCTCTAGCTAACATGAAGTTTAAATATCATTCTGCCGGGGATAAATGTTTTTGTTTTTACAATGTGGTTTATTTTTCGTAATGCGTTTATTATAAAAGGCATTGCATAATTGTAATTAAAATTATTACATTTCTTTTAATTCCTATCTACAGGTTGTGACCTTTTACCTATACATAATTTAAATTATCTCACTTCGATGTCATTAAAATAACACGAGTAATTCAGTTATAACTAATTAGCTTGCTTACGGCATTAACATGCTTTAAAATGATTTTACCTACAGAATGCATTTATTAAGCTGTTATACAATGCAATCGGAAAGTAACAACCACTTATTGACATTGACGTGTTAAATGAATGTGTTTTCGTAATAGGATTTATTATAAGGGAGACTGCATAATTGTTATTAAAATTATTATTACATTCCTTTTGAGTTCCATTTGACGGTTGTTGCATTTACCTATATACGAATTTTATTACAACATGCTTATCTTTACTTTGAGAAAGCCACCTTCAACATTATACATAATTAAAAATGTGTAATTAAGTTGCCATGCTTTAAACGATTTCTACCTTGAGATTAAATTGTGTGTACAAGGTCTGAGCAGAAATAAAATGCAGTAATACCATAAATGGTTACACATATGCATTATAGCCTGTTTTACGCTTCATTGTGTACTCCCTTTAATAGTGCTATCAATTAAAAGTAAAATATTGAAGGTCGAGTGCTAAATTATATGCTCAAGGTTTAAGTGGAAAATATAATTGCATTAATACGTTAGTCAATACACATATTAATTAAAAGTAAATATTGAAGGTTGACAGTTAAAATTATTTGTACAAGGTCTAAGCAGAAAATAAATGCATTAAATGGTTATACATATGCATTACAGTTATTTGTTTTACGCTTCGTATAGGTAAAATGTTGCGACCCGAGGCTTTTGGCGAAGGCTGTTTCGGCGACCCCACTCCAACCCTCCCCGAAAATAACCTAGATTTTAAGACAGGTGTAGGGCGTTGCAACTTCTTCTCGGGTCTTCGCTCATTGTCGTGATCGGAACTTGCTCGTGGGCCTTCGTGTATTGTCATGGTACACTCGGCGGCAAATTTGAATTTGTATAAGGGGCCTAATGCTAACTTGTAAGATAGGTATAGGGCTGCGTAACGTACTCTCGGAGCTTTGCCCCCTTGTCGAGGGCCCATTTTCGGAAAATTTGAAGTTGTATTTAAGTCTCTGCAGGTAATGGCTGGAAATACGAATTTGTATTGCAATGAGGGCTATATTGCTAACTTGTAAGGCAGATGTAGGGCTTAGCAACTTACTTTCAGGCCCTCGCCCCTCGACCAAACATTTGAATTTGTTTGTGGAGCCATCTATGAGGGGAAATTTGAACTTGTATTATAATAAGGGGGTCTAACGCTAACTTATAAGACAGACATAGGGCTTCGCAACTTGCTTTCGGATCTTAGCCCCTGGTCCCTGGGAAATTTGAATTTGAGTTTGTATTTAAGTGTTTACATTGTGATTACTTATTGCGCGAAATTTGAACTTGTATTCTAATAAGGCGCCTACTGCTAACTTATAAGACAGACACAGGAACTTGTGTTAGGGAAATTTGAATTTGTGTCGTCATATGGTGGTGTATGGACTAATGAATATATTCTTTAATAAAGGTGGCACCACCTAGTGTTATATTTCTAGGACTAATCAGGGTTTTGTTTGTGGCACCATCTAGTGGTATATTCTTAAACTACGAATGTGTTCTGTAATAGAGGCAGCGCCGCCTAGCGGTATATTTCTAGGACTAATTAGGGTTGTTTGTGATGCCATCTAGTGGTGTAAAGACTAATGAATGTTTTCTGTAATAGAGGTTGATCGTGTTCGTCTCTCCTCAACTCTCTCTGGTCTCTTTCTCAAACAAACAAATCACATCAAATTAATCAAATCAATTAAGCAGATCAATCCCAAACAAATCACGTTCGATCAAATCAATCAGATCAATCTCAATCAATCAATCAACCAAATCAATCTTGGTTTAGGTTAGGTCAATACTCGCGCGCGAATATTGACCTTAGCTAAACCGTGCGTGTATTAATCTAACCTAATATTGTACGAGTATTGACCTAACCTAACCTAAAACCGTGCATTTATTAATCTGACCTAATATTGTACGCGTATTGACCTAACCTAAGACGTGAGGCGGGAGTTATGCATAGTGTACGCTGCTTGTTTCCGTAACCACGCTCTAATATCTTCCCTAGGGGCCTGTTTATAATTATAAACTCCTTTTTTTGACAGAGGCATTTTCTCCTAAGACGGCTGCAAAGGCTGTTTCGGCGGCCCCCAATCCAAACTTCTCCGAAGATAACCGATTCTATCCGAACATTGACGAGTGCGCCCGCGCACAAGACGTAAGGCCGGTAAGATTCTCATTTCTCGAGCATTTCGCTCTTTAAAGTATAACCATCATCGAGTGAGCATTATTATATTGTATTCTTCTGCTTATGATCCAACATCAGCGGACATTAGAGATTTTACTGACTTATTAATAAACTATTACAACATAACCGTTCAAAATGATGATGAAAACGATGACGTGGATGAGGTGAATGTATCTCACATCCAAGATGATGGTGATGATTCACAGAAGAGGAAGAAGAGCGATGAGGTAGAGGAGAAGGATGGTTGAAGAAGAAGGAGACCGTTATACATGTGATTAAATATTGTTGTTTATAATATATTTTCAAACGCTAAGCTTTCCTCCAATTTTTATTAATAAGCTTGTTTTCCTAAGAGCATTAGAACATGCACTAATAATGCTGCAGTTAACGCGAAGGGCGGTTAGATGGTTAATTACTATAAGTGTGAGATCGGCTTTCTTTTGCACGCTGCAAGTTAAATGACATTGGTATTTTTTGAATTGATAACTGTTTTTATATGATTAAGTTAAATCAATTTGGTATTTTTGGATTGTAGTTGGTTGGTTTTAGCAAAGTGTAAGTTAGTCCAATCAGTATGTTTGAATTGTAAGCTACTTTTCGCGAGCTGTAAGTTATGATTTAATTGATTGAGATTGATTGATTGATATTGATCTGATCGTTTGATTTGATCGAACGTGATTTGTTTGGGCTTGATCTGCTTAATTGATTGGCTTAATTTGATTTGTTTGTTGGAGAAAGACGAGAGAGACGAACACAATCAACCTCTATTACAGAAAATTTCATTAGTCTTTAGACCACTAGATGGCATCACAAACAACCTTAATTAGTCCTATAAATATACCGCTACGCGGCGCCGCCTCTATTACAGAAAACATTCGCTAGTTTAAAAATATACCACAAACAAAACCCTGATTAGTCCTAGAAATATAAGGCTAGGCTGTGCCACCTTTATTACAGAAAATATTCATTAGTCCATGCACAACTAGTTGACGACACAAATTCAAATTTCCCAACAAGGAGTCACGACAGGAGGGCGCTGGCCCTAACACAAGTTTCTATGTCTGTCTTATAAGTTAGCAGTAGGCCCCTTATTAGAATACAAGTTCAAATTTCTCGCAATAAATAATCAGAATGTGAACACTTAAATACAAATTCAAATTTCCCGCCAAGGGACCAGGGGGCTAACACAGAAAGCAAGTTGCCAAGCCCTATGGCTGTCTTATAAGTTAGCATTGGACCCCCTTATTATAATAGAAGTTCAAATTTCCCCTCATAGATGGCTCCCCAAACAAATTTTTGGTGGGGGGGCGAGGGCCTGAAAGTAAGTTTCTAAGTCCTACATCTGTCTTACGAGTTAGCAGTATACCCCCTATTACAATACAAATTCATATTTCCAGCCATTACCTGCAGAGACTTAAATACAAATTCAAAGTTTCCGCCAATGAGGCCTCGACAAAGGGGCAGAGCCCCGAGAACAAGTTGCGCAGCCTTACACCTGACTTACAAGTTAGCATTAGGCCTCTTATTATAATACAAATTCAAATTTGCCGCCAAGGGTACCACGACAAATACACGAAGACCCACGAACAAGTTCCGATCACGACAAGGGGCGAAAACCCGAGAACAAGTTGCGACGCCCTAAACCTGTCTTACAATCTCGGTTATGTTCGGGGAGGGTTGGAGTGGGGTCGCCGAAACAGCCTTCGCGGAAAGCCTCGGGTCGCAAAATTTTACCTACACGAAGCGTAAAACAAATAACTGTAATGCATATGTATAACCATTTAATGCATTTATTTTCTGCTTAGACCTTGTACACATAATTTTAACTGTCAACCTTCAATATTTACTTTTAATTAATATGTGTATTAACTAACGTATTAATGCAATTTTATTTTTCACTTAAACCTTGAGCATATAATTTAGCAGTCGACCTTTAATATTTTACTTTTAATTGATATCACTATTAAAGGGAGTACACAATGAAGCGTAAAACAGGTTATAATGCATATGTGTAATCATTTATCGTATTAATGCATTTTATTTCTGCTTAGACCTTGTACACATAATTTAATCTCAAGGTAGAAATCGTTTAAAGCATGGCAACTTAATTACTCATTTTTAATTATTTATAATGTTGAAGGTGACTTTCTCAAGGTAAAGATAAGCATGTGGTAATAAAATTCGTATATAGGTAAAAGCAACAACCGTCAAATGGAACTCAAAACAAATGTAATAATAATTTTAATAACAATTATGCAGTCTCCCTTATAATAAACCCTATTACAAAAACACATTTATTTAACAATGATGTCAATAAGTGGTTGTTACTTTCCGATTGCATTGTATAACAGCTTAATAAATGCATTCTATAGGTAAAATCATTTTAAAGCATGTTATTGCCGTAAGCAAGCTAATTAGTTATAACTGAATTACTCGTTTTATTTTAATGACCTCAAAGTGAGATAATTTAAACTGTGTATAAATAAATTTTCGTATAGGTAAAAGGTCACAATCTGCAGATAGAAATTAAAAGAAATGTAATAATAATTTTAATTACAATTATGCAATGTCTTTTATAATAAACGCGTTACGAAAAATAAACCACATTGTAAAAACAAAAACATTTATCCCCGGCAGAATGATATTTAAACTTCATGTTAGCTAGACATAAACACCAGCTTTAAAAAATACCAAGTCCATCTGCTTCTATCAATAATACGATTTAATCATTTTTCGTACGTATTTAATTTTTAGGCTTACACTACCTGTAATAATATTTTTAGACATGTTAACTTAAAAAAATACCAAATCCATCTGCTTCTATCAATAATACGATTTCATCATTTTCATTCATATTTAATTTTTAGTCTTGCGGCATCTATGCCTTACAAGACTAGGGCCTCTTATTAGAATACAATTTTTATGACAGAGACGAAGCCCGCGAACAGATTCCCGTCTTACAAGACTAGGGCTCCTTATTAGAATGCAACCGGTAATGCATAAATAAATTAGGTCACAATGTGTAGATGGGTATTAAAAGAAATGTAATAATAATTTTAATAACAATTATGCAATCTGATTTGATAAAAACAACCCTAACAGATTAAATCTTTTTATTCTCAGGTGAAAAAAAATACGATCCCCACGTGGGCATGTATAAAAAATGGCGACCAAAGGTCCCCCAAGGGTGACGTCACAAAAAACAAAATGGGGGCGGTAGATACCTCCTTTCTACTCATAACATGTATGGCTTCTCATTAAAGTAAAAATTAAGTCACATTGTCACGACCTTCAATGTTAAACGAGAAGCCGTGATGGATGTGTTCGAAAATTTTTTGATTTGAACTGTATAATGTTGCTTGTTCTTTAGTTGTGAATAAAATCGTACACAAACCTCGGCAACAGTACCATTCACCTGTCTCAAGAACTATACTTCTCCCGACAGAAATGGAACACTGTCCGCCTCGGTATATAATATACTATTAAATGGAAAAGATCCCGACATGGTTGCAAGGCCGCACTTAAAAAAATATTTGGTAAAATAATATTATTTTAAAATATAATAGGTAATTTTTATAACAAATTACAGATGATATTATTCAGTAATAATTAGTAGATTGTCCTATACTGTAGGAAAGTTGTATAGTTAATGAGATAATAATTCCCAAATTGTACTGGAAACTATATCATTGTCATTAGCGTTAATGGGTAATTAGAAATTTTTCATGTAAATAAGCCCTATTTCAGAACACATTTAAAAGTTATTCAAATTTCCTGTACTTCACATTGTAAGAGAGACTTCGATTTATATCATGGATCCGTTACCAGTTTCTGTAGTTAAATTTAACCAGGACATCACCTTTAATTTGCAATCAAAACGATTACTTTTAAACGTACTAAACTATCACGTGAACTTAGACAACGGTCAGAGCTTGTAATTTACTATTGTAAATGTTTCAAAAATGTGCGGAGTGTCAGACTGCACAATTTATAAAATACGCGAAGAGGCTCAGCAAGGGGAACTCAATCCACACCAAAAACGGAAAGAAAACCAAACTCAGTCTAATCCACGGGAAAATACCTACGACGAAGGAGTAAAGTCAAGAATTAGGTTTTTTTTTTTAATCTACCGCCAACAGTTCGCAGTATTTTAAATAAAGTTAATAATGAGGAAGGCCTACCAGTTTTTCATATACAACATTACAAAGACTGCTAAGCTATATGGGTTTTGAATATAGCCAAAAGAAGTCGAAATTCGGTATTGTTACAACGAACAGATATATCCTGGAGACAGAAGGACCTTAGACAAGTAAAAGAGTTAAGGGATAAGCCTAATGTAAACCTTGTTTATACCGATGAGTCTTGGACCAATATTGGGGCTTCGGTCACGAAGGAATGGAAGGACACCGCAGTTAAAAATCTACGAGATGCTTTTGTGAAAGGACTTTCTACTTGTAATAGTTCGCACGTTGGGCACCATTTTGTAACAGTTATTTTTGTTCGTCCTACTGTTGGGGGCTATTTTGTAATGGGCCTCACGTTGGGGATTGTTTTGTAAAGGGCGTATTACCTGCAATTATTACCTTGCTTGCACACACCTGGCTATAAAGAATAATATTTGGGTTCTTTTTCAATCTTTTATAATTTCAATATTATTGAATAAAAATTTTATATTGTTTTTTATGAAAATGTGAAATGGTTCAACGTTAACTAAGCCATTTTAGTTTATAAAGATAACATTCATTCACTAAACTTTACTTTTATTGTTATCTCATTTCTGTTCGTGTAAAGAAACTTCATAAATTACTCAATAAATTCCTTTTTCCCTTTATCGAGACGCTCCAGCTAGCTTAATAATGTGATAAATGGTTATTGTTAACATTCATCAAAATTATCCTCAATCTGAGGTTATTAATTACCTGTACTTTGTAATTAATTGTTCTTGCTTTCTTCAGTATTTATACACGTAGTGTTTGTATAAGCTTTTAATATTTGTAACTGTCAATACTAAAAATTAATCAAAAGTGATAATATTTAATTACGTCAAATCCTAAATGCCGACTGTTTTGTTCTTACAGTATTATATATAAAACTCAAACCTATAATATAAAGCAACATTCTTAAAACTAACATATAACAGCAAAAGCTTTATCAGAATTAAATGTATTGTTTTTCGTTTAATTATGATATTCAAATTTAAAGTTTTTAGAAAATGAAACACATAAATGTTTTATTTATTTACACAATCAAAAGGTTCTTACGTGTTATTTTCGTTGATAGCGGATCATATAACTCGGCGTTTCTTGAATCGGTGAAGAGGCCTTCTTTAGGTTGATGGCTGATCCTCCGATGATGTCACTTTGCCGCCACTCTGGAACCGTTCTCCTTATTTTTTCTTATGCCTTTGTTATGGATGAATACGCTTCTAATTTTCTTCCCACAATTTAATGATTTTTGTTTAAATAATTGCTGGATATATTTCCGTTCCGTTCCGTTTTAACTTAAGTAGCTTGTGCAACAAAATGCAAGAGTGCTACGAACGGCTAGGCTTTTAATCATCAATGTTTTTGTTTATTATATTTTCTATATCGATCTATTAACTGGGTCGATTGTCTTATTGTACATTTATCACTCGCTATCAAAACATCAACTTGGAACACTTTCAATACGCACTTAAAACGCTATTTTAAACTATTACCCAATCTTTTTATTATCGCCAACTTAACAACACTTTTAATTCTTGTTAGTTTTTTCTCGCATGAGTAAGGAAAATATCACTTATATCTCTTTATCACTATATCAACTGAATTTTCGTTATAATTTTACAATTTAAACTGCAGCATAACGAATGAAAATACTCATCGAAACAAGCTCAAGCTTTTTATCTTAATATTAATTATGTTCAAATACAAATAACCAATTAATGTTATATAACGGCGCGAAATTCGAATTTCTAATGCATCCATATACATACTGGATTAAAAGCTCTGACGCAGAAAGGACCTCGTTTTGTTTTATTGCATGCTAGAGTTAAAAAAAGGTTTTGTGGGAAGGGCTGAATTAACGTTTTTGGTAAAAAAAGGGAACATCTGATCACCACGATGGAATGGATGGTGATCTGTATGAGGATTGATTTGAGAATACCCTCATACCAAATTTACTGAAAGATAAGGATAATGTTATTTTAGATAATGCATCATACCAGTCCTTCAAATTAGATTCTTCAAAAAAAGCATGGGATGAACAGCAAATAAGAGATTGGTTAACGAGAAAGGTATTTATTTTGCAGAAGATTATTTGAAGAGTGAACTGTTGGATACTGCAGCTGCATACAGAGGGCAATTCTACAAATATAAAATTGAATCAATAGTAGAAAAATATAACGTGAAAGTTTTGAGATTGTCACCTTATCACTGTGAGCTTAATCCTATTGAAATGGTGTGGAGCCAAATAAAAAGGTACGTGACTTCAAACAACAATGATTCCACAGAAAAGACTGTAGAGCGTTTGACTAAAGAAGCTTACCATCGCGTTTCCGCGGACCATTGGAATAATTACGTCGCTCACGTTAAAAAAAAATCGAAGAAGAAATGTGGAAAATAGACAATTTACAAGACGGTATTGCACCAATAATCGCAAATTTAGAAGACGATTCCGATGATGAAAACGGGTTCTGGGCACAACGTCCACTGCTCACAACGCCCACCGCCTTCTAAACCGCCATCTTGGTCACATCGTCCACTTTCAAATTTGGTGAGAATATATCTCTGTCCGTCCAGTGACAATTGGTAATTCGCCGTCGCCTCATTTAGTTATTTAAATCCAAAATTTACAGAAATTCTAAAGAATACATGTGGTACTATGTATCGCGCAGGGTAGCTGAGGTTACAAATAAAGAAGTCACATTTTATTCTCTAAAACTTTATTCGCCTACTGTTTCTAAGAGCAAAATCTTTAAGTGTGTAAAGCTATTTAAATACCACCCTAAATGCCTTCTGCTTAATACCATTCAGAAAGATCTAGATATTGAAACGCTACGCCCGATTCCATCATGACCATTATTATTTTATTGTGAAATTTTGCCGTCCAAGCTAGTGAAACAAATACACAAACCTGCAAACAGGTTTGTAATTTGGCCTTGGCATTTTTGGTGATTACACAGTAAGTCACTAGTTTCAAAATGACCTTATTTCGTTAAAAACATTGGTGTGACTCAGCACTTTAAATGGGTTATTATTATTCGTAAAAGACGCTTTATTCCATAAAACACAGTAGCATGTGTAACTCACCGTTGGGACACACTTATGCGTTAAGACATTTCTTTCCATAATCTTTTAAAACCGCTAATGTCCAAAATATTTATACACCAAGTTCATTGAAAAAAGGGTCAAAACTATTTGCTCAATGAGCAATGAGCAAGAAGTAGCACCTCTTTTAAGGCCTTTGATGTGTAAGATGCACCAACTTCATTGGGCAAAATTTTTTATAAATAATACTACCGTCGTAATTATGTATAGATATCTGAAGTACCGCTTCACTGATATCTGAAAAAAGTTATCTTCAACCGATATACAAATCGTCGTAATCGATGATATCAACATGGAATTATTGAAAGTAGAAGAGATCGGCAATTCTAATTGAACCGACAACGGGTTATGATATTGATTCTTTAACCGTTAGTGTGTATTATGGTTATCATAAGGATTTATGTATTAACGAATTAAAGAGATATGTGTTTTTAAAATGAGTCGATTTGATTTTTTAAAAACCCCCCAGTTGCGAGACACATCCTTATAATTTTTGCTTTGTCGTCTGATACAGCAATAACAGAAAAACGACTTACCCTGATTTTGCACATCGATAGCATGTTACCTATAAACTTGCACTTCCTATTTTGTCAGTGGTAATGCTACTCTATGTATAAAAAGTCCAGTCGTATGTACTATGTTTATGTAGGAAACAGTGTTGATAAAAGACAAACAAATGTAATATTTCATAGCTTAGTTCTTTGCATACACATGTTATTCACATGTATTCAGTGTGAATGTGTAATACGGCATTGCATTAATGTCAAGTTAATTCATGTGCAAGCGATTGCTTGTCGTATTTTAGAACATATTATTTTTAAAAGTGTTTTTGAACAGTTTCGATCAATCGCCTTTAAATAATCATAGATGTTATAAATAAAACATGTTATTTTAATTTATATAGAACTAAAATAAAAGGGCATTATATATATATATATATATATATATATATATATATATATATATATATATAATATAATGTGAGATATTTTGGGCAAGGGCACTAGGATAAAGTAATCACAACACTAACGTTTTATTCAAATATATTTCAACAGAAACTCTGTCGTCATCAGTGAAACTAGTAATAAAAATAAAACAATAATATTGGGTTACAATATAAAATACACATACCGTTGTTTAAAGTGATCCTGGTAGTTATATAATTCAAAGTAATAACTATGATGGTTTTGGGAAATAATAGATGTTTTATATAATATAAATATAAGTATTTAATAATTTGAAAATTGGAAATTTGATTAGTCAGAATTGATATAAAGTAACTAGATAATTTTATGTAAATTTGCAACTAAGGTAAAATATATATTAATAATTTTATCTAAAAATTTTTTTTTTGAATTTAAAACTTAAAATTTTCAATTTTGGTTGCTTAAAATTAGCCAAGAATATATGTTACTAATTTTGTCAATGTCTTTTTGTGTTTAAACTGTTTTCATTATTCTTGAAAATATGTACCAATTCAGTATTTCTCTTTTCTTCTTATTCTTTTCATTTGCCAAAACTTCTATATTAGGATAGTCTATTATATGTCCTGTAGTTTGTACATGTTGAGAAACACCGCAAGCATTAGGTTTAACTCTACAATCACTTTTATGTTGGTTTATTCTAAGTCTTAGAATTTGCGATGTCTGGCCAATGTAAGTCTTATGGCAAGTTGTACATTTTAATTTATATACTACGTCACTCCATTCAGTTGGTTGCTTCTTCAATCTTGTTTTGAAAAGAATTTTGATATTAAATTTGTGCTTTTGATATTAATGTGACTGGTTCATCTCAACATGTACAAACTACAGGACATATAATAGACTATCCTAATATAGAAGTTTTGGCAAATGAAAAGAATAAGAAGAAAAGAGAAATACTGGAATTGGTACATATTTTCAAGAATAATGAAAACAGTTTAAACACAAAAAGACATTGACAAAATTAGTAACATATATTCTTGGCTAATTTTAAGCAACCAAAATAAAAATTTTAAGTTTTAAATTCAAAAAAATTTTTAGATAAAATTATTAATATATATTTTACCTTAGTTGCAAATTTACATAAAATTATCTAGTTACTTTATATCAATTCTGACTAATCAAATTTCCAATTTTCAAATTATTAAATACTTATATTTATATTATATAAAACATCTATTATTTCCCAAAACCATCATAGTTATTACTTTGAATTATATAACTACCAGGATCACTTTAAACAACGGTATGTGTATTTTATATTGTAACCCAATATTATTGTTTTTATTTTATTACTAGTTTCACTGATGACGACAGAGTTTCTGTTGAAATATATTTGAATAAAACGTTAGTGTTGTGATTACTTTATCCTAGTGCCCTTTGCCCAAAATATCTCACATTATAAATTATGGCACGAAATGTCTCAATAAATATACATATATATATATATATATATATATATATATATATATATATATATATATATATATATACATTGGGATGATAATAATTTTAATTGTGGGGATAGGGATCAGTCTTTATAAATATAATATGATTATATTAATATGCCGAACTAGCTCAATCTCATTTTGGGGATAGGGTTCAAGTATTTAGTGGGTAGTGGGAAATTAAATTTAATTTGTATGTAATTATATGAATTGCACTTTATAAAAAATTATCATATATGTATAAGAAATAAGTCTGAATAAAATTTATACTTCTAACGCATGCGTTGTAACGTTATTGAATGAAGTTAATAAATGTCAAAACTGTCAAACAATGATTTGCAGATTTAATGTTTATGTTTACAATTAAATTTAGAATTTGAAAATAATTTAAAATTTTGTTTCTTTTACAGGTGTTTACACAAGTATTATTTGAAATTTTACACCAATACATATAACCAAGAAATAATAATTGCAGGAACTCTAACACAACAATGTACACAATAAATAGGGCTATAATGAAAAGTGACTCACATATATTGTTCCAAGTGCAAACTGATGTCTTCATACAAGTTGTTCCAATTTGATGCAGGCACTTTCCACTTGATTCTTACTGCTACCATATACCCATTGGCTGCTAACAGGTACTCGGGTTGTAGATCACACTTGCTTCCGTAACTAGTAATGTTTTCTTTTAATTCGGCTTCACTCCAGTCACAAATTTTATCTTGGTAATATTATATTTTAATTTATTTATTAATCCTTATTGAATGGTATCGTTTATAAAATGTTTAAAGGTTGTCCAAAATTATTATAATTTCACTTTTATTTTTAGGTGCCGGATCAAATGTAAATTATTTAAAAGAAATTCGAAACAGGAAATAAAACACCAATGACCAAAAATAATTGCGACTTTAATTTGGTAAAACGTAATCAAATCAACTTTGACAAAACGAAAACTTTCAACAAAATCGTCACACAAATTAAATCGTAATAAGTTTTCCGAAAACTAACAGGTATCGGAGACCGAACTATTTAAATTATTGCCGGTATAAAAACAATTGCTCTAGAATATTCTTCTCTCCGTTATTTATAACTTTTTCCCGATAATTAAATTAGGTTAGAAAAACTTACTTGTAACACAAATACACAACACTATTTTAACCTTTTTTTAAGAAAACAACAAATTATAGAGTGCTCACCACTTCCAGGGCAATTCCTTTTATACCTTTTTGGTTGTTACTAAAATTCAATTTTTTCTAGCAAATCTACCTTTGTAACTATGTCTCTGATTGGTTGAAAAATTTTATAATTTTAACTAAAATAGAAATTTGGCCATAACTTTCTTATATACTAACGGATTTAAAAACTAACGACAGAAACGAAAACTATATAAAATTTAAAACAATATGCGAAATCACCTAATCTAATTTAAATTTGCTTATAACTACCTAATCTTACAAGCTACACTTAATCTAATTACATAAATGTAATCTTGGTCAAATTTGACACAGGAAAACACACATTTAAAGTTCGAAATCTTGAATTTAAAGAAATTTTATGTTTATGTAAAAAAATTCTAAATTCAACCCACATTTCATGAAATTTTGCGGTGAAATGCATTGTATCCTTTTTAATACTATGAAATACTGAGGAAGACCTCCTATTAATCACTTTAAGAATATAATTTAAGCCTAATATTATTAAAAAACTATAAATTTGTGCAAAAAACCTAGAAATTACAACATAACCAAACTTAAATCTAAAATTGCAAATAACTTACATTTAAAAACGTTTTTGTAACTCAAAATGTTATGCTAGTGGCTTGTAATACTTGTCTTTATTTTATTTAATGTTCATTTCACCTGCATTGTATAATATAGTGTTGCATTAAAAAGTCACATCGTTTAACACACTTACTTGAATTTTCACTACAAAAATGTATCTAACTGTGAATGTCTTTGTGTTAAAATGTTCTATGCATTGCTCTTGCTATTTAAATTGTATCACTAAGTTTGTCACACAATTGCATCCAAAAATATATGAGAAATAATCCTAATAAGTCCATATTATAACCCTTTCATGAATTTTATCACATTTCCTGCATTCTAAAACTATTTACACAATATCCCTAATATATTTCTAACTTTACAATTTGATTTTAAACACCTGTAAAATATTCACTTGCCAAAATACTCTCGAAAAATTGACTTTTATTGAAATAAAGGAAAATACTAAATTGATTTTACAAAAATAAGTTTATTTAACATTCCTGACATTTTTGTTGGTAGCACAATGCTTTTTATGATGAAATCAAATTGTATAAATATTATTCAGATTATTTTGTCCAAAACAAATCCACTTTAAACCCATCGTGAACCAAATTCTATCAAAACAATGTCTCCACATGTATCGAGCTTGAAATCACCCCTTTTTATAAATAAATTATTATTTAAACTGTCCGATCCTTCTTTTACTCCTTTCTGAACATCTCAATATATATATATATATATATATATATATATATATATATATATATATATATATATATATATATATATATACCGGGTGGTGAATTCCTAATTTCAAAAATTGCAAAAATTATGTACCGTTTCTGCACAGCATCAGAACAGCAATAAAATGTCAAAATAACACGATCTTTCAAACATCAAACCATCTAAATAATCAATGGAAATAAACAGGTTAATAAATAAAGTATATTTAATCGTCTAAAAAATTAATCAAAACTATTTATTGGAAGAATTACTACCAAATTTCAAAATAGTGGAACGATGCTTCCTTTGTGTAATTGTGACAAAAATGATCAAACTAACATTCAAAGAAATGTATTTAAAAATTGAAATACTACAAATGTATTAACTGCAGTTGTTGAAAATCCTGGTATAAATATCAATAATAATTAACAATTACAAATTATAACGAATGCTCAAATAAGCCACCAGTTTGCGCTAAGCAATATCCTAATCTACCATAAACTTCTTTTCTAACATTGGAAATTGCGCCAGGCGTTATTTTCGAGCAGTCTTCGCTGATGTGTATCTTTAAAGCCTGTAAATCTGCAAACCTTTCAAAAGTAATTAAATGTCCCCAGAGATAATAATAATTTTACAAAGGGTTTTTCGGTGGTCGCAAGTGAAGCCTGACCTCAACAAGTACCAATACAAAAATTAATTATTTGAAATAATTATAATTTACGGTATGAGCATTTTATTATGTGGGACCACTCCTGGACGGGTTGTAGGCAGCGGTTGTTCGCTCCAGGAGTTGGTAACGGATTCGGACACCACCTAAAGATAAGCTCCCGTTCAAATCTTCTTTGGGACCGTTTCCAAACGGCCTGCTCCAGGTGCTACAGTGGATTAAAAATTTATGGTATTCCCGGCGGTGCAAGATGTGTCTAAAATAGGGTTAATACGGGAACTGACAAAGGTCCCTTTGACAAACAAGATCCTTCACCAAGGATTTGAGAATGAATGAATGATTATTAATAAATACAAGCTCTATTAATTTATTTCTGTGTCAACGGTGGCGGCTTAAATGTGAGCGGCTACCAGCAGCAAAGCAACTTTTACTACTAGTATTAAAACAGATTAAATACGTACTTATTGAGCGAGTATCTATTAAGTTAAAATAGATTCAGTATTTTAAACTATTCTTTACCTCATACTAAATAACAAAATGCATCTTGTCTACGTACAAAAGCAATGAGAACAAAAAAGATAAAAATGCGGCCGTGTTACCGGCCTATATAGAATACGAAATATTAACAGTGGGGCTGTTGGAAATTACCAAGTTTCCTATGATGAGGTAGCTGCGTCACAAGTTGTTTTAATTACTATTAAATCAATTAATGATCTAATATTTATTTTGACATTCCCAAATTATTGGTATACAATTTTGCCACTTTCTATTAACAAAAAATACTTATTCTACAGGATGTCTTAATCAATAATCACGGGCACTTTTGTCAAGTTATAAAAGTCGGTTGCTTCTTGCACGTATGTTACCGGTTGGAATGAATTATTAAAAAGTTTCTTTTACACAATTTCCATTGTAGTTGTTTACCTGGTTAGCGCGATAGAGGGTATTTCAGGTTTAACTGTAATTATTTATATCGAAAGTGTTATTTAACAATGCAATTTTCCAAGAAATAAATCAATTAATTTATAGGAACGGTGTTATTATTAATTATTTTATTAATTGGAGACTCTCTTAATTATATTTCGGGTTTATATTCTATTTTTGAATAATTTGGTGTATTTATCTCTAACTAATATTAGGATAACAGGTTTTGAGTAATTTTTCCATCCACAAGATGCATTTTAATACAAACTAAATTATCACCTATCACGCCTCAATTTCGGAATGAAGAAGAAAATTTGCATTTATAGTTAACGGCAATCTTTTAAATCTTTTTAATTTTTGATTATGATAAACAATTTTATTTTGAATATCCAAACTTTAACATTATATTTATTAGACATTCATTACGAATCACGGTAATAATTCGTACTACTTAATTCCATTCTTATCAATATTTAACGGCGAATACTTAATTAATGGACGGACTTAATTACGATTTTTGTTAGCGGAGTAAAAGAGAAAAAAGTAATCTTCACAATATGGGGCAAGAGCTCCAGATCTTGGAGGCTACTTAATTGCACAATTTGGTCCGATTACATAGTTGTTAAAACAATTATTAATAAAGTCTTTAACTTCCCGGCTGTTGAGAACGGGGCAACTATCCATTTGAAAGCAAATTTCTTCTTCCTCGGAAGCTACCTCTTGTACCAAATCCAAAAACCTACCCGCGCTTAGATTTTCCTCATAAAAAAATGGTCCAATAATGTGTATTCCTACCCAAACATTAATTTTTTTACGATATTGAGATCGGATTCCAACAACGATTTCAGACCTTTTTGTTGACTAAATCCAACAATTTTGCACGTTTGGTTCATTATTTAACGTAAACGTACACTCATCCGCAAAACAAATGTTCTTTAGAAATTGTCGGTCTAGAGTAGCCTTCTCCAGCATCTCATAACAAAACTCTAGTCTTCTCTCAAAATCCTTCTCAAGCAACTCCTGGTGACACTGAAATTTGTACAAATGGAAATGATTCTTTTCAAAATGATTTTCAACAATTGCAGTTAATACATTAGTAGTATTTTCATTTTGAAACAAATTTCTTTGAATATTGGCTTCATCATTTTTGACGCATTGAAACAAAGGAAGGACTGTTCCTCTATTTTCAAATTTGCTAAAAATTCTTCCAATTACAGTATGGCTTAGAATTGGGCGGTTATTTTACAATTTTACAATTTCTATTCTTTCTGAAATGGTGTATGACACTTTTTAAGTCTATTCTTATGACTAATAGACTGATAATGTGACAGTTTTTATAATAATTTTCAAAGGTAACGTCATCCTGACATTTCATTCCTGTCCTGATCTTGTGCTGGAATGGTACATAACTTTTGCAATTGTTGAAATTAGCGTAAGCTGTAAGATATTTTTACTAGTTTCATCCGATGGAGAATTCAATTCGAGAGTTTATGATTTCATTGGATTTCTATGGTGCGTCCGACCATTCACCACCCGGTATATATATATATATATATATATATATATTTAAATTTAAATATATTTATTTATCCGAATGCCTGCAATTAGAACAGTGAGACTTTTCCTACCACTCCCAATTTGGAGGTGATAAGCCCCGCTCTCAAATATTGTACGCGCACATTTCCTTTCACTTTTAAGCTCGCTTTTTTGTCATTTTCATCTCCTGCCTGTCTTGCACCTGATTGGTCGACTCTCAGCCCCCCCCCCCACCTTACTTCTGATTGGCTGTTTCTCACGCCACCGTTTCCATCCGATTGGTCGTTCCCCACGATATGCTTCTAACTGGTTGTAGTCCACCTTAGCGCGATCTTGTTCCCCTGTTTTTTCATTAGGTGGAGCTCCGCCCTGGGCTCTAATTATTACACAGGGACTTTTTTGTGCGCCTTTCTAGCTTTCCGCCATCTTCTTTCTGTGCGCCTTTTTCGCCCTCCATCATCTTGTTCGCACCACCTTGTTTTCGTGTGCCTTCTTGGATTTCTGCCATCTTGTTTTCGTATATCCTTTTTGTCTCAATATCTTTGAAACTGAAATTAACATCTCGGACTTGCATCTTGAAACCTGTTAATACATCTAAGGTGCTTTTGACTAAAACTGGATGTAAATCACTATCTTAGACGTTCATCTTAAATCGTGTTTCTGTATCTAAAATCCATTTGACAGATACTGGTTATCAACATTTTAAGTTAGTTATTTCGAAAAATAAAAAGATAAATGTGATTTAATAGTAATTAATGTTTATAACCATAACACGGTTGCTGTATTTAGCTGCAGGGCATTAAATTTACTTGTTAAATGTTACTCATTTATTTCAAATCTGAATAGCAATTACTATTAGAATAGTAAGACAATTCTTATTTAGTGTTTAAGAGTATGACATATTAGTCACTAGTAGCGTTTTGAGGTTTAAGATGGAAGCACAATTTAAACATCCCTTTTTCGGGATAATTTCAGGGTCGTCAGATTGCGGGAAATAACGTTTTATCGTACAATATTCTTAAAAATATCGCCAACTGTTTGCGATACTGCTTCTGAAAAATTTGGTTCTACAGCAACCATTATCCAAAGATCTTTTAGTGGAATTTCAGCAAGGATTATCGAATACAAACCAGTATGAAAGTGAAAAACCTGTACTAACATTAATAACCTAATGCGCGAAACTAACGATTCAGCAGTAGATTTCTTTACAAAGCATTCCCATCATATAAATCGAAGTGTATTTGTTTTAACGTAAAATATATTTTATCAAGCCCTTACATTATCTTGTTCAAGAATCCACGGGACCAATGTCAAATAAGGCATCTAGGAACATCCAAGCCGCACGGTTACTTATTGTTTAAAATCTAATACACCAGACTTGTACCTGTAGATTTGTGGTATACCGGGAGGCCAATTCGTGCGTGGATGTAAATTCTAAATATAATGAGATTATATTTAGAATTTACATAAGTTCTACATACATAAAGACAAAATTTACATCGATTGGGGCTTGAACCTTGATGGCGCAGTTGGTTAGCGCGGTACTCTAGCAAAGTACAGGTCGTAGGTTCAAATCCTACTCGAAGTAAACTTTTATTTATGTATTTAATAAAATTAATAATAATTTTTAATTACATATTTACCTTTGAACTTATTCGTTGATAACAAAACTTATAATAATGTACTAAAAAGTTTTTACAAAATAAATCATTGATAAACTATTTAATATAGAAACGTTAACGTATAAAGACCACACTCATCCGAATGGTAATCCTGCAGTATTGTTTTATTGTAACGGAACCATCTAGAATTCTTCTCTAGGAAACGTAAATGATACCCTTGAGGTGCTCGTCCAAAGGAATCAAAATACCCTCCGTTACCATTATCATCAATGTAGATAACGGTCCAATGCTGACCTGGTTTGTCTGCAGGGTCCGTGTTTACAATAATTGCACACGATCTAGGTGCGTGTCTCGATAGTTGATTAGAAGTACATACAAGCCGAAACACATTCTTCTTGTGGCTGAGGATCGATTTCAAACATTTTAGCACTTGTACCGCATACATATTTGGAATTGGTATGCGTCCAGTCTTGCAGTAGTAAGGCGTTTTCCAGTGCACATAGGCCCAATGATCTTATGGTTTAAATAGCTATGTGCTCTTGCTTCATTTTTCAATTGTTTAATCGACGGGCAACCAGTCTCCTCCAGGTTTACTATTGGTTTGTTAAGAAACCTAAAAACTGTTGTTTTTCACCGCCCTTAACATGAATTTTGTTAAAGGGCGCAACACTCTCATCAACTCCTCACGGAAATTGTTGTGGTGTACATGACCTGACCACCATTTCAGCCCATGATAATTATCCTCCATAAATTTTATCTGTTGTGACATAGATCTTGATATAAAGTAACTTCGAGGTGGTTTTATTAGCATCAACGATAAACGACCATGACATGTAACCACGGCAATTTCTTTCGGTATGAATTCGTTGTTAACACCACTAAACCCTTGTACGTCCAAGTATGCGTCCATCTTCTTTCGGCTGCTGAAGATCGCAGGTTAGAGCTACCACTTTTAACAGCTAAAATCCACAACGACGTTACGATGTTTATCGATCTCGATCACGTTATCGAATTCTGCATACACCAAACAGTTAACGGTTTCGTCGAGCGCTTCTTCAAACCCGACTTCCAGCCGAAGGAACGGTCCAGTCCGTACTAGCGTTTGCAGACAAGTCAGGTGTTAGGTCAACGGCCATTAAACAGTAGCCGTTGGGGTAATCACTTCTCATATATCGTTACCTTCATTCAAAAATTAATACCCGTACCAAAGAATAAGGTGCGGTACGCTCTTACATATAAACCATTAACTGTAAAGTCTGGTTGTAAGGCCTTCGAAGGAATTTGTTGTCCGTCAATATATAACGAAACGTAGTTAATATTGCAGTGATGAAAATTGAACGGGTTTGAGGAGTAATCACCGGTGAAGGCTTTATTTGCTACAAAGCCTACGATGCATCGTTTAGGTAACTGACTCAGAAAACATTATCCAATGATTTTCGCTGTATGCCTGCAGGTATAGTTAACACTTTTACGTTGGTCCTTGTAACAGGGTATTTTGCGCCGGTTGTTTCTAAAGCTTTAGCGTGCGCAATTAGAATAGTTGGATTGATTCTCATACGTCTCACCAGTAAACTAGCGTCTATAATTCGCGCCTTGTAAGTTGAAGCGAGTGCCGCTATTAGGCTAAATGTATCTTGATCGTACAAATTTAGCCTTTATCTCAACACCACTTATGAGAAACTTTTCTTGATTAAACAAATCCGAGTGCACGTGACCAATCATCTCTATCTGTTTCCCGGTAGCCTCACGTGCTTGACGTTCTGAGAAACCGTTATTTGCGTTTCCCAGTGTATTCATCTGTCCAGCTGCGTCGTTGTGCCACAAGGTACATCCTAGATGTGAACTCTTGGCCTCCTTTCCATAATTTGGCAGCGTTTCGATATATGAACGGTAGGCGTAGATGTTATTTGGTTGTGACACCGTCTTCTGATTTAAGTAAACCTCCACCTGTGAGAAAAGCGAATGCATCCAATTGTTTACCGATGCTACATCAGTGTCTGTAAGTGCTGTATCATCTTGCTTTAGAACTTTAGCTGTGATGTATAACATGGTCTGGCTTAAATCTATGTAATCGTTTCCATTTCCGAGGACTACAAATTCTATTGGGGCGTCATCACTCAGAGCTGATAAGGGTTTGTAAAATATCCATTCACCACTCTCGATACTTAAAGCGAACAAATCCAATTCGGACTTGACGCATTCACACGATAGGGCATGTAGAAAAGCCATTATCTCGAAAATATATCGTCGTTAGTAGGCTGCTTCTTAGCAACAGCTCTCGGTAGAGACTGGTTATTATCGAACAGACGTACTCTTTTATAACCCAAACCCACCATCATTTTATCGATTTTCTCGTCGGCTTTACGCTTAAGGTTTCTACCTGCCTCGTGAAATCTTTCTTGAAGCGAATCCTTAATATGTAGATCCTCTATGACGTCACCAAGAATATTAGCACCCGTTCTAAGAGCTTCTTTTCCAATAGCCTTTGCGCCAGCCTTAAATAACGGTATTATACTTCTAAATATACCACCTAACCAGCTTCCTATTCCATGACCACGTAGATATGGTGCACCTCTGTAGATAGAGCCGATACCGTTACCGGCCTGATTAATGTAATATTGCTGATAAAGGCAAACCATTATTGTACTTCCTTAAAGTGTAGCTTCAGACACGACGTTCCAAACTCAAATGGCATTGCTTCACCCGTATCTGTTTTTATATTAATCTCGATGTTTTCAAATTCCCGTGTCATCACCGGTATGTAGTGTGCAGGCGAAAAAACCACATCTTTATGACTCCCGTAAGCATAGTTTTCTGAAGTAATATTTATTATGCGCATAAACATCACCCACAATTTGCGGTTCAACGATGTCGCAATAAACAAACATCTGAGTTGGTAATCCTATCCATATACTAGCGGGGTGAGGGGGCATTGGTTCCATAGCTATGTTCTGATACGGACGATAACCCAATTGTAAGGCTAGACGTTGTGAGAATCCGAATAGCGAGAGCTGAGTTTTTAATTTCGTAGTGACGCGCTTAGTTAGATTATGATATTCGATTGTTAGCAATTTACTTATTAGTACATGGTTATTTAGCTCGCTGGAAATTTCTTCTATGTGAGCATAATTCCCGAAGCGAAACGTATCACGTACCAGCCATCTTCAATATAAATAATCTTCGCGTTGAAAATATTCAGCGGCCTTTTTTAATATCGTTTCTAGCACGTTCTCTCCAGGTGGCTCTGTTCTATAATAAATTAAATTGTCTGTTGCACTTACAGCGGCAAAAGAACATGGGTACTGAATTTCCGATACCCCTACAACCCACGACCCCGTTAATCTTATCCGCTTTGGCAGCTGCGTAATAAAACTTGACGTCATATTACCTGGAAAATACGTCATAGAGCTATTACTCAATAAGGTAAGATAGAACTCCATTTTTATATATCTCTCAACTGAGAAGCTAACACCCAGGTATTAAATTTGTCACTGTATCCACGCCACTTGACCAGGTATTGTTTATATCGCCCGCGGCCCTTCTCTGCTAGAATCTTATCGACTTTGAATAGAGTATCTTTATCAACCGTAACAACCTGCAATTCTTCTTCGTAAAAGGTACCCTCAACAGGATCGTTATTAAGATCGATTATTCGATAAACTGGTGGTCTTCTTTTTATCACCGCACTAATTGTAAAAACTTTCTCGCTCCAATTCGTTTCATATCCCTTCTCAAAGGTGTACTTAGTTCTGGCGATTCTGACATGCTCACTGACTTTATATTTAGGATGACGTACTGGACCTAAACCTTTCGCGTACAGGTTATTCCACACTTCCAAAATGTTTTTATCGTTTACAACCGCAGGGGCCATCTTTATACTTGAATGAGGGCTATTGTTGTAAGCAGTCACAAGTCTTTCGAGTACATCAATATACCTGTAGGAATTTTTGTAAGTGAAATAACGCCACATCTTTGTTTTCAATGTTTTATTAAATCTTTCAACTACAGATAGAAATTGATATTTTGTTTCTTGAAAAAGTTTTGTACACTGCTCGCCACAAACTCTTTGCCTTTATCCGTCTGTAGATTTGCCGGAGTATTGTCGCAATCCTTAAAAATATCAGCGAATGCTTCAATTACAGATGAGGCTGTCTTCGTTTTAAGTGCTCTCGCCCATGCCCTCTTGCTAAATACATCAATTACCGTCAGTATGTAGTTGTATCCACTATTGTGTGTGTGCTTAAAGTTCGCATATCACAAAGATCCGCTTGCCACCACTCGTAAAGGTTACAATATATTTATTTCGTGGAAACTTTTTTCTGACTGGTTTATGTACCGTACAAGCTTCTTGTGCCTGCAACCAATTTTTCACTTCACCATATTTTTTTTACCTTTTACAGCATTACTTAAAAGTGTTATACCAGTGAACCCTGCCGGGTGAGAGGGATCATAGTATACAGCATCCATGTTATGTCCGCCACGAATCCCAATCTAGTGAAATTCCTCTTCTTCTTCTTTGAGAGATTCTTCTCGGTGTTTCCCGCGTTTCACTATCAGCATCGTAATTCTCACCTATAATTGTTGTGAGGGTCGGTTCAACGCTGGGTGATACAGAAACATCATGTCTTTGCGTATTTCCGATAAACTCTCGTGGTATATTTATCTCTTTAATGTACGTCGCAAACTGACGCCAACCGCGCGGGTTTGTAGTTTTTCGTTTTCTTAACGTCTCGTGAACCAGATCGATAATGTTGGAATGTGGTATGATCTCGCCTTTTATTGTGACAGTACCCCTTTTATCCCAAAATACATCACCGCTCGTATTCAGTATACGTAGGAAAGCCTCGCCTTTTCTCTTATATGAAGACGGAAGTGTTGATACTATTTCATCGTGGTCCATGGTTATTGAAACAGATTATCCAGGATTCCGCCGAGTAATGGTCTTAACAGGAGTGGTAGAAATGCACCACCTTTCTGTACAAGAAACTTTCTTCTTTTTTATTGACTCCCCTCTTTATGTCAAGCGTCTTAAAGTGTGCTTATGTTGAGAGAGTCGCTGCTTCTGATCAGCTGACAGAGGTACACGACCTTTTAAAATGTTATGTACACACTCACAAATACACTCTACCTGCTTACTATCCAAATATTTCATTAAAGCGTCACGTTGACTTTTACTTAATCTAGCTAATGCATGCAGGATATCAGTGTTCTCACTTAAAACGTCGGCCATCATATCTGATGTAATTTTTATGACTGTGAGGCTTAAACCCTTTTTCGCTATATATACCTGGCAGATACCTTTGTTCTATAACGTAGCACATTCGGTGTATTCTGTTTTAAATCGAACAATAAATATCCGTGCGGGTTTGAAGTGGCATCTTGGTACGCGGCTTCTAAAAATTTCGGGTTGTCCGGCGAAATCTGTCTTGCTAAATGCTGTATCTGAGCTCTGTCACGTGGGTTCTTAAACAAAATTATGTAATGTGCGTTGAGAGATATATCCCGCTGTCCACGTTCTTGATGAAATATATTCTGCGTTAAGAAAAACACACTTAGATTTCGATGATGACAACCCTTTGTAAAAATATCAACCACAGAGACGTTAGTTTCGCGCATTAGATCGTCAATTATTATTAAGACAGGTTTTTCTCCGTCAAACTGTTCCATATCAGGTAAACCCTTTTGAAATTCCACAGAGATCTTTGAATAAAGGCTGCCACTCACTGTAAAACCAGATAATTGTTTCAAAAGCTGTATCGTAGGAGTTTCGATATTTTTTAGAAAATCCACGATAAAATACGATTTCCCACAACCCGACGGGTCCGCAACTATCGCCGAAAAGGGGTGCTTAAACTGACCTTCCATCTTGAATCGCTAAACGATACTAACAGATACTCTACCAGCAACCTCGTTTAAATAGACTAAATAACATCCTTTTCAATCAGAGCGCTAGGCCCAGAAACAAAATGATCTACAAGATAATTACCAAAAATAGTTCACCCTACCCTAGCCCAAAGACCAACTCAAGGTCCAAGACCAATCCCAAGTCCAGCCCCAGCACCAAGACAGCCGAAGTCCAGGACCAGCTCCAAGACCAAACCCAAACTCAATCTCGAGATCTAAAATACGCCCCTCACGTGAGCAAGCACAAAAAGACCTACAATTATGCAATCTCTTCTGATAAAAAATGGGGTCTAATAAATTTTAAATTTTTGATGTATATAAATATAATACTAATTACACACTTATTTTACATTGTAAACAATAACAAAAACGGTAATTAAGAAAATTAGTTAGTTAGAACATATCGTTTATAAACCATTAAAACGAGAAAATGAATGTAATTATATGTGATTATTTTTAATCCGCGAACAGAACCCTAACAACAACCTTACAAACGAGGACTCCTTATTAGAATACAAACCCAGTGTATAAATAAATTCCCGTATATGTAAAAAGTCACAATCTGTAGATAGGAGTGTGATAATTTTAATAATCATGGCAATAATTTTTTTAAAAATACGCTAATAAAGTAATATGGGGAAATACAGTCAATTTGTCACGCACGTAATTATTACCTAATCAATCCTTTAAATGAGTTTTATATCATTCAGATATCTGATAAACAAGCTCTAATAAATGTTAAAGGTAGACACAGATTAAATAAACTACCTTTTACATCAAATGATTTTCTGCGCACCCTTATCAGAATACAGAGTTAAGATCATCTTATGGGGCAACAGATCGGGAATTTCCCCGGGTTAAAAAATAATTAATTAATTAATAAAAAATAATTCATAAAAAATGATCAACAAAAAACGACTCCTTCACGTAGGCATGAAAAAAAATCAAAAAGGAATCAGGGTTGAAATTCCCATCAAGGACTGAAAATGACCACCGAAAAGAAACCATAAAATAAGGGTGAAAAATACGCCCCCTCAAGTAAGCGAGTAAAAACAAAAAAGGCCTTAATTAGGGATGAAAATTCCATCAAGGGGTTGAAAAAGGCCTCCGAAAAGAAACCATAAAAAATAAGGGTGGCAAATACGGGCTCCCACGTGGCCGGCCTTCTGACGTCAAAATCCAAGATGTTGCATGTGTGAGCCTCTCTTCTACTGCTGTATTTAGACAATCTTTTTACATCCGTTGGATTGCTCCAGGAACTGACTTCTAGAGAACTCGGGCCACTGGAACTTTACGTGAAATTCGCTGCAATTCGATTATGCGGCTTCCAGATAAAAAATGTTTCAAAAACAAGCCAAAAGGCGAGATGGCAGTGTCCACAACGTCGACACTTTGTGCAATCCGTTGGAATGATGACAGCGTCGTTACAGCCCTTACTAATTGTGACCCTGTGAACCCAATGAAAAAAACCAATCTTTATTCTCGTGCAGACACGAAGAAAATTTCCGTTGATATGCCTGGACCCATAGCACAATATAATGCCAATATGGGAGGAGGATCTCTCTGATCAGTTTCTTGCCTCCTATCAGTGCAGAATTCGTTCGAAAAAATGGTGGTGGGCCTATTTTGCATGGGGCGTGGACGTTTCCTCCGATCAGGACTAAACGTTTCCAGTCCGCTCCAAAAACCATTTCTACAATTTTCTCCAGTATTAGAAGATATCCGCACAGATCGCACTGACCACATCATTGAAAAGTGTCCTTCAAAGTACCGTCGTTGCAAAATATGTGGTTGCCGTACAACCTTTTTGCGTAAAAAATGTGACATTCCGTCGCATCCAGATAATTGTTTTAAAGTTTTTCACAATAGCAAATAAAATTACATATATTCCCTAATAACGTAAATAAATGTTTTTTTCTAAATAACTTCCATTCATTTTTAACTGATTTGGCCTTATATGACGTATTAATGTTTAAATATCAACTTTTTTTAATGAAGTGTGTTATACAGAGAGGGCCAAAAGTACCGTATAAATTCAATTAAAGATTAGGTGTTTGTTTTTTGGAAAAACGCTCGGACACGTCGATTTTAATTTTTTGTAGCGATTTTTTTGATGTTCATGTTTGATGCTCATGTATACAGGGTGGCCCAAAGTAATTTATGACTACCAACTTATTTTTTCAAATGGGAACACCATTTTTTTATTTCATTTTTGGATTCTGCTTTAAATTTTAAGTAAGTTTTATGTACCATGTCCTATACATAAACTTAACAGTTATCGAGAAATACACATAAGAGAGTGTCAAAAGTCCCGCATAAATTTGTTAAATACTGAAGGAAATATTTTTCATGAAAATGCTGGAACACGTCAAATATTGTTTTTAGTTATCCATTTTTATCCATTTTTTGACGTAACACACATGTATACAGGGTTACCCATGTAAAAGATAAATTTAATTTTTAATTTTTTTATGGAACCCCAAGTATATTATGACGTTTTTGAGTTTTCTGAGAAACATATTTCATGTAACATACTCATACCTAAATTCAACAGTGTTCGAAAAAATTACATCAAATAGAAATAACCACAGAACTTTAATACTTAACAAATAACAATGTTTAAATTCAACAGATCTCGAAAAAAGTTATAAATATAGGAATAACAGAACTATTAATACTTAATAAATAACAATGTAAACTACTATGATCTAATGTATTAAATGTTCGAACTGTGCCCCATTGAGTTTCAATGGGCCAATGCGGATTGGTAGATGACCAATAGCGGCAATTTTGTTTGTTCGTCATACCATTTAGGCACAATATCGATTCATCAGAAAAAATTATTTTTCTAGAAAAAAACCGGGCATCATTGCTATGGTTCATAAAAACTTCGCAGAATTCTAATCGACGATCTCGATCGTCTTCGTTAAGTTCGTGGATTGATTGTACTTTATGCGGATGATATTTTCTTTGTTTTAATTCCTCGTACCGACAACTTTCCTATGTTACTATCCATGGCTATTTCTTGAGTTGGTTTATGAGGATTTTCTTCAATGGACAAAAGAACGTCTAATTTCTTATTCTCGGAAATCAAGGATCGACTAGATCTGGGAAGGTCTCTTACATGCCCTACTTCTGAAAATTTTTTTTCAATTCGTCGTACAGTAGATTGTGATGTTCGACAGTCAGGATATTTAGCATTGAATAGTTCACAAACTTCTTTTTGAACCCTAGTTCGATCGCCGCATCCTATCATGATTAAAACCTCTATTCTTTGAGTTTCACTTAACTTGGCCATTTTTTTTCACTTTAGCAATATGTATATATAACTATTGTAAGAATAAACAGAGATTAAAACAGAGCACAAAGATACTAACTGTTTGACAAAATGTTACTATTGAAACCAAATTTAATGTCAATTTAAAAGTATTACATAAATGTCATCCGTAAATGTTTTAATAGCAGCTGAATATCGACATGGATATATTACATAAACTATGTGCGCGAAAACGGTGCCTTTAAATTAATGCTTCCTTCGATAGTTAAGGCTCCAGTACCCTTTTATCCCAAAACATCACCGCTCGTATTCAGTATACGTAGGAAAGCCTCGCCTTTTCTCTTATATGAAGACGGAAGTGTTGATACTATTTCATCGTGGTCCATGGTTATTGAAACAGATTATCCAGGATTCCGCCGAGTAATGGTCTTAACAGGAGTGGTAGAAATGCACCACCTTTCTGTACAAGAAACTGTTTCTTTTTTTATTGACTCGCCTCTTTGTGTCAAGCGTCTTAAAGTGTGCTTATGTTGAGAGAGTCGCTGCTTCTGATCAGCTGACAGAGGTACACGACCTTTTAAAATGTTATGTACACACTCACAAATACACTCTACCTGCTTACTATCCAAATATTTCATTAAAGCGTCACGTTGACTTTTACTTAATCTAGCTAATGCATGCAGGATATCAGTGTTCTCACTTAAAACGTCGGCCATCATATCTGATGTAATTTTTATGACTGTGAGGCTTAAACCCTTTTTTCGCTATATATACCTGGCAGATACCTTTGTTCTATAACGTAGCACATCCGGTGTATTCTGTTTTAAATCGAACAATAAATATCCGTGCGGGTTTGAAGTGGCATCTTGGTACGCGGCTTCTAAAAATTTCGGGTTGTCCGGCGAAATCTGTCTTGCTAAATGCTGTATCTGAGCTCTGTCACGTGGGTTCTTAAACAAAATTATGTAATGTGCGTTGAGAGATATATCCCGCTGTCCACGTTCTTGATGAAATATATTCTACGTTAAGAAAAACACACTTAGATTTCGATGATGACAACCCTTTGTAAAAATATCAACCACAGAGACGTTAGTTTCGCGCATTAGATCGTCAATTATTATTAAGACAGGTTTTTCTCCGTCAAACTGTTCCATATCAGGTAAACCCTTTTGAAATTCCACAGAGATCTTTGAATAAAGGCTGCCACTCACTGTAAAACCAGATAATTGTTTCAAAAGCTGTATCGTAGGAGTTTCGATATTTTTAGAAAATCCACGATAAAATACGATTTCCACAACCCGACGGGTCCGCAACTATCGCCGAAAAGGGTGCTTAAACTGACCTTCCATCTTGAATCGCTAAACGATACTAACAGATACTCTACCAGCAACCTCGTTTAAATAGACTAAATAACATCCTTTTCAATCAGAGCGCTAGGCCCAGAAACAAAATGATCTACAAGATAATTACCAAAATAGTTCACCCTACCCTAGCCCAAAGACCAACTCCAGGTCCAAGACCAATCCCAAGTCCAGCCCCAGCCCTAAGACAGCCCAAGTCCAAGACAAGCTCCAAGAACAAACCCAAACTCAATCTCGAGATCTAAAACACGCCCCTCACGTGAGCAAGCACAAAAAGACCTACAATTATGCAAACTCTTCTGATAAAAAATGAGGTCTAATAAATTTAAAATTTTGATGTATATAAATATAATACTAATTACACACTTATTTTACATTGTAAACAATAACAAAACGGTAATTAAGAAAATTAGTTTAGTAGAACATATCGTTTATAAACCATTAAAACGAGAAAATGAATGTAATTATATGTGATTATTTTTAATCCGCGAACAGAACCCTCACAACAACCTTACAAAAGAGAACTCCTTATTAGAATACAAACCCAGAGCATAAATAAATTCGCGTATATGTAAAAAAGTCACAATCTGTAGATAGGAGTGTGATAATTTTAATAATCCTGGCAATAAATTTTTTAAAAATACGCTAATAAAGTAATATGGGGAAATACAGTCAATTTGTTACGCACGTAATTATTACCTAATCAATCCTTTAAAAGAGTTTTATATCATTCAAATATCTGATAAACAAGCTCTAATAAATGTTAATAGTAGACACAGATTAAATAAACTATCTTTTACATCTAATGATTATTTGCGCACCCTTATCAGAATACAGATTTAAGATCATCTTATGGGGCAACAGATCGAATTTCCCGGTTAAAAATAATTAATTAATTAATAAAAATAATTAATAAAAATGATCAACAAAAACGACTCCTACACGTAGGCATGAAAAAATCAGGGTTGAAATTCCCATCAAGGACTGAAAATGACCACCGAAAAGAAACCATAAAATAAGGGTGAAAAATACGCCCCTCAAGTAAGCGAGTAAAACAAAAAGGCCTTAATTAGGGTGAAAATTCCATCAAGGGGTTGAAAAGGCCTGAAAAGAAACCATAAAAAATAAGGGTGGAAAATACGGGCTCCCACGTGGCCGGCCTTCTGACGTCAAAATCCAAGATGGCGCATGTGTGAGGCCTCTTCTACTGCTGTATTTTGACAATCTTTTACATCCGTTGGATTGCTCCAGGAACTGACTTCTAGAGAACTCGGGGCACTGGAACTTTACGTTAAATTCGCTGCAATTCGAATATGCGGCTTCCAGATAAAAATGTTTCAAAACAAGCCAAGAGGCGAGATGGCAGTGTCCACAACGTCGACACGTTGTGCAATCCGTTGGAATGATAACAGCGTCGTTACAGTCCTTACTAATTGTGATCCTGTGAACCCAATGAAAAAAACCAATCTTTATTCTCGTGCAGAAAAGAAGAAAATTTCCGTTGATATGCCTGGACCCATAGCACAATATAATGCCAATATGGGAGGAGTGGATCTCTCTGATCAGTTTCTTGCCTCCTGTCGGTGCAGAATTCGTTTGAAAAAATGATGGTGGGCCTATTTTGCATGGGGCGTGGACGTTTCCTCCGATCAAGGATGGAATTTATTCCGCCGAATTGGTCACAACATACCATTACTTGACTATAGAAGATAATGCGCGATTTTTTTACTAAAACGTTTCGAGTCCGCTCCAAAAACTCCAGGAGTCCAACCATCTCTACAATTTTCTCCAGTATTAGAAGATATCCGCACAGATCGCACTGACCACATCATTGAAAAGTGTCCTTCAAAGTACCGTCGTTGCAAAATATGTGGTTGCCGCACAACGTGTAAAAATGTGACATTCCGTTGCATCCAGATAATTGTTTTAAAGTTTTTCACAATAGCAAATAAAATTACATATTTTCCTAATAACGTAAATAAATGTTTTTTCTAAATAACTTCAATTCATTTTAACTGATTTGGCCTTATATTAGCCTAGTGGCAACTAAAGTTGTCAGTCAAAATGACGTATTAATGTTTAAATATCAACTTTTTTAATGAAGTGTGTTAACAGAGAGGCCAAAAGTACCGTATAAATTCAATTAAAGATTAGGTGTTTGTTTTTGGAAAAACGCTCGGACACGTCGATTTTAATTTTTGTAGCGATTTTTTGATGTTCATGTTTGATGTTCAGGGTGGCCCAAAGTAATTTATGACTAAGTAATTTCAAATGGAAACCCATTTTTTTTCATTTTGGATTCTGCTTTAAATTTTAAGTAAGTTTTATGTACCATGTCCTACACATAAACTTAACAGTTATCGAGAAATACACATAAAAGAGTGTCAAAAGTCCCGCATAAATTTGTTAAATACTGAAGGAAATATTTTCATGAAAATGCTGGAACACGTCAAATATTTAATTAAAATTATTATTAATTTTATTAAATACATAAATAAAAGTTTACCTCGAGTAATTTGAACCTACGACCTGTACTCTAAGTATGCGCTACCAACTGCGCCACCAAGGTTCAACAATCGATGTAAATTTTGTCTTTATGTATGTAGAACTGATGCAAATTTAAATATAACGTCAAATATTGTTTTAGTTATCCATTTTTGACGTAACACATGTATAAAGGTTACCCATGTAAGATAAATTTAATTTTAATTTTTTATGGAACCCCAAGTATATTATGACGTTTTGAGTTTTCTGAAAACATATTTCATGTAACATACTCATACCTAAATTCAACAGTGTTCGAAAATTACAAAATAAAATAACCACAGAACTTTAATACTTAACAAATAACAATGTTTAAATTCAACAGATCTCGAAAAAGTTATCAAAATAGGAATAACAGAACTATTAATACTTAATAAATAACAATATAAACTACTATGATCTAATGTATTAAATGTTCGAACTGTGCCCCAATTGAGTTTCAATGGCCAATGCGGATTCGTAGATGACCAATAGCGGCAAATTGTTTGTTAGTCATACCATTTAGGCAAATCCGATTCATCAGAAACAATTATTTTCTAGAAAACCGGGCATCATTGCAATGGTTCATAAAAACTTCGCAGAATTCTAATCGACGATCTCGATCGTCTTCGTTAATTCGTGGATTGATTGACAGGTTGTCCCATTTGGTTGTCTCGCAGGGTATCTCAGTTATTAGCAAAGATACAGAGATGCGGTTTCGCGAACGTTGGCTACTATTTGAAACGAAAGATGACACAAACATAATTACTCTAGCTCTTCTCATTTTTGAGATACAGGGCGTTTTTGAAAAAGTTGCATTTTGAGACAGCTCGTATCTCAGCTATACGATAACTTATAGAAAGTGAAAAGTGTTCTTTATATAATTTTTCCGTAGAATGCAGTTGTTTTGAATGAGTATACGAGTCAGGTCAAATGTTATCGGGATCAACTTAGTTTTTTAATGGGACACCCTGTTCTATTTTCTCATAATTAAATTTTCCTTGTTCTAAGCATTTCAAATATGTATAGCATTCATCATTTTTTTATACAAATAGCGCAGTATTTCAAATTATTAACTGGATTTGTTAGTGGCCTTTGGTACTGCAATTGTTTTACCATGGCAACTTAATTTTTTTGACATTTGTCAATATTTGCAAATTTGTTGATTGTTGAGATCCTTATTGTTAGTAAAGTTTTCAATATTCTTTTCGTTATTTTGAATTTTTACAAAGTTTCAAACCATGGCGAATAATTTAGGGTACGAGAACTATGAGAAATTAGATATGATTGGGGTTTATTACCAAACAAATTTTAATGCAGAGCAAGCGAAGGAAATATATTTTGAAAGGTATTTATATTTACTGGAATGTTAGTCATCATTTGAGTTAAATAAAATGTGAATATTATAGATTTCGGAAAGAAGGCAACCTGTAAAAACATTCATTAGGTTAAAACAAAATTTGGAAAATCACGGATCGTTTGAAAGGCCACGCGCCAAAACATATAGAAAAGAAAACGAAGAAAATAATGAAATAAATGTCCTTGCAGAGGTCACTGTTACCGAAAATTATACGTCTTGCAGAAAAATAGAAGAATCGGTGGGCATTTCAAAACGAAAGTATCAAAATATTTAAAAATACCATTATAAACCATATATACCTCAAGTCATCCACCACTTGCATCCGGGTGATGCTCAATTGCGTATCGATTTCTGTAGATGGTATATTCAGAAAAGTGAAGAAAATGGTAATTTTGGTCGTTTAGTTATATGGTCGGATGAAAGCCATATAAGCTCCGCGAATTTACAATCGTGCAACGAATCGTTTCTGGTCTAACGAAAATCGGCATGTTACCGTGATCCGTCAGCAGCAAGGCAGGTTTGGGTTCAATTGTCCTGTTTCATTTTAGGAGGCAGATTAACATTTTACATGTTTGAAGGCAATTTGAACCATCAACGATATTTAAATTTTGGACATTTGCCTTCCAGAATTGATTGATGATATTCCGTTAGCCCAGCTAAGAGAGGTTTATTTTCAGCAAGACGGGGCACCTTGCCACAATGCAAGACTAGTAAGAGATTACCTCAATACAATGTTTCAAAACCATTGGATTGGTAACAATGGACCAGTTAATTGGCCAGCAAGGTCCCCAGACCTATCAATTTTAGATTTTTTGTGGGGCTACCTTAAAAATAAAATTCATCAAAGACGTATGAAACTCAAGAAGCTTTGATGAATGCTACAAGAGAAGCCTTTGAAGAACTACGTTTAAGACCCTATTTTATTAAGATCCATTCAAGAAATTCTTCGAGATGTAGGATTTGTCTTGACCATAATGGTCAGCAAATTGAGCAATATTTATAAAATTTTAATTCTTCTTATTTTCGTTTGTCTCTAAATTTATAAATAAATACATCCAATATTTATATGAGTTTCAAATCAACAATTCTGGAAATAAAATAAATTATTTTGAAATTTGTATCTTCTTCAATGACATATAATTACATAACGATGGTTTTCTATATTAGGCACAAAAAACAATAGAAGATTACGAATTCAAAGCCTACTAAGAAATTCAGTTAATAATACAAAATACCACGCTATTTATCAAAATAAGTGATAACTGTTATATATATTTGAAGTGCTTAGAACAAGAGAAATTTAATTATGAGAAAATAGACTGGTGTCCCATTTAAAAAATGAAGTTGATCCGATAACTTTTGACCTGACGTATACTCATTCTGAAAACAGCACTGCATTCTGCGGAAAAATTATATAAAGAACACTTTTCACTTTTTCTATAAGTTATCGTATAGCTGAGATACGGGCTGTCTCAAAATGCAACTTTTCAAAACGCCCTGTATCTCAAAAATGAGAAGAGCTAGAGTAATTATGTTTGTGTCATCTTCGTTTCACAAAAAGTAGCCAACGTTCGCAAACCGCATCTCTATATCTTTGCTAATAACTGAGATACCCTCGAGGACAACCAAAATGGGACAACCTGTACTTTATGCGGATGATATTTTCTTTTTTAATTCCTTGTACGACAACTTTCCTATGTTACTATCCATGGCTATTTCTTGAGTTGGTTTATGAGGATTTTCTTCAATGGACAAAAGAACGTCTAATTTCTTATTCTCGAAATCAAGGATCGACTACATCTGGGAAGGTCTCTTACATACCCTACTTCAAAATTTTTTCAATTCATCTTACAGTAGATTCTGATATTCGACAGTCAGGATATTTAGCATTGAATAGTTCACAAACTTTTTTGAACCCTAGTTCGATCGCCGCATCCTATCATGATTAAAACCTCTATTCTTTGAGTTTCACTTAACTTGGCCATTTTTTTTCACTTTAGCAATATGTATAACAACTATTGTAAGAATAAACAGAGATTGAAACAGAGCACAAAGATACTAACTGTTTGACAAAATGTTACTATTGAAACCAAATTTAATGTCAATTTAAAAGTATTACATAAATGTCATCCGTAAATGTTTCAATAGCAGCTGAATATCGACATGGATATATTACATAAACTATGTATCTACATTAATAGTTCTATCGTTATTTCTATTTTATATAATTTTTTCGAACACTGTTGAATTTAGATATGAGTATGTTACACGAAATATGTTCAGAGTTTCCCAGAGAACTCAAAAACGTCATAATATACTTGGGGTTCCATAAAAAAAAAATGAAAAATTAAATTTATCTTCTACATGGGTAACCCTGTATACATGTGTGTTACGTCAAAAAATGGATAACTAAAAACAATATATGACATGTTCCAGCATTTTCACGAAAAATATTTCCTTCAGTTTTTAACAAATTTATGCGGGACTTATGGCCCTCTCTTATGTGTATTTCTCGATAACTGTTAAGTTTAGGTACATAATTACTTAGAATTTAAAGCAGAATCCAAAAATGAAATAAAAAAATAGGTGTTTCTATTTGAAAAAATGAAGTTGGTAGTCATAAATTGTTTTTGAGCCACCCTGTATACATGAACTTAGCATCACAAAAATCGCTACAAAAAATTAAAATCCACATGTCTGAGCGTTTTTCCAAAAAACAAACTCCTAATTTTTAATTGAATTTATGCGGTACTTTTGGCCCTCTCTGTATATTATACCATTATCATAAAACACTCAAAATTTCAAAACAAAAAAATATCTGTGGAATTCTGGGCTTTAATGGGTCAATCTTGATCCAAGAATGTAAAAAAATACAGGGTGTCATTTAAAAAAATGTAAGTGTGTTTTGTGAGCATCCCTGTATAAGTAAAAATATTTTTTAAATGTGTATCTAATATTTCCTCACGCCTTTTATATTTAATTTTTGTTTCTATCTACCCAAATAAAGCTGGTATATCCCATCCACGCACTAAGTGGCCACCAGGTATATAGTGAAAAAAAGGTTTAACCATCACAGTCACGAAAATACCTATATGATGAGTGACATTTTAAAGAAAAGCACCGATATCCTTTGCGCTTTGGCCAAATTAATAAAAATCAAGGTTCTGCGACGCATCAGGTGCAATTAATATGCAAAATTGGTTATTTATAATACTCTATTATTTTTTTAACGTTTTACCATTTCTAAGCACCCTTGTGGGGGAAATAATACTGATTTACCCTATATAGTAATTTACATAAAAACTAAAAGTTTAATCGATCTTTTTCTTTTGTGGTTTAATTTCCTAATGACGACCTACTTTGCAAATTTGTTCTGTATACTTTGTATAGGAAATGAAATGTTTGCTTTCATCTAACTTATTATATTACGTTATCATTATCATTATTTAGAAATTCCTTATCACGATATGAGTAATGCTTTTTTAGAAATCATATAGATTGTTGCTCATTGTTTATTATCGTTGTATTTCATATTTGATCTGTTCATTTAATTAAATGTGTTCCATATTGTGCATAACCAGAAATTCGAGCTCAGTTTATGGATACGAACCTTTGCATTGTACTATTTCAACTCAGGGTCGGGGTAAGAATTTTTAAATTTATGAAAGTTAACTGAAACGGATTTATCGTATTTAAGTTACGTATGGTATTAACATCGTATAAAATTACTTACGAAGGTTTTCTAAGGAAAAAATCTATATTTCTATACTTACATTACATATATACACAGTGACTACCAATTTCAAGTAACTACAATTTGTAATTCACAAAAAAGCCAACAATTGAGGTTAGGACACTTACGTTGTAGAAGATAAAAAAATAAAGGTACATGAAAATGTTCCAAATAGGAGATTCAATTTCGATTCCCAACCTATGTAAATGATAAACTTGACAATGAGTAATGTTTTTGATCGTATTTGTAATTTTTTCTTAGAGAGAAAAGGTAACATTTGATTTTTTTCAGAATTTATAGCTTTGTATATAAATCTCTAGAAATGGTAGGTATGCTAGTCACGTTTTTATAAGCAAATTAAGGGCGAATAAGATTAAATCAATTCGTTTTTCTGCTTCAGTATTTTTTACATTCTTGTATAAGCGTAAGAACGTAAAACGTAGGAAGTACTTTAGAGCGCGTGGTTAATAAAGGTGGCCGATTTTTAAATAGCTAATAATAATTTAATTTATAGTAATTTATTATGCAAGACGATAAAGGGGGATTTTAATATCGAGTGAAAGATGTTAATTCGCGAGTGGCGTTAGCCATAAGGTGCTAATCTCTCTTTGTAATATTCTTTTTTATTTTGTGTTAATATGTAAATTATTAAGAATCTAGAATTGACAAGTTTATCGTAAACGTTAAAAACTAACGTAAAGTGTCAATTTGGGTTACGTGAAAGAAAAGATAAAATTTATTTTCTCTACACTGTATTAAAGTGTTACCTTAGCAATTTATTTCAGTGCATAAAATTATAATTTAACCGCAAGTACAAAATAATAGTGCATCGTTTTATTAGGAGTAAGACTGATACTTTTGTAATGAGTCTGTAGACGGCTGACGAATCACAAGCAACGCCCGCGTTACCACGTTTAGCGCCCGCCCCACAAATTTGGCGCCCTTTCGAATCCATCCTGTTTTTACGATCTTTTGTTTAGTGTATATAAATACAAACACAAGAAAGTCCTTGTAATTAAAAAATTCAACTGCAGTTCAAAGTTTATTAAAATTTTACTTTTCTCGATTTAAAATTTACAAAAGTAGATACAATATTGTTAACAACTAATTCAGAACATATTCTCAATATTAATGACAGGTTGACCAACCTCTCTTCTCCAATAAGTTTTAATTAACTTCAGCTTAGAGAACGATCGCTCACCACATACCACACTCACAGGTTGCGTTAATACAATTCTTAGCGCGATTGTAAAATTTGGGAATGATAAATTATTACTTATAATAAACTGTAATATATTAAGTTTTAAGTTAATATCATTATCAAAATGATAATCATAAAGCTCCACTGCGTGTATGTCTTTATTGTCACCATCTTTTAGAAGAGTCTCTAAGTCATAGCAGTGTTTTTGAAGTTGTTCTTTATTTAATTCTGGCAAACAGTAGAAAAAGCTAAAATTATTATGATGAAATTTTAATTGTTCAAATATTTCACTTAACGACGTCTAAGCAGTATCCAACAATGTATAAAACACGTGGGGGACGTATTTTTGACCTTGATGTTCACCTCAAGCCCGGTCTTGGAGTTGAGCTTGTGAATTTTTTGTATTCTAATAACAGGTCCTAATGATAACTTGTAAGACACCTACAAGAACTTGTGTTAGGGTCTGCACCCTTTTGTAGTGGCTCCCTTGGCTGGAAACAGAACGAGATTTCTTTTTCTAAAAATGTGTTTTCGGTATTGTTTAGGCCACAATACGCCGAGAAATGTAAAAAAAATGTGTTTGATTGAAACCAATTACATAGCTTTCTCTTTATACGTATGTATATCAGAAAGCAATAAGAAAAGAAGAAAAGTCATTTTATTGGACGCTTATTCGCCCATTATCATTTATTTAATACCTTACCTTCCGTTAAATTTCCCATTGCGTCTCGTACAAAAATATCCACCTAAATCCTCACGTTTAATCGCACCACAAGCACACTATCACATATTGGTGATGGTAATAAAGAAATGCCGGTAGTGCATCACATTGTTGAGAGACCGTTACGACGCGTAACACGGGAACAAGGGATCACGAGAAATCGCGATTACGACAAAGGTCATGCCGACAATAGTCGATCTTTCCAAATACCTACTGAATATTGAATTAATAAAACACACATACTGAATTGTACTGAATGATACTAAACAATACTGAAGAGTACTGAATTATACTGCAAAGTACTGAACAATACTGAAGGATACTGAAAATACTTAAAAGTACTCAAAAACCTAAAGATAGTACTGAGTACTGAATAACTGATACTGAAAGATACTGAAGCTTAGACTGTACACCTTACTGAATGTTTTGCACACCCCTCGGTTTTACCAAACTGAAATGAATAAATTTAAAAATTCAACAAAAGGTCTTTGGAAGGTTAATACATTATCAGTAGTAATGAGACACCTTCCGCCGCCATCTTGAATTTTGACGTCACAAGACCGCCCACGTGGGAGACCACATTTTCCACCCTTATTTTTTCTCGCTTACGTGTAGGACGTGTTTTTTCACCCCTATTTTTGCACATCCACGTGTGAGACCGTATTTTCAACCCTTTCTTCTCGAAGGTCCTTTTTCAACCCTAATTATTTTTTACTTGCGCACGTGTAGGACGTATTTTTTACCCTTATTTTGAGATAATGATTTTTAATTATTTTTATTAATTAATTATCCTAGGGAAATTCTCAATCTGATAGTTTCTAAGATGATGATGATCTTGAATTATTTTTTATCCTAGAGAAATTCTTAATCTGATAGCTTTTAAGATGATGATGATCTTTAATTATTTTATTAATTAATTATTTTTAACCTGAGGGAAATTCTTAATCTGATAGCTTTAAGATGATGATGATCTTTATTTATTTTATTAATTAATTATTTTACTTGCTTACGTGTAGGACGTGTATTTTCACCCTATTTTTACACACCACGTGTAGGACGTGGTTTTAACCCTATTTTATGACAGCTCACGTATAGAATGCGTATTTTCAACCCTCATGGTTTCTTTTCGAGGTCAACCCTAATTAGAGCCTTTTTGCACATGCTCACGTGAGGGGCAGGACTTGGTGCTGGGGGCTGGATCTGGACCTAGGTCTTGGACTTTGAGTTGGTCTTAGGGTTATTTTTGATGGTATTAAGGTCCTTCTGACTATATTAATAACAGTACCCCTGGAGGTTAGGCAAATGCACACGCATACAATGTTGGAAATTGCATAATTAATAAGATATTATTATTAAAATTATCGATCCTATTGCTTTAAAATGGTCACATGCTATTGGATGATCTTTTACCTAAACGTTGTATTTCTAATAAGGAGGTTCTTGTAAGACACGTGTAGGGCTTCGCAACTTGTTCTCAGGCCTTCGCCTCCTGACCGGAAATGGTGTGGGAACCTAACCTTATAAGACAAGTGTAAAGCTTAGCTCCTATCGTGGCCCCCTTGATGCAATTGTATGTTGTTCTAACTTAATCTTACAGCTGTAGGCCTTTGCCCCATCATACAAAATTGTATTCTAATAAGGAGGTTCTTGTAAGGTAAGGCAGGACTTGTATCAGGGTCTGCGGCCCTAGCCCCTTTGAGTAAAAAAATTGATTTTAGCGCCATCTAGTGGCGTATAGACTACTGAACATTTTCTGAAGCTGATAATGCACACCTCTCTCTTGCTCTATCTTGTTTCTTCCTCCCTCTCTTTCTCACGCACACACACACACACACACACACACACACAAACAAATCAATTAATTAATCAATCTCAAACAAATCACGTTCGATCATCAGATAAAAGTCAATCAATCAACCGAAGTTATGTCTTACAGTTTGCGGAAACCAGATTACAGTTCAAACTGAATGCATTAAAGTGTAATTAAATATGACGTGAAATAATAAATAATTTCTACCCTAATGCAATGATTTTATGTATAGGCAGACCTCTAAACAGCCACCACCTATACATTCGGACATCATATCTGATTTATTTACATACACACACAAAATTGTTTCATTGTAACGTGTTCATTAAAAGTTGTAAAACCCATTAAAAGTAATAATTATATATATATATATATATATATATATATATATATATATATATATATATATATATATATAATAACATAGTTAAATTAAAATGACATGTTTTTAAGAATATCAAGTTGATATAAAGGAAATAAAAGGCAAAAGGTTTTAATGGTTTATTATTATACATGAATTAACAATAACTACAAGTTTAAAAACCGTGCGTACCTACTATTTTGTAGAGTTGATCTTATGCAGTTATCCTGCGTAATAATACATTTTAAAAATCTTTATCGGCATTTTTGTTAGCAATATCAGGTAGAAAACATATATTAAAAATAATACGCTTACCTTTAGAAGTTTTTCCTTCAACTGTACAATATGTTAAACTGAATTTTTATACAACGTGTCTCACTAAAACACGCTTTGTGAATGGCTATAAACAGCCCATTACATACCTGTCATTAACTATTTAGAAAGTAATACAGAAAAACCTGAATGTGTATTTAACAAGCATGTTGTACTTACCAAAAAATAAAATTTACATTCACAAATATTTTAAAATTTTGGTAACGCGAAATTACTTTTAAATAATTGAATCTTCAGGCTACGTAAAACTATCTAATACCACTAATGTTACAGCATAATAATAAAACTCATTAAACAATGATTACACATTAAATACATTTAAAATATGTAACTTTTATACTACGTCTATTATTACATAGAGATGAGATTATTCTTAAATTTAATTGATTTCGATAGAGCTCTGGAAATACTACAACCGTTCGAAATCATGCTTCTTCTCTCGACATCAAAAAAGCTATACTAGTGATATGTATACATTAAGTAAGCATAATAGAGGATACAGCTACATTGCTAACGATTATTGATGTTTTTGCATGAGATTTTTGAATGAGACAGCTTCGCAGGTATTTTTTAAGAAAAGCTATACACATCTCATGAGATCAAACGAGATTTTTGATATACAATCACCGCATCGTCTTCACCTTGAACGATTATATTGTAACAACCTATAAAAGTAGCTAATAACCCTAATAGTTTTATCAGACATTATTACATGGACACGAGGTTAGCCTTAAATTAACTGGTTTCAACACGGCTCTGGAAATGCTGCACACACTTCAAATCTTTCAGCTCGTTCGCAGAAGTTGTACCGTATTCACTTCCTTCAATTTTTATCTGCATTCTGTTTCGAGACTGTAGTACGTTTTCTAATACATAAACAGAATCTTCAATACTGTGATACGTGTAGCAGCAAAACACATTAGCTAGTTAGTTTCACCTCTATATTACTTTACATGCATGCCTGATCTTATCATAAATAAATACGTCCGTCAAAAAAAGCTAATTAAACATAACTCCATGGACTGGGTATAGCAAGCAACGTTTCCAATTATAGCTTTTAGTCAACACAATAGTGCCTACAACTACATACAATCGACTAGCACTGCTTTAGCACGAGGATCAAACGAAAAACACGCATACACGCATGCACGCACGTCACGCACGCAAGCTCGCACGTACACACGCACGCACACGCAAGCTCGCACGCTCGCACGTACACACGCACATAAGCACGCACGCACGCACGCTCGCACGCACGCACGCTCGCACGCACACGCACGCTCGCACGCACGCCGCACGCACGCTCACACGCCGCTCGCGCGCTTGTATGCTCACACACGCACACACACACACACACACGCACACACACACGCACACACACACACACACACACACACACACACCCACACCCACACACACGAGAGCGCGAAAACACGCAAACGCACTAACACAAACGAAAAACGCTACCACGAAAACACGCTAACAAAAAATACGCAAACGCAAAGACATACAAATGCGAAAATACGTAAAAACGAAAACACGCAAATACGAAAACACACAAACAAAAACACGCCAACACAAAAAAACACGCAAAACGAAAACACGGTAAAGCAAAAAAAAAACTTGTAAACTTGCAAACATGAATCAAGACGGTGGAGCACCGTTAGGGAAAAAACAAGTTTATTAACAAAACTGAAGGAAAGCTTAACGTTTGAAAATATGTTATTATTATTATTATTATTATTATTATAAACAACAATACATCATTATTATTTATTAACATGCTTTATCGGTTTTCTTCTTCTTGAACTGTGATTCGTCGTCATCATCATCATGATTTTGAGATTTGGGGCATGTTTATAAATCTAAATGCCTCTTTCATGATCGAGGTATTTTCTCCTAAGACGGCCGTCTTGCGAGCGTACGAGCTTGCGTGCGTGTGTACGTGCGAGCGTGCGTGCGTACGTGCGAGCGTGCGAACTTGCGTGCGTACGTGCGAGCATGCGAGCTTGCGTGCGTGTGTACGTGCGAGCTTGCATGCGTGTTTTTCGTTTGATCCTCGTGCTAAAGCAGTGCTAGTGATTGTATGTAGTTGTAGGCACTATTGTGTTGGCTAAAAGCTATAATTGGAAACGTTGCTTGCTATACCCAGTCCATGGAGTTATGTTTAATTAGCTTTTTTTGACGGACGTGTTTATTTATGATAAGATTAGACATGCACGTCAACCAAATACATCCACCATGGTGTTGTTTAGCACACATTCAGTAGAAGTCTTTATTATTACTACTAAGTTAAATACAAATTTTGCACCCGGCTCTGATGAAATATCAGTAAAATTATTGAAAGCTGTTGCAATATTATTAGTGAACCTTTATAGTACATAATAAATTTATCATTTACAAAGGTTGTTTTCCAGAGAAGCTATAAATAAGTAAGGTAGTCCCATTGTTGAAAAAAGGTAACTTGGAATCTATGGATAGTTATCGGCCAATATCAATATCATCTAGTTTCTCAAAAATATTTGAACACTGTTTTCTAGAGAGATTCATCAATTTTTGTGATACACAATCTATATTAACCGCAAACCAGCACGGTTTTCGAAAAAACCACTCCACTAGCACAGCTCTTCAACAGTTTTGTACAAACTTATACAAAAAAGTTGAAAACCTAGAACACCCTATTGGAATATTTTGTGACTTGAGTAACGCATTTGATTGCGTAAATCAAAATTATTTGTGCAACAAATTATTAAACTATGGTATAAGAGGTGTTTCATTAACATGGATAAAATCATTCCTTCCAAACAGACAACAGTATGTAACTATAAATCACATATCAGACAAAAACATACAAACGTACACTTCAGACGCCGAGGTGGTGTCATTAGGAATGGGACAGGGTACCCTCTTTAGACCTTATCTATTTCTTCTCTATATAAACGATATGGATAAGTACATTATAAATGATAGTACATCTTGCAGCTTATACGCTGATGATACATCTTTAATTATCAATGATAAAGCAACTTCAATTATCCAAGATAAATGTAATTCCACTTTAAAATTTCTCGATGAATGGTTATCCGGTAACTCATTACACCTAAATTGCACAAAAACCCAATACATGAGATTTCACAATAGACAATGTAGACAAGACCTAAATGTCAATATTCATACCAATAATGCTACAATATCTCAAACAGAAACATCAAAATTTTTAGGGATTACGATAGATTAATATTTGAACTTTAAGAGCCATTGTAGCGAGCTAGTGTCAATACTTTGTACGTTGTGTTTTCTAATACAACTTATACTAAGTACTAAACAGTTAATTAATATTTATTTCACACATGTTGAGTCGCGATTGACGTATGGATTATGCGTGTGGTATAGTACCTTAATCGACAAAGTATTCAAAATCCAAAAAAAAATAATACGCGTTATCGCAGACGTCAAGAAAAGTTACAGTTGTCGCACGTTATTTAATAAATTAAAAATATTAAGAATATATTAATTAATTATATTGCACATATCAATTAATATTTTTAAAAATAAACAGTATTTTTTTATGATTGTGGACCTGAACAGGCTAAATTTGGCCTATCGTGCTAAAGCACTCAGGAACACTTAGGAGGATGGATAGAGGGATAATGAATTGCCAATAGATGCCTATGAACAGCTACCTTAAATTTTCTCATATTATAAGTGAGAGGAAAACAGGAACTAGGGAGATCATTCCAGAGTTTAGAAGCCGTGTAGAAAAATGTGGATAGCGCCCGTTTGGTACGACAAGTGGAGATTTGTACTGCATACTGATGATGTGAATGAGCGAACCGAGTGTTTCTCGCAAAGATAGCCGGAGATGGTATCAAAGAATATGATTCAGTAGCACAATAGCCGTTGTAATAACGATAATACAAAGAAAGAACTGAAACCATCCTTCTATGCTCAAGGGACTGTATGTGAGAAGTTAAGGACGGGTCATTTATAAGCCTAATCGCTCTCTTTTGAATACGACCAACGATATCGAGAGCGTATTGTGGAGCATTAACCCAGAGGTGAGAATTGTATTCCAGATGATGCCGAATTTGGGCCTTATACAGCAGAAGGAGTTGTCGAGAGGTAAAGTATTGCTTAGATCTGCACAAAAAGCCTATTTTACGAGTAGCTGTTTTGGTAGCTGATAGAAGATGGTCAACCCATGAGAGATTTGAAGATACAGTCATACCCAACAGAGTAATAGAGTATGAAAACTTAAGAACTGAGCCATTCATACTTACAACAGGAAATGATCGATCTTTTTTGGCGGACAAAAGGCAACACTTAAATTTAAGTAGATTATTGCTTCCCTATTCGAGAATATGTTGAATGTCTTTGTTGATTGAATTTGCCATTTCAGCTTTAATTTCTTGATTTGACATAGAAGGTGGATTATCACTATGAATAGACTGAGATGAACTACAGTGAAGAGTGCTATCGTCAGCAAAGCAATGGATGGGTTAGTTGTTGAAGAAATAAGGTCATTTATGTACAGCAGAAAAGTGTAGGCGCTATAACGGATCCCTGTGGTACGCCCGCGTTATGAGTCAAATTTAAATATTCATAACTACCCCACCAGGAAAAAAGAAGACTTAAGACCATCATATTGTAAATTTGTCGTTACTTTTAAATCAATTGAATACTATGGTTTACGAATCTTTCATCAATTGCCAACTTATATTAAACAAATAACAACAACAAAACTCTTTACAAAAACATTAAAGCAGTACCTTCTTTCCAACAACTTTTATAATCTGGATGAATTTTTACGGCTCCAACATCGTTGCAAGGAAAATTTCCATTTATTTTTACCTTCACTATAATGTAATTGTTTTGTGGTCCGCTATGAGTGCATGTATACATTTTACATTTATATTTTACTCTTTATGTTTACTGTTTGTGACCTACATTGCATATGTAATTATACCCTATTTATTGTGACTTGTCCTATACATTACTAATATCAAAAGGAAATAAAGAGCATTAGCATTTTTTTAACTACTGAAGTAAGTGTTCAAAATGTCTTCCGCGTTTTCATATCATCTTTTGTTGTTGGGATTTCTTTGTATACAATTCCTTTCACGTGTCCCCATAAAAAGAAATCCAGTGGTTTAAGGTCTGGAGAGTGTGGCTGGTCAGTTTATAGCGTCTCCTCGAACTATCCACCTCCCAGGAAATTGTTGATTCAGTCATTCTTTAACGTTTCTAGCAAAATGAGGGGAGCACCATCTTTCTGGAACCACATGTCTTCGGCAATATGCACCGGAACATGTTGAAGAAGTGCAAAAAATGGAGTACTTGAAAACTCATAGTAAAGAGCACCATTTAAACTATTTTCAAAAAAATAGGGTCCAATAAGGTATCGATCTAAAATTTCCAGCCCTTACATTGAAAGACTATTGATGCTGGCTGCCTGTCTTCATCATAATATGTGGATTGTGGTCGGAGTAATAATGCAAATTATGCTTGTGTACTGTTCCATTTTATGGAATGTTGCTTCGTCGGAAAACATGTGGAAAATTAACTTGATCGGCAAGCTGGTCTTGTATCACTGGCAAAACGTTATTATTTTTTGATAATCAGCATCCAAAAGCTCCTGGTGAAATTGTATATGGTAGGGGTGAAACTTATTTTTTTTTTATTCTTTGAATTGAGGTACGAGAGATATCGAGATCAGTACTTAATTGACGACTACTTGTGTGAGGATTTTCAACAACTGCCGTCTTAATCATGAATTCGTTTTCTTCGTATGTCACAGGTTTCACTCTTTCATGTTTTTCGTAACTCACATTTCCAGTTCGTTCAACACGTTCCAAAAGGTTTCTAAACGACTCTTCACTTGGATATCTTAGCTTATTGGAATATCTTTCCTTATAAACTCTGCTGGCTAATCAACAATTTTTCTGACACTCGCCCAGTATAAAAATCATGTCACTTAAATCACTATTATCACACTCCATTTTTGTAATAAACTTAACTATGTCACTAACTAAGAAAACTTAAAGAAAATTTACGAATTTTAAATGCCAATGAACCAAAGTAACAGACTTTTCAGACTTGTCTCACCGATTCTTTACATGCATACAAGGAGTTCTGCTTACAACTTGAAACAATTTAACATGTATTAATATTCAACTTACCGCAATTTCCATAAAATAATGGCATAACTTCTGATTCCTACGGTATAAATTATCAAATGCATACATTTTAGAATCACGAAAGATGGCTGATTCCACATATGCAATAATATACAGGGTGTTCTATTTGAAAAAATTGAGAAATTTTAAAATGGATATTCTTGTATAAAAATAAAGATATCTCAAAATTTGAAAGTAATTTTGAAAAATTGAGTATATGTACTATTTTGTTACATAATCAGCACTATTGTGTATTTTCAATTATTGAAATTGTAATTAACTAAATTAAAATTTAATTGCAATAAGAAATGATCATATCTATTAAACCATTCTATATAAGGTATGACAACGGTATATTTTTAGAATTTAAAATATATGGGGTATTTCTTTAAAAAAATTATATGTTTGGTATGTCACATGTTTTTGGACGACCCTGTATACTTACTAATATTTTCCGATTGTGCATCTCTAAAAACTCTACAATTTTTGTGAAGAAAGTTTTTAGGTTATTTGCCGTCCACACACTAATGGGCACCCTGTATATCTTACTACAGTTTTTGATAACGTCCGTTTTAATTATGACATTTATTTATGAGATAATTTATTGTACTGAATTGTGTCCTTATATACAAACTATTAATTAGATCTATATGCTAATCTAAATTGGTTTCAAGTTATTGCAGCAGTACTAGAAACTTGTCTTTTAAATAGATGGACCGAATACCAAGAAAATTATTCTCAAGATCCTACTTGTGAGTTTAACTTTAAGCTTTTCATTGTAAGTAAACAAATTTGCATTAATCATATTGCATTTCGTTTACAGTAAGAGAACCTTTTTTATAGTTTTACAACAGGGTTGATAATCCTTTTTACCGTGAATTTTGTTATATTTGTAAATATGTAGCTGTTCTGCGGGGCGTCTCTTTTATCTCTAAGCGCCCGCCTTCATTGCAGGCGTTGAAGGCCCGCTTCCGCCGGCCCTGATCACAAAAGGTGGCGTTCAAACCGGCGAAAAGATATTTTTTCTTCAAACTTCGGTTAGTGATAAAAAATAAAGATTAAAATTTCACTATCAATAATGCATAGTATTCATGGCCGGTGCTAGCAGTTTAGCCGCGCGGGGCAAAAACGTCATTTATCCTCCCCTCCACCCCTCCCACCCAGCTAAAGAAATAAAAATGTCAACAGTTTTTATACTCGAAAGAAAGGACGCTAAGCTAAGCTTACTTTTAATTCAGCACACTTCTGAATAATATATTTAAGATTAATTTTCTCTGCTAATTCATGTTCTGCAGCTAATGCATCCAAACCGTTTAGCCGATTTTGGGTGGTTGTGGAACGTAAGAAATTTTTAATTGTTTTCAATTTAGAAAAGCTTCTTTCTGCGCTAGTCACACTTACTGGCAAGGTCAACAAGATTATTAGGCAATACTGACGTTAGGAGCAATATCTAAAGGAGTGATAAGTTTTAATACCTCAGTTGAATTTTGTTTTGCTTTTACAAACCCTAAAGGGTATCTATTTCATCTACTACTTCAATTTCGGTCACTTCTCCCATTCATCATCAGTCAATAGTATTTCTAAGTCCTTACAATATTTAATTAACTCGTTTTTAGGTAAATTTTTCAAATCATGTATGTTGAACATACATTGAAAATGATAGCTGTAGGTATTTAACAATCAAAGCTAATCTGGATTCTAAACCATTGATCCCTTGATCTATTGTAAAAAAATAAACCTTTATTTTAAATTTTAATTTGGGATCTGCGATGATCGCTCGTTCGTTTCGCGGTTATTTTACCTCGAATCAGCTGGGATGTCAATAATGTCGGCGGGTTTGTTTGCATCACAGAGTATTTTATTAAAAGCCTCATCCAAACGAGATCCTCGAAAAGATTGTACAGGGTGGCCAACTGAGAATGCGAGGTACTGTATCTGGGAAACTATCCATCGTAGAGGTTTGCGCAAAAAAAAAGTATTATTAAAACGGCCAATACAAAAACCTGGAAAATATTTTCATGTTTCTGAAATGGCCGCTAGGGGGCGTAACTGCAATCGTGAATCCAAAAAAGTAATGTTTCTGTGAATTCTGCTATATTAACCTAATAAAAAAAATAACTGATGCTTTAAAGTCGAGGATAATCTAAACTTTTTGTTTGGTACTTTTGACGTATGGCTAAAAATAAAGTGGTGGGGGTATTCAAAGGTTTCCGTAAATAACCCCTGTATCTTCGAAACAGCTAAGCCTTTTAACAAACTTGGGCGCGTTGAAATGATCTATTCTCATATCATAAGTGAGAAAAACAGAAACTAGGGAGATCATTCCAGAGAAAGCCGTGTAGAAAAATGTGGATAGCGCCCGTTTGGTACGACAAGTGGAGATTTGTACTGCATGCTGATGATGTGAATGAGCGAACCGAGTGTTTCTCGCAAAGATAGCCGGAGATGGTATCAAAGAATATGATTCAGTAGCACAATAGCCGTTGTAATAACGATAATACAAAGAAAGAACTGAAACCATCCTTCTATGCTCAAGGGACTGTATGTGAGAAGTTAAGGACGGGTCATTTATAAGCCTAATCGCTCTCTTTTGAATACGACCAACGATATCGAGAGCGTATTGAGAGCATTAACCCAGAGGTGAGAATTGTATTCCAGATGAGGCCGAATTTGGGCCTTATACAGCAGAAGGAGTTGTCGAGAGGTAAAGTATTGCTTAGATCTGCACAAAAAGCCTATTTTACGAGTAGCTGTTTTGGTAGCTGATAGACGATGGTCAACCCATGAGAGATTTGAAGATACAGTCATACCCAACAGAGTAATAGAGTATGAAAACTTAAGAACTGAGCCATTCATACTTACAAAGGAAATGATCGATCTTTTTGGCGGACATAAGGCAACACTGAGTTTTGTTAGCATTAAATTTAACTAGATTATTGCTTCCCATTCGAGAATACGTTGAATGTCTTTGTTGATTGAATTTGCCATTTCAGCTTTAATTTCTTGATTTGACATAGAAGGTGGATTATCACTATGAATAGACTGAGATGAACTACAGTGAAGAGTGCTATCGTCAGCAAAGCAATGGATGGGTTAGTTGTTGAAGAAATAAGGTCATTTATGTACAGCAGAAAAGTGTAGCGCTATAACGGATCCCTGTGGTACGCCCGCGTTATGAGTCAAATTTAAATATTCATGACTACCCACTAGGAGAAAAGAAGACTTAAGACCATCATTTGTAAATTTGATGTTACTTTTAAATTAATTGAATATTATGGTCTACGAATCTTTAATCAATTGCCAACTTATATTAAACAAATAACAACAAAACTCTTTACAAAAACATTAAAGCAGTACCTTCTTTCCAACAACTTTTATAATCTGGATGAATTTTACGGCTCCAACATCGTTGCAAGGAAAAGTTCAATTTATTTTACCTTCACTATAATGTAATTGTTTTGTGATCAGCTATGAGTGCATTTATACATTTTACATTTATATTTTACACTTTATGTTTACTGTTTGTGACCTACATTGCATGTGTAACAATACCCTATTTATTGTGACTTGTCCTATACATCACTAATGTGAAAAGGAAATAAAGAACATTAGCATTTTTTAACTACTGAAGTAAGTGTTCAAAATGTCTTCCGCGTTTTCATATCATCTTTTGTTGTTGGGATTTCTTTGTATACAATTCCTTTCACGTGTCCCCATAAATGAAATCCAGTGGTTTAAGGTCTGGAGAGCGTGGCTGGCCAGTTTATAGTGTCTCCTCGAACTATCCACCTCCCAGGAAATTGTTGATTCAGTCATTCTTTAACGTTTCTAGCAAAATGAGGGGGAGCACCATCTTTCTGGAACCACATGTCTTCGGCAATATGCACCGGAACATGTTGAAGAAGTGCAAAAAATGGAGTACTTAAAAACTCATAGTAAAGAGCACCATTTAAACTATTTTCAAAAAAATAGGGTCCAATAAGGTATCGATCTAAAATTTCCAGCCCTTACATTGAAAGACTATTGATGCTGGCTGCCTGTCTTCATCATAATATGTGGATTGTGGTCGGAGTAATAATGGAAATTATGCTTGTGTACTGTTCCATTTTATGGAATGTTGCTTCGTGAAAACATGTGGAAAATTAACTTGATCGGCAAGCTGGTCTTGTATCACTGGCAAAACGTTATTATTTTGATAATCAGCATCCAAAAGCTCCTGGTAGAAATTGTATATGGTAGGTGAAACTTATTTTTTTATTCTTTGAATTGAGGTACGAGAGATATCGAGATCAGTACTTAATTGATGACTACTTGTGAGGATTTTCAACAACTGCCGTCTTGATCATGAATTCATTTTCTTCATATGTCACAGGTTTCACTCTTTCATGTTTTTCGTAACTCACATTTCCAGTTCGTTCAACACGTTCCAAAAGGTTTCTAAACGACTCTTCACTTGGATATCTTAGCTTATTGGAATATCTTTCCTTATAAACTCTGCTGGCTAATCAACAATTTTTCTGACACTCGCCCAGTATAAAAATCATGTCACTTAAATCACTATTATCACACTCCATTTTTGTAATAAACTTAACTATGTCACTAACTAAGAAAACTTAAAGAAAATTTACGAATTTTAAATGCCAATGAACCAAAGTAACAGACTTTTTCAGACTTGTCTCACCGATTCTTTACATGCATACAAGGAGTTCTGCTTAAAACTTGAAACAATTTAACATGTATTAATATTCAACTTACCGCAATTTCCATAAAATAATGGCATAACTTCTGATTCCTACGGTATAAATTATCAAATGCATACATTTTTAGAATCACGAAAGATGGCTGATTCCACATATGCAATAATATACAGGGTGTTCTATTTGAAAAAATTGAGAAATTTTAAAATGGATATTCTTGTATAAAAATAAAGATATCTCAATATTTGAAAGTAATTTTGAAAAATTGAGTATATGTACTATTTTGTTACATAATCAGCACTATTGTGTATTTTCAATTATTGAAATTGTAATTAACTAAATTAAAATTTAATTGCAATAAAAAATGATCATATCTATTAAACCATTCTATATAAGGTATGACAACGGTATATTTTTAGAATTAGGTAAAAAAGCCGAATTTAAAAATAGAAAAATATATGGGGTATTTCTTTAAAAAAATTATATGTTTGGTATGTCACATGTTTTTGGACGACCCTGTATACTTACTAATATTTTCCGATTGTGCATCTCTAAAACTCTACAATTTTGTGAAGAAAGTTTTCTCTATCTCTAATACTTTTAGGTTTTGCCGTCCACACACTAATGGGCACCCTGTATATCTTACTACAGTTTTTGATAACGTCCGTTTTAATTATGACATTTATTTATGAGATAATTTAGTGTACTGAATTGTGTCCTTATATACAAACTATTAATTAGATCTATATGCTAATCTAAATTGGTTTCAAGTTATTGCAGCAGTACTAGAAACTTGTCTTTAAATAGATGGACCGAATACCAAGAAAATTATTCTCAAGATCCTACTTGTGAGTTTAACTTTAAGCTTTTCATTGTAAGTAAACAAATTTGCATTAATCATATTGCATTTCGTTTACAGTAAGAGAACCTTTTTTATAGTTTTACAACAGGGTTGATAATCCTTTTACCGTGAATTTTGTTATATTTGTAAATATGTAGCTGTTCTTCGGGGCCTCTCTTTTATCTCTAAGCGCCGCCTTCATTGCAGGCGTTGAAGTTCCGCCGGCCCTGATCACAAAGGTGGCGTTCAAACCGGCGAAAGATATTTTTCTTCAAACTTCGGTTAGTGATAAAAATAAAGATAAAATTTCACTATTAATAATGCATAGTATTCATGGCCGGTGCTAGCAGTTTAGCCGGGGCAAAAACGTCACTTATCCTCCCTCCTCCCTTCCACCCAGTAAAGTCCTAAAGAATTAAAAATGTCAACAGTTTTATACTGAAAGAAAGGACGCTAAGCTAACTACTTTTAATTCAGCACACTTCTGAATAATATATTTAAAATTAATTTTCTGCTAATTCATGTTCTGCAGCTAATGCATCCAAACCGTTTAGCCGATTTTGGGTGGTTGTGGAACGTAAGAATTTTAATTGTTTTCAATTTAGAAAAGCTTCTTTCTATTTCATCTACTACTTCAATTGTCACTTCTCCATTCATCATCAGTCAATAGTATTTCTAAATCCTTGCAATATTTAATTAACTCGTTTTTAGGTACATTTTCAAATCATGTATGTAAATTGAAAATGATAGCTGTAAGGAGTGTTAAACAGTACAATTGGTATCTTCCCGGGTAATATGGGTTATAATGAAAGTGGAGTTTCGAACATTTTTTCTTATTGCATGCTATGCACCGGTGAATGGAGAAAGAGACCAGGAGCGTGAGAACTTCTGGAATGAAGTAGAGAACGTGTTGAACGTATGTAAGCCAAACGTAAGAGTGATTATCGTGGGGGATATGAACGGATGGGTGGGTGTACAGACGGAACATAGTGAATGCGTTTTAGGAAAGTTCGGAGCCCAAAGAGTGAATGAGAACGATGAACACCTGCTGAACATATGTGTGGAGAGAAGGCTGTTTGTATCCAATACGTGGTTTAAACATAAAAATGTGCATAGGTATACATGACTAAAGAGGTGAATCTAAAAGTATGATAGACTTGATAGTGTATGATGAACGGCTTAGAAACCTGGTGAAAGACACAAAAGTAATGCGCGAAGCGGAGTGTGGATCGGACCACTTTTTGGTTGTATCGAGAGTGTGTTTAGGGCAAAAGTGAGCCTGGAGAAGGAAAGCAAATGTAGCGCGAACGTCCAGAATTAGGGTTGACAAACTAGTGGATAATGGAGTGAAAATGAAATACGCAGATGCTGTGAGTAAAGAGTTGAATGTAATGAAACAGTGTGGAATGAACAAATAAAAGACACTGACGTTGAAAGTGCATGGATAAGCTTGAAAAACTCTATTGTCAATTGTGCCGTGCGAATATGTGGAAGAGTGATTGTAGGTAGACAGAAAAAATGTGCTTTGTGGAATGAGTCGGTAAAATGGCAGTATGTAAGAAAAAAGATGCGTACATGGCAATGATTGCTGCAAAAATGAGACTGAGAAGAAGCGATTGTATGAGGTGACAGATTAAGAAACAAGAAGCGAAGGGGCAGTGAGAATAAGTAAAGAGGAAGGATGGCTGTGAAGGAGAGAAAATGCAGAATGATTTTGAGGGAAACAAAAACCCTTCTGAAAATGGGTCAAAAATACAGAACCTGCAGGAGTGATGAATGCTAGAAACGAAATAGATTGTGAAGTGAGGAAATGCTAGCAAGAATATTTCGGAAAGCTGTACAGTAGTGAGGAAAGTAAGACTAAAGGGTTAAATAAGGAGAATATAGAAGAAACGATTAATGAAACTGAGAAGGATATTGGAGTAAATGAGGTAGAGAAAACGGTAGGAAGGTTGAAAATGGCAAGGAGCAGGCGTAGATGAAATCACTGGTGAAATGCTCAAGTATGGTGGTGCAAAGCTTATACGAAGATTGTGTGAATTATTCAATGTATGCCTTATGTGTGGAAAAGTCTCCAGTGATCGAAAAGTGTTTAAAGGTAAAAGGAAGTTGTACTGTGTGTTTGTAGATCTGGAGAAAACGTATGATAGAGTGAATAGGAAGAATCTGTGGGAAATATTAAATGAATATGGCGTAAATAAAGGTCTAATAAATGGAATAAGGGCAGTATACAACGGTAGTCGAGCATGTGTCAGGGTGAGAGGAGGTGTGAGTGAATACTTTAATATTGAGCAAGGAGTGCGACAAGGCTGTGTGATGTCACCGTGGTTGTTCAATGTATACATGAATAAATGTCTTAAGACACGCATGTACCGATACAAATGGTGTAGTGGTTGGTGACGTAAATGTATGACTTCTGGTGTATGCAGATGACACAGTCTCATTAAGTGACAGTGCTGATGAGCTGCAAACCGCTCTGAGGAAGTTTTATACAGTCTGTGAGGGCATGGACCTAAAGGTAAACGTGAACAAAACTAAGATTGTGGTGTTCAATCGGGTAGGTGGAAAGGAGAGTAGAGTATTTACTCTGCAAGATGAAATTACGGAGCAAGTGGACGAGCTGGTATATCTCGGTAGAATGTTTACTGCAGGTGGTACAATTGAGAGCGAGATTGGACGAAGGGTCAATGCTGGATGGAAAGTGATTGGAAGTATGTGGACGATAATGAGAAATGAAAGCATGAGCCTAACTGCGAAACGAGCAATCTATAATGGCATATTCGTCCCGTCAGTACTGTATGGAAGTGAGACATGGGTATGTCAAAAAGCAGAAAGAAAAATAAATGCCGTGGGTATGAGATTCCTGAGAAGCGCATTGGTAAAACGAGAAGGGACATGATAAAAATGAATGCATAATGACGGAGTGTGGTGAGAACAAGACGATGATGGATAGATATAAAAGTTGTACATTACTTGGTTTGGTCCATTGAGAGAATGAACAACGAAGATTAACGAAACAAATATATGGGTGAGGTTAGGGAAAGGCGCCTGGTAGGCGCGTAATTGGAATGTAGTAGAATCTATGATAAAGGAAATAAAGATAAGAAGTTTTAAAAACAAAAGGGCATGTCAGAGACTATGTATGAATCTTGCGGAAGCTAGGGAGGTATGCGGAGATAGGAAAGCATGGAGAAAGATTGTGAATGAAAATAAATAAGAGGCGGGGATTGTTTTGCCTACCCCAAAAGGGAATGGCGTGAAGGTTAACTTAAGGTATTTATCAAATCTGGATTCTAAACCATTGACACCTTGATCTATTGTAAAAAAATTAACCTTTATTTTAAATTTTAATTTGGGATCGCTCGCTTCGTAAAGAAAGTTAAAAGTTTTTCGTCCTACTCTGTGACGCGGTTGTTTTACCTCGAAATCAGCTGTGATGTCAATAATGTCGGCGGGTTTCTTTGCATTATATACTTTTATTTAAAGTCATCAACGAAGATCCTTGAAAAGATTGTACAATTTTTATTAGCTCGATAGAAGTGATAAATCATAGTCTTTGGTATATAGTAGCTTGTTGATCGGATTAATACAATTTAAGACTGTATATCAAATTACAATGGAACATAAACCTTAAAATTATTTAATATAGTGCAACCGGGCAGATGCCTCATCTTTTATAGTGTCAATTTCAGTATCGTCATAAATACTTAATAAAGCATAGTAAATACTTAATTGATTTCTTAAGGGTTTTAAGTGTTCACTGACTTTCAAACAAGTATCACAGTGGTTTTAGAGTTAGTCATAACATATTGTAATATTGGCCCATCTAAAGTTGACAGCAAAAAGTAAATTTTGAAGTACGTTGTCGTAAACCTGGCTACCATCAAATTTAACAATTTGTCAGGTTGTTGACGACACTTTTGTAGTGTTATAATGACGTAGTATTACGTGTTTTGAGTACGTGTATGATCAAATGTATGTGGGTGGGTGATACGCCACTGAAATTTAGGAGAAATATCATACAGTATGTAGATACGTGTATTTGAATGTTATAGAGACTTTGGTGTTGGAATAAATAGATTCTGATGAATGTAAATGTGAAAAGAAATTTGTCGATGGGACGATAATGTTTGCTGCTGTGTTGCTACTGTTGGCTACTTGATAAGAAATGGAATGTTGGTGGATAAAGGAGTAATCTTGGCCAGAAGATGTGAGTGTATAAGTGTCGAATGTTTTAGAAAATATGTAGAGAAAGATTGGGTATGTTTAATTGTTAATTATAGAAAGTTTTCGTAATGTTGTGCAATAAGTTTTAAGAATACGTGTATGTATATGGGATTTGAGACCTTAGACTGTACTTATTTTTGCAAATGTTGCGGAAGCAGGACGAGCGCATGTGGGAAATAAACGTTACAAGTTGTGTAATGGTCCAGAGTGGCCACTGAATGAATGTGATGACGAAAAATGGCTTCTTCATGAAGTATTTAAAAAATTTGTAAGTAAGAACAAACATGGCGATGTATTGTAGTTATAAGCGTGGTTGTACATATGGTAGCATCAGTCGGGACTAAGAAAGTTTGAATGAATACCATTGGATAATATAGCGCGGAAGGAAGACATTTTTAAAGATGGATGGCTTAAGGTATAAATAGGAAAGTCAGAGATTGACGTGGAGAGTTTTAGCTTAAGTTTTGGTTGTCGGAGAGACACGCGCGCGAGGTGATGTGTGACATCAGAATGGGTTAAGTTGGAGTTATATTTGTGAATAATATTGAAGGCAGTCATTGTTTAAACAACTGCGTAACCCGAAAGGGGATGAACCGTATAAGACATTCATAAATAAAACAATTAATTAAATTGAGATTGAAGATAAAATCAGTTTGTTTATTTTCAAGAAAGTAAAACGTGCGTAAGCAGATTTATAAAAGATAACAGTTATTACGTTATAGTGTTGAGTGCAGCGCGTGTTCTTGTAACGATATTTAGTTAAAATTATTTATGAGATATTCATAATAAATTGAGCCAATGTTAAGGTAATTTTATGTGACATTAAAAGTTTATTTCGTCTTTAGATATTAAGTCTGCGTATTGGCAACTACCAATGGCGGAGGATTCAAAAGAGTTTACCGTTATTACGGACCATGCATCCTTAGTATGGTTGCATAATTTGAAGGATCCGACAGGACGTTTGGCTCGATGGGCAGTTAGGCTCCAACAGTATGATTTTGAAGTTATACATAGGAAGGGTAGAGATCATGTAGTACCCGATACCCTATCGCGATCAGTTCCCGTTATTGAGGAAACGTCTACTGAAGATAATACCGACAGTGACATTACCGGCGGAAACCATAATGAAGAAGAAGATATTTTAGAAGATAAATGGATTGAAAGAATGAAGAGATGTATTGAGAATCGACCGATAGCGTATCCAAAATGGAGAGTTCGAGATGGGAAGCTATATAAGCATGTGTAGTTATCCGAATTTACGTGAAGACGCGGAAAGCTGGCGTGAAGTTATTCCGAAGGCGAAGCGTGGTGAAATGTTGAGAAAGTACCATGACGAACCTACTGCAGGGCATGCAGGAATATTCAAGACATATGAACGTATTTCGAAATTATATTATTGGCCTAAGTTAAAAAATGATGTGAATAAGTGTGAAGTGTGTATAGCACATAAACCCGAACAGCGATTACCGGCAGGACTGATGACTCAGCATCCAGTTATCGATAAACCGTGGCAAATGATTTCGACAGAATTGTGGACCTCTTGGTCTAAAAGTGGTTATAGTTATGTTCTAGTAGTGTCAGATTATTTTACGAAGTTTGTGTTATTTTTTCCGTTACGTACGGCTACGGCTCCAAGTGTTGTGAAAAATATTGAAGAAAATGTGTCTTTACTATTTGGCGTACCGTTGTATGTGCTATGTGATAACGGATCACAATTTAGAAGTGCAGCCTTTAGGAATATGGTGGCATCGTATAACGCCAAGATCATTTGTAATGCAAATTATCACCCTCAGGCGAACCCAACAGAAAGGGTTAATCGAGTAATGAAGACTATGTTAGCATCGTATATTGAAGACAATCAGAGAAATTGGGACAAGTATTCAGCGAAAGTGGCTTGTGCAATTAGACAGCTACTCATAAAGTTACTGGAATGAGCCGTATTTTGCGAATTTTGGTAGAAATGAATCTCGATGGAACGAGACATGGAGAACCCGTAGAAATACTTTGAATGACGTCACGTTTGCAATAGAGAACCTTTAATTGCTAGAGGCAATGTTTTTCGAGAAGTGTATGATGACATCAAGAGAAGATTGAATGCAGCGTATATTAGAAGTAAGATGAATTACGACTTACGAAGAAGATTAGCTACTTTTCAAGTAGGAGATACTGTGTGGCGGAAGAATTATGTTTTATCGGGCGCGTCGCGTTATTTTGCCGCGAAATTAGCACCCAAATTTATTGGACCGTTTTATATAAAGAAAAAGTTTCGTATCAGACGTATGAGTTATCGGACGCCTCAGGCGACTCTACAGGCATATGGCATGCCAAAGATTTAAAGTTCAGACCCTCAGACGATTAAGTTAGATAACATTTAGTATGAATATAGTAGGTTAGGCTTACGTTTAGTAGTATATATTTTAGTTAGGATAAAGGTTGTAGTCATGAACCTATTCCTTTATCATGTTAGTGACGTCATTGCGGTGAGTTTGTCGACTTTGTCGGATTTCTGTTATTGCCGTAAGATTGTTAGTTTGTTGTGTGTTGAGGATTGAGGTTTGAGTTGTGATTATGTTATGGTTATTTTTGCCGTCAGATGGCTGTTGGTAGGATGGTCGGAAAACTATTTGGCGTGTGGAGTTAACTATTTCTATTTTCTTTTATATCAGAATTTGTCTGTTTTGTTTGTGTCCTTGGGGCACACTTGGCTGTGTAGGGACGGCCCTAGAATTTTCCTACAGCAGAGGCCAACTGCTTGTCGTAAGAGGCGACTAATCAAAGGGGTGTGTCGAGGTACGGTGAGACCTTGGTCTTGACGGGGGAGTTGAGTCCCATGTTGAAGGTTTTGGTGATGCATTTTTAGATTTAGGTTATTATAATATAGTTATTTTGGTTTTAGACCGCTTTACGGTATAGCCGACGTATATAGTTAGGATTGCTTGGATTGTGTTTTGTTTTAGAAGTCTGACGGGTCTACTTTACTGATTACGATACTTGTTTAACGTTTACGATAATTTTGACGTATTAACGAAAATATTTACCGATTTGTGACTTGTTCTTTTGAACTCTACCGGCTTTGACGTTAGCTTGTTTTTTTTTTTTTGGACGAGTGTTTGTTTTAGAACCCTCGTGTGAGAGTTTACTGAGTAAGCACAATCCTACTTTCCACAATCAAGTAGGGTTAATTAACACCCAACTTAAGACAATTATTTTAGCAAAGTTTCGATTGTGGTGGCGCCTGCTGTATGAATATCGGTGTAAGGTGTTTGAGCGTATTAATCATTCATTTTACGTATTATTTCGACCACGCCCATCTCCCTGTTAGCTGGCTTGGCAACCCGCTTACATTAGTAAGCATACACGACGCCTAGTGGGGTTTGGACGTGTAACAAATTTTGCAAGCTTTTCAATTATTACATTTGAAAGTTTTTGTCCTGTCTAGAACATATGTTAACTGCATATAAACCATTAATATATAAAGCAATGTCATTACCATTAAACCAAACAAAATATTCAATAATCCAATATCAATTATAAATCAAATTGCACAAACAAATGGTTACATTTCAAATATAATCGACACTAGTTAAAAATTAAGGGTACAAATTTTCTATCAAAAACATTTACCCAGTTAACACAGAACCGACAGAAAATAAATATATATCAAGTTCATATTTTGGAAAAATATCATAAAAAGTAGCTCACATATTGCAAAAGTACAAGAAGTTCAAAGTAGCTCTCAAAACGAATACCATTGTTCTTAAATCTGTATTTAACGCCAAAGCTTCGTCATTTTGAAATTGGGTATTTGTAAAATGAACTGCACATTTTGTAAATCTGTTTATATTGGACAAACACTTAGGAACTTTGATATTAGATACAAAGAGCACATTAAGTGTTACAGATATACACACGCCATACGTTGACTTCACAAAACAACATTAATTTTTTACATTTTTGAAATAAAAAGGACAAATTAGATGTTTGGAAGCATTCGTAATTTATAAACATCAACAGAAAGTACTTTTAATGAACGAACTTGTTGATCTTATAGTCTCACCTTTAACAGATATTTTAAATATACATAGAATTATAATTTACATCAAGTTTGCTGTTTTACTTTAATGCTTTTTGCCATAACTACTTGTTATTTTACTGATATATTTTCTCTTGGTAATGATGCAGGTTGCATTGAATCATGTAGTAAAATAAACAATTATGGAATTATATTGTATTTAAAACATTAATGCTATTACATATGAAATGAAATGAAACAAAAATTAAATAAAGTACTCATATATTGCAGGAAACCATTAGAACAAATTAAAAAAACTATACACAATGATATATGAAATAAGAATAATAATAATATATACAGAGCACTTTAAAAGAAAAGACAAAAAATATTTGAATATTTGTAACCCGGTATACATCTAAAATACTTTGGTACTATATACAAAGAACACATTCGTTGTTACAAGTAGAAACATTAATTTCTGTCTCAAGATTTTTAAAATATTTTTCCTAGACCTTAAAGTGAATCCTTTTCCACTTACAAATGTTTTTCATAAAGTTGCACCGATATTAAAGTCATTACATTTTATTTAATTTTATTTGATTATGGCATTTATTACAATTAGACTTCGTTCACGTAGAAGGTGTTCTGGAATGTAATTTTTGGAACGATTTAATCATATTTCTAGGCACTATTTGAAAGCTTTTGAAAATGATTGCAGTACAAAACCGGCTGACGATCATAAATATAAATAAATATTGTTGAATTTCTTATAATTTATTAGTTTCAATGTAATTTTTCAAAATATTAATTTTCTTTATTTTTGTTTTCAGAGCGCACCCCCAATTACAAGTATAAATGTGTAACAGGCGACGCTACTGTCCCGCGTCGTCTTTTGCCCGACCATGATAGTAGAATGGGAGCCAACGTAAGTCGGCATTCCTCTAAAGGTTTGCACGGTAGAAGATCTCAGTCTAGTGGTAGTATTTGTAATCCAAAAGGACGTCATGCTTCTCCTAATGATAACAAAATGTGCGGTAGCCTTCCTAGTTATTTAGATGATAGGAATTCACACACTTGTAATAACAATCATCATGACTGTGAAAATTCACAGTTAGATGGTGTAAGTATAATTATTGCTTTGATTTTTGTACTTTCTGGAATGCATTTTAATTTTAGATCGAACGTATACCACCTTTAGGAGATGCAGCTCCTTTACATTGGAAATTTTCAGATACTCAAGCTGTGTTGCAATGTGATCAAGGTTACGGGTCTGAAAGATCACCAGAAGAGGAATATCCACCTGCATTGCATGACGGTTCCTGTATACATTACATGGATTCTCATACGTGTTACCCTTTTATAACACCCGGTAAGTATCTTGGTTTGTCTAGAAGGCTGTAATAAGCTACTAAAGTACACACAGTGTGTTGATATTTATGAGAATGAGTAAACCACAGGCGCTAATAAAATATCACAATGTATTTTAATTAAAAAGTTCATGACACTGTAACACCTCCTGATTATAGTTGAGTATATTATTTTTTGGGTTTTGAGCCTTGTCATAGCTGTAATACAGTACTGTTAAAAATAACTGACGATATACAAGCAGCGCTAACATTAGCAAACTTGCTGTATTTCCATTACTCGATTCTACAAAACCTTTTGACACCATAAATCATAAATTTACTTATAGCAATTCTTCACTTCATTGGATTTTCAGTGAAGGCTAGCAAAATGCCACATCTATATGATAGAATGCAGGGTAACCAGGGCAAAATATTTACATTCACTAATATTAATAGTGGGATCCCACAGGGATGAGTACTAGGGCCAATGCTATTTAGTATTTATATTTCCCAAACACAGTTAGGTATAAATTATTATAATTAATAATAATTTTTAATTACACAGTTAGGTATACTTCTTGCATGCATTGCTTCGCCAAAAACTCAATTATATCTCAATTTATCCTATGGAAATAAATCAATCAATAGCTACATTGAATTATGATCTTCCCAACGTAAATAAATTTTCTGCGAAAAGACTGCTTGCACATAATACTAATATATCTCAAGTTGTTTTGTTGGGAAGGAAGTGTGGCTGAGCAACTTTATAATAATGACATTTCACCTATAACAGTTTCTGACAGCGTAAACAATTTAGGACTCCATGTAGACAGTGATATAAGATTGACTAGTCATATTTCAAAATGCCTATAGAAAAACTATTGTAAGTTACAGGCTAATTATCAGTGTAGACGTTGTTTTATTTTAGTGCCTTAATAAAAGCAATGGTGTGTACTTTGTGAAAAAAACCGCCAACAAATAGGTTCAAACGTGTTTATTTCGACAAGATGTAATATGTCCACAGAAACAAACAATAAATACTAAATAAAAAATGTTTTCTTTGTCTAAACATGAAACAGAACTTTGGTAATAAAATAAAGATAGAAAATCTTCATAATAAAAAAAATAGCAACTAGTCACAAAGTTCACAGCTCAATATTGGTACTTCTAGACGTTTACGAATTTGCTTCGTTTTGTGAAAATGCAAATGTATGTGGTGACTTTTTGTAACGTCTTAAACCTTAAATTCTGTAAGCAGCTTTTTTCAAAGCCGCAATTTGAGCAACAAATCGTTTTTAAGCATTCTTTTTTGGCCCCTTTATTGTAGCAGAATTCGGAAATAATGAAGTCTTCTTTGAGTTTCTCTTTGGTAAGTTTATTTTTTACACGTTCTTCATTGGTTTTTGTTTTTTAGTTCTCTGAATTCCTTCAACTGGACACTGGTGCTGACAACTGCAAGCTCATCTCCGTTATTTGATTGGTGTACAATTTCATTCATAGATTCATTATCCGATCTACTTGAATCGATGATTTCTCGCGGTTCTTCCAAATTTCTCGATGAAACAGACTCTCCCGGTTTGACATTAAACTTTCTTTTCTTACTCACTGGCGCCTTCGGTTGCACAACATGCTTTTTAATGATTTCTTCGAAAACTTCGTCGAGTTGATCAGGGTGTGGATCGTTGCCATAACCTGGCAGACCATTCAAGACCTCCATCGATTGATTGGGCATATGTCTGTTGCTCGGGAGCCTGATTTTATAGTTTGCTGCAAAATTCTCGCAAACTCTGTTTTTGGAATGCAGCCGCGGTGTGTTTCTTTCCAGTCTCGAAAAATTTTGCTCCGCAAAGTATGATACATGTAGTGCTTTAGAAACATCAGTGCCATTAGGCGATAGAAAAATGTATTGTATCCTGTGTTGCTCGCATGCTTCAATGATTTTTATAGAGATATATGAAGCAAGATTGTCTCCAATGACAACTTTTTACTCTCTCGATGTCTGAAGTAAGGAATTACCACCTTGAAGAACCAGTCTTAAAAAATGGCGCCATCGAACGATCCGCTTTTGGATTTGTTATACAAGAATTGTTTTCACTTCCTAGCCACTCTGGGTACAAGTTTCGTACCTTGTAAACAATTTGGGGCGGAAGGGTGTTTCCAGAAGCGCTCACGCAGAACATAACTGATGTAGATAATTTGGAATAATCCATGATCTTAATGGTCCTCTTTTATTTCGACTAACAATTACTTTAGACTGGCCAGGGTCATCTGTTAAGTTGGTTTCGTCAAAGTTTAACAATTTTCGGGCCCAATTCTTTTTTTCTTTTTTCTAAAAGGTCGAAATATTCGTTGATACATGTAGATACTTCATTTCTTTTAATAATTTGTGACACGTTTAGATAGATCCGTGTTTTGTAAGAAAAATCGACTAATCAGGCCCAGTAAATTCTCTTAAGCGTCTTTCAACTACGCTTCTGATCTAAAAATCTTTTTACTAGTTCGCCATTTCTGTTGTCATTGTACAATCGGCAATTAAAGCTTGATCATATTATCTTCTTCTATGCAGTTAAAACTGATTGCCTTTCTGAATTTTTGATTTGTTAAATATTTTCAATGCAGCGTTGAATTGATTCTACACAATCATCGATATCCCTCAAGTACATTGCCATTAGCATATCTCAAGAGCATTTGCAATTGTGTTTGTTGGTAATCTTGATACGTGATAGCTATCTCCGATATATCCAGTACATGTCAAATTTACCCTAGGAAAACAAGTAATTTTAGTTAGCTTCACATTAGTGAGGTTTTAAGTAGAAGGTCTTGAGAAGCAAAAGACCATTGAGACATTGTAAAAGAAGCGAAATTCAAATTCAACTTACCAAAATATTCAAGGTGGCGAAACAACAATCAAACAAACTATAAACAGTGAAGTTCTACTTTAACGTCTTGACAACAATAACGATTGAGTTAACGATGGCAGAGCGATGGCGCCAGAGTTATTTAAGTATAAAATACTAAGTGTCCTGTCATGTCCAAGTAAACCCATTTGACGGTAGTGCAACGTTTGAATGTCTTTCTTAGAATATTTGTAAAGAAAATATTAACACAGTAAGCTACACTAATTTTTAAGTTAACGATGATATCAGAGTTGTTGAGTAAACAAAATCTGCCTAATAAGTGAATTTAACGGCATGAACTATTTTATGTGACTAATTCGGTTTGATAGAGCTCTATTAGTTGGTTACTCAACAGGTTAGATCACTGAATCTCACCTACATTAATTAATCCTAAAGACATTTATTATTAGTATTAAAATATTATCTGCAAGGACTATTAAACGCATTTATAATAGGGAGTTAGTCAATAAAAATCACTATTAAAGGTTTGTTTTATTAATTTTAGGTTATATAATTTTATACAGTGTGTCCGAGATTACATGAAAACGGTATTGGCAATGTGTCTTATCAATGCAATTGATTTGTTTCATCAAAAGTATCCAGATTCAGCTGTAACCAAAAAGGCTAGTAAAAAATTAATTACAAAATTCGATGAAACAGGATCAGTGGGTAAACAAAAAGAAGATAAGAAAGTGGTGCAACGAGGATGACGCGGCAGCTATTATACCGTTACAGTCTATTGAGAACCTCCACGTTTATCCTTAAGACGTAGAGCAGCTGAGCTTAGTATCCGCTACTCGGTATTACAGAGAATTTGGAAAAGAAACAACATATCCATTTAAGCCATAATTTCGAAACACCCTAGGAATTGAAGATCTACCTTTGGATATAGTGAGAATTATATGGAAAACCGAAACTTCCATAAAGCCATTCAGTTTTCCGATTATTGCACCTACCTTTTCTACAAATGGTGTAGTGCCTTCTCAAAATTGCAGATTTTGGTCACAACACAATCCCAATTTTAAAATTAACATGTGAAATCAGCGTTGTGGAAAAGTTATTGTATGATGCGGAATGTTACCTACTTTTTAGATGAGAATTTGAATCAACACAATTATTTACATATACTACAAAATTTCATGACTCCATCAATACAAGACAGAGGCGTTCAAAATATTTATTGTCAGCAAGGTGGATGCCCAGCGCACTGCACTTTGTTTGTTCGAACGTGGTTGGATTAGCTATTTGCAGGGAAATTGATTGGATGTTGTGGCCTGCCAGATTGCCACATCTATCGCCCATGAACTACTTTCTCTGGCGATATGTAAAACAAAAGGTGTATAAAGAACCGTTAAGAAACGATGTTAAAATATTAAAACAAAGAGTAACTACAGCAATTAGAGGAATTAATTTGGATAACGTAGAAATGTGAATAAGGAATTCATAAAGAGAGGAGCCACGTTCTTAATTTATGAACACCCTGTATATCAGACTTAAAATTTTAGCATGCTAAACTCATTTTTTGAACAAGCAGGACTTTAAACCTAGTATGTACAAATCGTCAATTTTTGGAACGATGGAAAAAAATTTTCGATTTCAAACTTCGTATTTAGGCTTTATTTGCATTTCTAAACAACTTTTTTTAATAAACATTCTGTCTAAAATAATAAACAATAGTGATTCTCTCTTGCTGCAATTTCATATTTTCTTAATTTATGAACACTCTGTATATCAGCCTTAAAATTTTAATATGCCAGACTCATTTTTTCAACAAGCAGGACTTTGTATAAAGAATGACTTTTTGTCGTAAAACCAAAAATAATTTTTTCCCTCTTGTATACTATATCACTTTATTAACAATCAAATTTTACAAAATATAAGAGAGCTCAGGCACAAAAAAAAACCTCTAAAAAATAAGAAAAATTTTTTGAATCATAGCTAAGAACATTCCTTTCAAACAAAAAAAAATTAATCAAAATCGTTTATTCGTTTGCGAGTTACCATGCCACAGACAGACACACAGATACACATGTTAAACTTAAAACACCCCTTTTTTTTTCTTCGGGAGTTAAAAAACTTTCTTGAATCATAGCTACACACACACCTTTTTAACAAAAAAAAACAAATCATTTGGGAGCTATGATCCTACAGACAGACACACAGATACATGATATACATATTAAGCTTATAACACCCCTCTTATTTCACCAAGGGTTAAAAATACTAGTTAATCAGAAAGCTACTTCAAATTTTGTAAAAAAGTAGATAATTTCAATATTCAATTAATGCTTATGTTTAGAATAATTAAAGAGGAAACCTTAATATAAACATTTAAGTAGTTGCCGTGTACTAAGTTTCATTTTCTTAGTACTGAATTGCATTTGATAGACAAATTATTATCCACAACGGTATCATTTGGTCATTAAATGCTGTAGAACCTTTCTGAGGATACTTTTCATAATAACAAAATGACTACTATATCTGGGATACAGAGTTCGACAAAATATAATGTAAACAGAAAACTCGTTTATCCATAGAGAAGAGCCTTTATAATGCAGAGGGAAACAATACACGTAATATTTGTTTCGCAGAATGGTAAAACTTTCAACAACCAGACTGTGTAAAATGTATCTTATTTCATAAATGGGTTTGTGCAGGTGTAGTAAAGGTAGTACTAACTCTTAATGCATGTGAGAAGAGGATGATAAAGAAAAAACATGGTTTCTATGTGTTTCTTAAATAACACTTATATAATAAAATACTTATCTTTTTTGGGTTTTTTTATAAATGGTATACATCCTAGTATTCAGGTAAAAGAAACTAATGGAAGTTTACCATTTCTTAATATATTAATATCTAAAAATAATAATTCACTATCTTTTAAGGTTTACAGAAAGCCGACACACACTGATAGATACCTTCATAAATTATCCAACCACCATCCACGCCAAAAAATTGGCGTAATTAAATCTTTAGTAGATCGAGCAAAACGAATTTGTGACCCTGAATTTTTGAAGGATGAATATAAATATTTAACAAAATCCTTACAAGATAATGGATATTCACTTACAGATATTAATAATGTTATTATACCTTCTAGACGTGACCTTAAAGAAAAACCAGTTCTGAATGTTGGTACTGCTTTTCTTCCTTTTATAGCTAATGTTACTGATAGAATTGAAAAAATCCTAATTAAATATGGCATTAGGATTATTTTTAAACCTACAAGAAAAATTAAAGAACATTTAAGATCACCTAAAGATGTGAAACCCATTATCATCTTCCGGAGTGTATAAGTTATCTTGTTCATGTGGAAAAGTATACATTGGAACCACAAAACGTAGCTTTGATACAAGACGTAAAGAACATATGAGATTTTGTAGATTAGGTCAACCAGAGAAGTCTGCGGTGGCTGACCATGCCTTGAATAATCTGAATCATGATATTCAATTTGACAATATATTGTCAAGACAAACTCATTATTATGTTCGTTTACAACGTGAAGCTATTGGGATATATAAACACCCTAATAATTTTAATAGACAAGAAGAAAATCTCTGTTTAAATAATTATAAGTTTTTGTTATGAACGAATAAGTTCAAAGGTAAATATGTAATTAAAAATAATTTTTAATTACCTATTTAACTTTGAACTTATTCGTTCATAACAAAAACTTATAATAATTTAATATTAGTCAAGTTGCTTTGGTATGTGTGAATCCTTGCGATATTGCAGGCTCACATTCCATTTATAAAAGGTATTTTGATTGTAATTTCATTATAGTTAGAATTTACATCAGTTCTATATACATAAAGACAAAATTTACACCGATTGGGGCTTGAATCTTGATGGCGCAGTTGGTTAGCGCGGTACTCTAACAAAGTACAGGTCGTAAGTTCAAATCCTACTCGAGGTAAACTTTTTATTTATGTATTTAATAAAATTAATAATAATTTTTAATTACATACTCCGTTTAAATAGGTTTTGGCGTCATATAATTAAACAAAGGCGTAATGATACATTTTGACTTTTGGTATGTCTAGGTTTTGTGCTGTGTTTTTCCTAGACCTTAAAGCAAATTCTTTACCAGTTATATATTAAATTACCACAGCACTATAGTTTAACATAAGTTGTAGAAATTAAGATGAAAATTAAAAAATTACAAAAAAAAAAACGTTCGGCATTATGCTTTTCATTGTTAATAACACTTGCACTTATTGACAAAGATGTCTCTTTGTTAGATTTAACTGGATTATTTTATTTGATGTTATTATATTTGTGAATGCTTCTATCATTTTGAAATTAAGTTTTTCACAATTTTACACTTACATCATAATTTGATTAAATTTTGTTAAATGTGTTTTTTGGCTGACATTTTCCATTATTAGCTTTCGCCGTTAGAGAGTGTTCTGATTTGTCATCTTTAAGACAGTTTAACAATATTTAATTTTTAATGACCTAGTTATTCTTTACTAAAATTTAATTCTATAGTTGGTTTATGCGTTTCTCAAACTGCAATATCAATAGCAGGCTGATGTTTATGTTTTAATTTTTCAACTTTGACAAAATTGTTTACATCTTTAACAATTTTAATAGATATTACTATTGACGAAGATAACTGTAAGTGATATCGAAACGTTTAGATTGTATTATTTAAAATACAACATTAAAAACCTCAAAAAAGATAAGTACTTTATTATGTGTGATAATGATGAAAGATTACATTTTCATATAATACTTATATAACCGGCTATTAAAGTGTAGCTTTTTAAAACTTCAAATTGACAATGCGTCTTCTACATAAGGATTACATTACCTTTGTTTGTTAAAGTTAATACCTGATAGGGTAAGTATAAACAGTGAGGCTTATTATGCCAGAACCGAAAGTAAGCATTTAATAATGTTGCCCATGAAAAAGTGTTTCTATATTTTATTGTTAAAATCTGATGTGTTCATCTGATAAATTTCTTAGCGTATTAGGTGGTATATTAGCAAATAGAGGTAAGGGTCAATCTGTTGCGATACAGATATTTTTAACTTATGCACTTACATTAAATGTACAAAACACATCTAATCAATCAGACATATGCTTGTACCCAAATCTTTGTATTGTGATAATGTAATATATATTATATACACCCCTCCTGACTTAATTTTTTAATCTGTTAAATTGTTTTCTCCTTACATAATACAATACATATACGTAATCTTTTTTTTGACATTCACTTCAGTAATACCCAATTCTGTTTAAATTCATATACTAACGTTTCATTTAAGAAAATTGTTTAATCATTAATAACCTTTAATAAAGGTCTTTTCCCTTTTTCCAATAAAGTTAGCAGTTTTCAAGATATTCACAAAATATACCTTAATGCTCTCTATAAAGGAAATTTATTTGTACATAGATTTTAACCAAAATCTGATATACCCAAGACATTTTAAAAATACCTTATTGGAATCGGTTACGTATTTTGTAAGTTATTGTGGCTACAAATACACGCAACGCACACTCACCGCGCGCACCCCACTCACATACAATGTGTCTCAAAATAAGAAAAAAATTAAAACTTCTTTGAATTTCAAATAGGTATTGAAAATTTAAAATTTCTCAAAACTAACTGGCAGCTACATGTATACCAATAGGTACTTATATTTTAAATTTTTTAACACGATATTTCCTTAAACATTTAATAACAATTGCAAACGTCATTGTCCTTCCCAAAATTTTGAACAGTTTATAAAATTAAGATTAATTATTAGAGAAAAACATGTTTAAAAAACAAAAAGAACCAAAGCATTATATACACAGGTGTGCCATAAGTCATGGATCAAACGAATGATGATAGAGGATGTCATTTTCTATCAAAAATGCTTTATAGCTATAGGGAACCTGTAGGAAAGTTTTTAAAGTAAAATTAAAAATTGAAATAAATGCATTTAAATTATCAAAGTCGTAACAAATTGATGAAAGAAAACTATAAACTACAATAGAAAATACCCTGTGTAACATTTAGAAAATACAAATATCACATTTGGAAGTTTACTAGTTATTCTATCTAAATTTTAGTATATGTTTAATGTGTGTTCGTTTGAATAATACGAACTTTAATTATACGTAAAAGGAAACCATGACTTAATTAAAGCGGAAAGTGTTTTTTAGGTGTAACACTTGGAAGCCTAGAAAATGTTACATCTGTTTGTTTGAATAAATTAAAATTAAAAAAATAACTTTTTCAAAAAAAATGTTATCTAGAAAACAGCTACACTTTGGTGTATGGAACCTTTATCAAAGTTGATTTATTTATTTAAGTAAAATAGCAAGTTAAAAGGAAATTATACTTCACAGAACACCCATATACCTTTTGGAAGACATAAATATAACATTTTGAAGTCTAAAAAATATATGTAAAGATACCTATTTAACATGTACTCATTTCAATACTATGGGGTTTTTAAAAATAACTGACATTTTCAAAGAAAGTATTGTATGTCAATAATATTAATAACCTATGCAAAGTTGACTTATTTTTTTACGCGCAATCGAAAATTGCTTTAAGATACAGCGTGTTCCATTAAGAAAAACATTACTTTGATATGCCACATAAATTTGGAACACTCCGTATATTTCAAAATAATTTTAATATGCAGTTCATAATTAATGCACATATACCTGCTAAACCGATCTCCGAACAAAGCTATCCTTTAGTCTGGATAATCCGTGCTGTTGGCCCACCTTGTATAGATACCGTGTGGCAAGTATCAGCGGAACATAGGAAAATAACATTGGAATTTACTGTTATTTCTGGTACCCATTTCAACCTACCGCAAAAATAATAGCATCATTGGATAGGTAATTAAAATCTGCTTCAGATAATATCAAAAATACTTCTTTTACTGTTGTAAAATTTAAACTAATGAAACTTTAGATTTGAAAAAAATTGGTTTGCCATGACTGTTGCATCGCATTTATTATGTTAAAATTTAATTTCTTAATTCTTATCATCTATAACGATGATAATAGTTACACAATAGAAGTATTTGTTATAACATCATTTTAAAGTTTCCAATGCCGTGCTTTATGCGTTTCATTCATTTTTGTTTTCAATTAGCAAACAAAATATACCCACGTACCACACAAACTTAAAAACACAATAGCTATCATCAGCGGTCGATAAACAAAGCTATTTCAAATTATATACGCAGGTGGGCCAATAGTGCGTTGTGGAAGATTATGGGTTTATTCGGATTATTTCTAAAGTTTGTTGATGGGGTGTTGTGGGTATCCTTCTACGAACCTAAAATATTTCATTGAATCAAAATTTATACAGGGCGATTCATATAAAGTTGCATTTTTAAAGTGGAACCCCTGTATTTGCATATTTGATTTCTTGTTAATTCTAGTGCGACTTTATGTATCACCAATAAACTAAACAATCGATGCGAATGTTATTCTTACAAAAGTAGATGTCTGAAAAAATTAAATATCGTGTGAACGATTTTTAAATGGAACGACCATTTTTCATCTGCGGATTTGCCTTTCTAACGATATAAATGTGGGATTCGGAGATTTTTAATTTCACAATTTCTGATTAATTTGCTGTATTTTGTTTTAATTTGTATTATCTAGTAACCCGTGGAAAACAAACAAAAAACGGCCCACATTATAAAACATTATTTATTAAGTAGAAAAACACATAAACACAAAAAAAAACAAATTACGAGCTAAAATAAAAATAAAAGTAATTTTAATCAATGGTAACTTGGTTTTATTAAATGGAACGGCCATTTCTTTACCTTTCTAAAGATATAAATTTGGCGGTATCTATCTTCGGTAGATTTCGTGTAATATCACAATTTCTGATTAATTTGCTGTATTTTTCAATTTTCAGTTTCTATGAGTAACTAGCAGGCTGTGGAAGATCAACCAATTCTGTCACTTTAACTTTACTTTGACATTAGTTATTTATTATTGTTGAGTAAAAGGCTCGCGCTGTTATTGCTGATCGTCATTTTTGTTTAGTAATTAGCATTTAAATAATTAATGGCAATGAGTAATTTTTTAAAAATGAAATGGTTGATATGGTTTTAATTCTTGGAGAATGCTCTAAAAACTTTGCAGTTGTTTGTATAAAGCAAGATATCCTGACCGGGATCGCCGTCCAAGAGAATCTTTTAAAATCTTTTGGAAAGATTTATTGACAGGAGTGTTTGTTATCCACAGAAGAAAATGAATTCAATATTTAAACTGAAGTTATAGAAAATCCGCATTTGAGTACGACAACTCGAAATGATTTTAAGTATAGAACATCTAGAATAATTAGAAATAACAATTTTCATACTTATAACATTCAACAACACCAAGAGCTCCAAGAACAGGACTTCAAAGTAGAATTAATTTTGCAATTGGATGCGAAGCTAAATGAAAATGGAAATTTTTGGATAGTATCACGTTTACGGACGAGTTTACATTTCACCGCAATGGATTTGTTAACCGGCACAATTTTTGATTACTACTCTTGATGTAAACCTTCATCATTTCAGAGTTCATAGTCAACATAAATGGTCAGTTAATGTCTGGGCAGGCATATTGGGTACGTCTATCGTTGGTCCATTTTTTGCGACGTTGTAAATTGTACTAATTCTTTCAGAATAATTTATTTGGCCTTCATGAAGACCCACTTGCTCAAATTAGGAACATGTTTTTCAACATCCTCGCCGTGCCCGTGTTGTTAGTGATTGGCTTAATAATAAATCAAAAAAAGGGAAGACGGACCAACGCGTTGGCGAGGTCTCCACAACCCCAATTGATTTCTTTTATGGTGGTACGTAAAGGAAAAAGTATACACCGAACAACCAACGACATTGGATGATATGAAAATTAGAATTAGAAACGTTTTTGAAAATATCTCTCGAAATGTTAAATAGACTTACGTATTCATTTCTTCAAAGGATTCAATTGTGCATAGAATAAGGTTGTCATTTTGAACATTTACTATAACTTTATCATTATAATGTCGTTTTCTTTTTCTATTTTGCTTTGTCTTCTAATTTGTACATATTTGGTAAACGTTAGATCACTCCATAATAAATGTTTTAATTTGGATTGTTTATTTTCCAATGCCTACTAACCCCCCCCAATTATTCAGAAAATGTAAATGAATACTACTATGAAAATGTAAATTACTTCCAGGATCTGAACAAAAAATGTTTTTAATTTTGAGTGTATTTTGTTTGTTACAAAACTATTACTACTATAAATAACAAAATACGGACAACCTTAAACTACCAGAGAAAATTTGAGAAAGCTAATAAAATTTCATATTTGATGGCACAAAGAAAAAGTGTAGTTGAGGGAAATCAAGTTTTTATGATTTCTATTATCGTTTTTTAATTTTAAAAAAATAATTTGGAATTAATTGGTAAATTTTTCATTTATTTAGTTCTCAAAGGCCAACTTTTAATTTTATATTTTTAAATTTGGATATTTAAAATTTTTCTACCATGGATTCTTCCTGAAAAGGTGATAAAAATACTATTCGAAATTAAAAATCCAAATGGGTCCAATAAAAACAATTTGTTATTTTTAAAAACAAAGATGAGTAAATTTTGGATTTTTTAAAATGAAATTAATTACAAACAAAAGGTTTAACTTCAAAAAAGATAAGGGGTATAAAAACACAATTTTTTTTTCCCAATTATTTAAAAAAAAAAAAAAAAAAAAAAAAAAAAAAAAAAAAAAAAAAAAAAAAAAAAAAAAAAAAAAAAAAAAAAAAAAAAAAAAAAAAAAAAAAAAAAAAAAAAAAAAAAAAAAAAAAAAAAAAAAAAAAAAAAAAAAAAAAAAAAAAAAAAAAAAAAAAAAAAAAAAAAAAAAAAAAAAAAAAAAAAAAAAAAAAAAAAGGGGGGGGGGGGGGGGGGGGGGGGGGGGGGGGGGGGGGGGGGGGGGGGGGGGGGGGGGGGGGGGGGGGGGGGGGGGGGGGTTCGAAGTTACACTGTAAAATCCACTATTAACGCACTCAACTGTAAATAACTATTACATTTTTTATGGTTACAAAAAATCCGAAGTTTAACGCATACCATTGATTATACCTTGAAATTATTTTTATAGTTCATTATTTTTGTAAAATGAGTGAGTACAACAGTAGATAAAATGAGTTTCAATGGATATTTGTAAATGCCCATGTTATTAACACATTATCATTGAAAAATTCATCATTAATATATTTAAAATGTATAAAATCCTTTTCAATCGTTGCGACATGACAATCGACTGCTCTACACATGCGCGTACGCTCGAGAGTTTCCTCGGATTGGGCTACAAAGCGCGTTCTAGTATAAGAAATTCAGGGTGTAAACCGATGGATATAAGGAAAAATTTTATTTTGGTTTTGCTACAAAAAGTTATTTTTTATAAAAAGTCCTGCTTGTTGAAAGAATGAGTTTGGTATATAAAAATTTGAAGTCTAATATAAAGGGTGTTCATAAATTAAGAAAACGAAATTGCAGTAAGAGAGACAAAATGTGTAGGGAAAAATTGTTTAGAAATGCAACTAAAGCCTAAATACGGAGTTTGGAGCCAAAAATGGGATTATTATGTTTTTAGTCGGAAAATATTTTTTTCAATGATCACCTTAAAAATTGACACTTTGCACATGCGTTAGAAATGCACATTTCTTAACGTTTTCGTTCGGATTGTTTCACAAAACTTCCGAACACATGGCATTCTTTGTTAATTTATCGTTCTGCATTATAATCAAGCTAATCATCCATTTTTTTTCTCAAATTATTTATTTATTGTCAAATTGACGTTGTAAGCACAAAGAATTTGTTTAGTGAAATGTTACGGTATTGGCAATGTGTCTTATCAATGTGCAATTGATTTGTTTCATCAAAAGTATCCAGATTCAGCTGTAACCAAAAAGGCTAGTAAAAAATTAATTACAAAATTCGATGAAACAGGATCTTAAACAAAAGAAGATAAGAAAGTGGTGCAACGAGGATGACGCGGCAGCTATTATAGTTACAGTCTATTGAGAACCTCCACGTTTATCCTTAAGACGTAGAGCAGCTGGTTAGTATCCGCTACTCGGTATTACAGAGAATTTGGAAAAGAAACAATATATCCATTTTAGTCATAATTTCGAAACACCCTAGGAATTGAAGATCTACCTTTGGATAGGTGAGAATTATATGGAAAACCGAAACTTCCATAAAGCCATTCAGTTTTCCGATTATTGCACCTACCTTTTCTACAAATGGTGTAGTGCCTTCTCAAAATTGCAGATTTTGGTCACAACACAATCCCAATTTTAAAATTAACATGTGAAATCAGCGTTGTGGAAAAGTTATTGTATGCGGAATGTTACCTACTTTTTGATGAGAATTTGAATCAACACAATTATTTACATATACTACAAAATTTCATGACTCCATCAATACAAGACAGAGACGTTTAGAATATTTATTATTAGCAAGGTGGATGCCCAGCGCACTGCACGTTGTTTGTTCGAACGTGGTTGGATTAGCTATTTCAGGAAATGAATTGGAGTTGTGGCCTGCCAGATTGCCACATCTACCCATGAACTACTTTTCTGGGGATATGTAAAACAAAATGTATAAAGAACCGTTAAGAAACGATGTTAAAATATTAAAACAAAGAGTAACTACAGCAATTAGAGGAATTAATTTGGAAACGTAGAAAATGTGTATAAGGAATTCATAAAGAGAACAGTCACGTTCTTAATTTATGAACAACCTGTGTATGAGACTTAAAATGCTAAACTCATTTTTGAACAAGCAGGACTTTAAACCTAGCATGCAAATCGTCAACTTTGGAACGATCGTGGAAAAAATTGTTTCTAAAACAAATCCGATTTTTTTATTTCAAACTTCGTGTTTAGGCTTATTTGCATTTCTAAACAACTTTTTATAAACATTCTGTCTAAAATAATAAACAATAGTGCTTTCTCTTGCTGCACTCTTATTCAGCCTTAAAATTTTAATATGCCAAACTCATTTTTTCAACAAGCGGGACTTTGTATAAAGAATGACTTTTGTCGAAACCAAAAATAATTTTTCCCTTATACTCTTATCACTTTATTAACAACAATCAAATTTTACAAAATATAAAGAGCTCAGACACAAAAAACATCTAAAAGTAAGATAAATTTTTGAATCATAGCTAAGAACATTCCTTTCAAACAAAAAAAACTAAATCAAAATCGGTTTATCCGTTTGCGAGTTACCATGCCACAGACAGAACACAGATACACATGTTAAACTTAAAACATTTTTTTTCTCCGTTAAAAACTTTCTTGAATCATACTACACACACATTTGTAAAAAAAAACAAATCAAAATCGTTCATTTGGGAGCTATGATCCTACAGACAGATACACAGATACATGATATACATTTTATTATAACATCTTCTTTCACCAAGGGTTAAAAATACTAGTTAATCAGAAAGTTACTTGAAATTTTGTAAAAAGTAGATAATTTCAATATTCAATTAATGCTGATGTTTAAAATAATTAAATAGGAAACCTTAATATAAACATTTAAGTAGTTGCGTGTACTAAGTTTCATTTTGTTAGTACTGAATTGCATTTGATAGGCAAATGCTTATCCACAACGATATCATTTGGTCATTAATGCTGTAGAACCTTCCTGAGGATACTTTTATAGTAACAAAATGACTTATTTTAAATGACTGAAAAATAATGCAATAAATATTCTTCCACGCTACTATATCTGGGATACAGAGTTCGAAAATATAATGTAAACAGAAAACTAGTTTATGAATACAGAAGAGCCTTTATAATGCAAAGGAAACAATACATGTAATATTTGTATGTAGAATGGTAAAACTATCAACAACCAGACTGTGTAAAATGTTTCTTTTCATAAATGGGTTTGCAGATGTAGTAAAGGTAGTACTAACTCTTAATGCATGTGTGAAGAGGATGATAAAATAAAAACATGATTTCTATATGTTTCTTAAATAACACTTATATAATAAAATACTTATCTTTTGGGTTTTATAAATGGTATACATCCTAGTATTCAGGAAAAAGAAACTAATGGAAGTTTACCATTTCTTAACATATCAATATCCAAAAATAATTCACTATCTTTTAAGGTTTACAGAAAGCCAACACACTGATAGATACCTTCATAAATTATCCAACCACCATCCACGCCAAAAATTGGTGTAATTAAATCTTTAGTAGATCGAGCAAAACGAATTTGTGACCCTGAATTTTTGAAGGATGAATATAAATATTTAACAAAATCCTTACAAGGTAATGGATATTCACTTACAGATATTAATAATTATTATACCTTCTAAACGTAACCTTAAAGAAAACCAGTTCTTAAGTTGGTACTATTTTCTTCTTTTATAGCTAATATGATAGAATTGAAAAAATCCTAATTAAATATGGCATTAGGACTATTTTAAACCTACAAGAAAAATTAAAGAACATTTAAGATCACCTAAAGATGAAACTCATTATCATCTTCCAGAGTGTATAAGTTATCTTGTTCATCTGGAAAAGTATACATTGGAACCACAAAACGTAGCTTTGATACAAGACGTAAAGAACATATGAGATTTTGTAGATTAGGTCAACCGAGAAGTTGCGTGGCTAACCATGCCTTGAATAATCTGAATCATGATATTCAATTTGACAATATGGAAATATTGTCAAGACAAACTCATTACTATGTTCGTTTACAACGTGAAGCTAGGGATATAAACATAATAATTTTAATAGACAAGAAGAAAATCTGTTTAAATAGGTTTTGTCATATAATTAAAAAAAACATAAATACATTTTGACTTTTGGTATGCCTAGGTTTTTGCTGTTTTTCCTAGACCTTGAAGAAAATGTTTACCAATTTATATTAAATTACCACAGCACTTAGTTTAACATAAGTAGGAAAATTGATTAAAATAAAAAAATTACAACAAAAAAAAACGTTCTGCATTATGCTTTTCATTGTTAATAACACTTGCACTTATTGATAAAGATATCTTTTGTTAGGTTTAACTGGATTATTTTATTTGATGTCATTTATTTGTGAATGCTTCTATCATTTTGAAATTGAAGTTTTCACAACTTTACATACATCATAACTTGATTAAATTTGTTAAATGTGTTTTTGGCTGACATTTTCATTGTTAGCTTTCCCGTTAAGAGTGTTCTGATTTGTCATCTTTAAGATAGTTTAACAATATTTAATTTTAAAATGACCTAGTTATTCTTTTAAAATTTAATTCTATAGTTGGCTTTATACGTTTCTCAAACTGCAATATCAATAATTGATGTTTATGTTTTAATTTTTAAGTTTGAAAAATTTTTAAAATTTTTGAACATTTATAAAATTAAATTAAATTAAAGAAAAATGTTTAAAAACAAAAAACCCTTAATAAAGGTTCCTTTTCAAAAAGTTAGAGTTTTCTATCAAAAATTTTAAGCTTAAAAGGAAATTTTTTGTAAAATTAAAAAATTGAAATAAAGCATTTAAATTACAAATCGTAACAAATTTGAAAGAAAATAAAACACAATAGAAAATACTGTAAATTTAGAAAATAAAATTCCTTTGGAATTTATAGTTATTTTCTAAATTTTAGTAATGTTTAATGGTTTCTTTAATAATAGAATTTAATTTAAAAAAGGAAACCATGCTTAAAAAGGGAAAGTTTTTTATTAAATTAATAGAAAAACATTGTTTTTTAAAAAAAAATTAAAAAATAATTTTCAAAAAAATGTTATCTAAAAACAGCTAACTTTGGTAGGAATTTTCAAATTGATTTATTTATTTAAGTAAAATAGAAGTTAAAAGGAAAATACTACAGAAACCCAATACCTTTTGGAAGACATAAATTAAATTTTAAGTCTAAAAAAATATATTAAAGAACCTATTTAACATGTATCATTTCAATACTTGGGGTTTTAAAAATAATACTTTTCAAAAAAGTTTTAGAATAATTTAATAACCTATCAAAGTTGATTTTTTTTTTAGGAATGAAAAGTTTAAGAACACTTTCCTTAAGAAAAAATTACTTTGAAGCCCAAAAATTTGGAAATCCTATTTTAAAATAATTTTAATATGGTTTTTAAAATAACCTGAAACCATTCCAAAAAGTATTTTAGTTATAATCCGTGCTTTCCCACCTTGTTAGATACCGTGTCAATAAGGGAACATAGGAAAATAAATTGAAACTGTTATTTCTTAATTTAATACCGCAAAATAATGCATATTATAGGTAATTAAAACTCTTAGTAATATAAAATATTCTTTACTGTTGTAAAATTTAAACTAATGAAACTTTAGATTTGAAAAAAATTGGTTTGCCATGACTGTTGCATCGCATTTATTATGTTAAAATTTAATTGTACTTACTTAACTCTTCATTTATCAACTATGAAATAATAGTTACACAATAGAAGTATTTGTTATAACATCATTTTAAAGTTTCCAATGCCGTGCTTTATGCGTTTCATTCATTTTTGTTTTCAATTAGCAAACAAAATATACCCACGTACCACACAAACTTAAAAACACAATAGCTATCATCAGCGGTCGAGTAGAACAAACTAAAGCTATTTCTAATATGTATATACGCAGGGTGGGCCAATAGTGCGTGGGTGGGAAGATTATGGGTTTATTCCGGATTATTTCTAAAGTTTGTTGATGGGGTGTTGTGGAGTATCCTTAAGTCTACGAACCTAAAATATTTTCACTTGAATCGCAAAATTTATACAGGGCGATTCATATAAAAGTTGCATTTTTTTAAAGTGGAACCCCCTGTATATTATTGCATATTTGGGATTTCTTGGTTAATTCTAGTGCGACTTTATGTATCACACATAGTAACTAAAACGAATCGTTTAGCCGCAATTCGTTATTCTTACAAAAAGTAGATGTCTGAAAAAATTAAATATCGCTGTGAACTTGATTTTTTCAAATGGAACGACCATTTTTGCATCAAATGCGGATTTTTTTTGCCTTTCTAACGATATAAATGTGTTGGTATCTACCTTGGGTAGATTTTTTTTAATTTCACAATTTCTGATTAATTTGCTGTATTTTACGATTTTTAATTTGTATTATCTAGTAACCCGTGTAAAATAAACAAAAAACGATTCACATTATAAAACATTATTTATTAAGTAGAAAAACACATAAACACAAAAAAAAACAAATTACGAGCTAAAATAAAAATAAAAGTAATTTTAATCAATGGTAACTTGGTTTTATTAAATGGAACGGCCATTTCTTTACCTTTCTAAAGATATAAATTTGGCGGTATCTATCTTCGGTAGATTTCGTGTAATATCACAATTTCTGATTAATTTGCTGTATTTTTCAATTTTCAGTTTCTATGAGTAACTAGCAGGCTGTGGAAGATCAACCAATTCTGTCACTTTAACTTTACTTTGACATTAGTTATTTATTATTGTTGAGTAAAAGGCTCGCGCTGTTATTGCTGATCGTCATTTTTGTTTAGTAATTAGCATTTAAGTGAATAATTGAGTGCAATGAGTAATTTTTTTAAAAATGAAATGGTTGATATGGTTTTAATTCTTGGAGAATGCTCTAAAAATACGTGACTTGCGAGTTGTTTGTATAAAGCAAGATATCCTGACCGGGATCGCCGTCCAAGGGAAGAATCTTTTAAAAATCTTTTGGAAAGATTTATTGACAGGGAGTGTTTGTTATCCACAGAAGAAAATGAATTCAATATTTAAACTGAAGTTATAGAAAATCCGCATTTGAGTACACGACAACTCGAAATGATTTTAAGATAAGTAGAACATCTAGAATAATTAGAAATAACAATTTTCATACTTATAACATTCAACAACACCAAGAGCTCCAAGAACAGGACTTCCAAAGTAGAATTAATTTTTGCAATTGGATAGATCGAAAGCTAAATGAAAATGGAAATTTTTTGGATAGTATCACGTTTACGGACGAGTTTACATTTCACCGCAATGGATTTGTTAACCGGCACAATTTTTTGATTACTACTCTTGATGTAAACCTTCATCATTTCAGAGTTCATAGTCAACATAAATGGTCAGTTAATGTCTGGGCAGGCATATTGGGTACGTCTATCGTTGGTCCATTTTTTGCGACGTTGTAAATTCGTACACGTACTTACATTCCTCAAGAATAATTTATTTGGCCTTCATGAAGATGCCCCACTTGCTCAAATTAGGAACATGTTTTTTCAACATCCTCGCCGTGCCCGTGTTGTTAGTGATTGGCTTAATAATACATTCAACAAAAAATGGATAGAAGGGGACGGACCAACGCGTTGGCCAGCGAGGTCTCCAGACACAACCCCAATTGATTTCTTTTTATGGTGGTACGTAAAGGAAAAAGTATACACCGAACAACCAACGACATTGGATGATATGAAAATTAGAATTAGAAACGTTTTTGAAAATATCTCTCCAGAAATGTTAAATAGACTTACGTATTCATTTCTTCAAAGGATTCAATTGTGCATAGAATAAGGTTGTCATTTTGAACATTTACTATAACTTTATCATTATAATGTCGTTTTCTTTTTTCTATTTTGCTTTGTCTTCTAATTTGTACATATTTGGTAAACGTTAGATCACTCCATAATAAATGTTTTTAATTTGGATTGTTTATTTTCCAATGCCTACTAACCACCCCCCCCCCCCCCCCCCACATTATTCAGAAAATGTGAAATGAGAAAACTACTACTAGAAAAATCTGTAACACTGGAACTGTCGCAGGATCTGTAACAAAAAAAAATGTTTTTTAATTTTGAGTGTATTTTGTTTGTTACAAAACTATTACTACTATAAATAACAAAATACGGACAACCTTAAACTACCAGAGAAAATCTTGAGAAAGCTAATAAAATTTCATATTTGATGGCACAAAGAAAAGTAGTTAGTTCCATTTGAAAAAATCAAGTTACTTTTGATTGCATTTTCCTAAGTTGACACAGATTTCTTCAAACACAAAAAATATTTGAAATTGCACATCCGGCCTACATTGGTACATTTCATGGTTAGTAATACTACAAAGTCACAACTCTGTAAGTTTTATTATGGTCACGTGGATATTTAATTTTTTTCATACATCAACGATTCGTTCTAGATATCATGTGTGATACATAAAGTCACACTCAATTTGACCGAAGAATCAAAATATGCAATAATATACAGGTATTTCCAATAAAAAATGCAATTTTGTATAAATCACCCTGTATAAGCAGTGGGATTGAAGTGAAAGTAATTTGAGTTTGTAGCCTTGAGGGCTACTTACCATACCCCAGCGATAAACTTCAAAGATATACGTTAATAAACACACCATATTCCTTCCGCGCACTATTGACCTACACTGTGTGTATATATATATATATATATATATATATATATATATATATATATATATATATATATATATATATATATATAGTCTTCCATGTATTGAATTGGGGTTTCGGGTGCTGGTCCGCGTTGGTGTTGTAGTGGTCTCTAAGAGGCCGTTTACTCGACGTTTCGGCAACATCCCACTTGCCATCGTCAGGATACGTTTACCTTTGGGCTGCTGCTTCGTGTTACTCGTATTGAACTGACTCCTTTTGGTTGAGGTTCCGTGTTTCGAGTCGCTGGTTACGTGCTTGATTGCTCTTTCACTTTCTCTACTTTCGCGTTCGTTTGTCGCTGTGTTTGAATGTGTTGTTTTTCTGTGTTTATCCATTAGAATTGGTTCCCATGTTGTCGGTAATCTTGATCCATCATCCCTGGTATTGAGGTTGTCTATATGCTTCTCTATTTCGATAGCCTTTCTGATGATGCGAGATTTGTTCTGTTAGCTGGTATTGTGGTGTTTTGAAGGTCAATTATATGGCCTGATATTTGTACATGTTGTGCCAAAGATGAGGTAGTTTGACCTTTCTTATCAGCATTTATGTGTTGTTCTCTTCTTGCACTGATGTTCCTGTTTGTTTGTCCGACATATACCGAAGCACAAGCGCCACATGGAAGTCGGTATACTCCTTGCCCTTCTAGGTTTATTTGTTTCTTGTGAATTTTTAGCATCGTTTTGATCTTCCTTGCTGGTTTAAATATTGTTTTGAGTTTGTTTCTGTAGTATCTTGCTTATTTTAAGCGTGCATGCGTGCGTGCGAGCGTGTGCGCGTGTGGGCGTGTGTGCGTGTGTGTGTGTGAGTGTGTGCGCGCGCGCGTGTGTGTGTGTGTGTGTGTGTGTGTGTGTGTGTGTGTGTGTGGGTGTGTGCGAGCGCGTGCGCGTGTGTGCGCGTGTATGTGTGCGCGTGTATGTGTGCGCGTGTATGTGTGTGCGTGTGGGTATGTGTGCGCGTGTATGTGTGTGCGTGTGGGTATGTGCGCGCGTGTGTTTGCGCGCGTGTGTGTGCGTGCGCGCGTGTGTGTGCGCGCGTGTGTGCGTGTGCGCGTGTCTGTATGTGTGTGTGTGTGTTTGTATGCGTGTGTCTGTGTGTGCCTGTGTGTGTGTACGTGTGCGTGTGCGTGTGTGTGTGTGTGTGTGTGAGTGTGCGCGCGTGTGTGTGCGTGTGTGTGTGTGTGTGTGCGAGCGCGTGCGCGTGTGTGTGTGTTTGACGTGTGTATGTGTGCGCGTGCGTGGCCGTGTGCGTGGGCGTGTGCGTGCGCGTATGTGCGTGCATGTTTGCGCGCGTGTGTGCGCGTGTGTGTGCGTGTGTGCGTGCGTGAGTGCGTGTGTGTGCGTGTGCGCGTGTGTGCTTGTGCACGTGTGTGCGGGAGTGCGTAAGTGCGTGAGTGCGTGTGGGTGTGGGTGTTTGTGTGTCTGTGTGTGCGTGCGTGCGTGGGTGTGTGTGTGTGTGTGTGTGTGTGTGTGTGTGTGTGTGTGTGTGTGTGTGTGTGTGGCGTGTGTGTGTGTGTGTGTGTGTGTGTGTGTGTGTGTGTGTGTGTGTGTGTGTGTGTGTGTGTGTGTGTGTGTGTGTGTGTGGTGTGTGTGTGTGTGTGTGTGTGTGTGCGAGTGTGGGTGTGGGTGTGAGTGTGTGTAAGTGTGAGTGTGAGTGAGTGTGAGTATGAGTGATAGTGTGAGTGTGTGGGGCGTGTGTGCGTGTCGGTGTGGGTGCCGGTGGGTGTGGGTGGGTGTGGGTGTGCGTGTGTATACATCAGCGAGCATATCGTTGCATTTTCGATATTATTATGTTACAAACTCATCTGTCTGTCTGTCCGTTCGTACGTGGCTTTTAGGCTGAACGGCTTGACGGAGAATGATGTGTTTTTCTTTAAAATACTCCTTAGAACACTAGCTGCTAATATGGTTGACCAGGGGGTCTCATGCTAGGATCAAAATTTATTAAATGCATACAGATGCAGATTACTCGCAAACGATTTCACCTAGAAATACGCGGTTTTTGGCGCATATTTTAACATGATGCACCGATGCCCAATAAATGATTATTTTCGACGATCACATGGATTTTATCCAGAGATGTCACCATCGTTATTTATGCAATGATTTCAATAGAAAAACTCTTGTCCCTTTCTTCCTCCTATAAGCGATTCGTCATATTTCCTAAATGATAGGTATATACACTGTTTCCATCTTTGAAATCGATTTGATTTTCAAAACAATTTAAAAACACCCAGTACTGTTCAAAAATGATTTATTTATTTAACCACTCTTTAAAAACTATCGTGCCAGAAATAAATACTATTGTAAATCAATCAAATATTTTTCAAAAATTTATTAATTTGTCAGTAATGGTAAAACACTTTTTGAAGCTCCTTGTATACTAATTACGTTTCACATTTTACTGAAGATGAAAGCTACAATTGCTCTTCAAACGACAAATATTGGAAATATAGTAGGAAAGAATTTGTAATTACTGTATACTAACTTTTTTAATATGTTCATTTTTGATACAACAGGAATATACTTTTTTATATATTGTTTTAATCCGTTTAGTTAGTTTCTATGATTCAGTGGGAAGGTAAATGCGACAGGCTACGACGTCGTCTACGACACGTTAAATACAACATTGAACACCATTTCTTCAGTGCATTGTATGGCAAGAAATGTACTTTATATAAATTTTCGATTAAATCTGTGAGAAATTACACAAGTGTTGTAGACGTATCCAGTTCAATTTCTACATAACATTTGTAGACTGATGAAAGCAATTTTACAAACAATGGAGTTGTAAATCACCACAACCTTCATGTATGGGCCCATGAAAATCCTCGTTATGAATTCAACGCAAATGTGTGGGTCGGTGTTACAGGAAATACTCTTTGTGTGCCGCATGTTTTACCTCCTAGCTTAAATGCGAATTTTATTTGTAATTTTCTGGACTTGTTTGAAGATGTTTCTTTAAATTTGCGCCAAGAAAGTTGTATCTAGTTGGATGGTGCTCTAGTGCATTACGGACGGCTAGTGCGGCAGAGGTTGGATGAAATGATCATCATTGATGGATAGGACGTGTCGGAAACTATAACTTGGATTTCCGGTGAAGGGCCAGTTGCTTGGCCACCACGGTCGCCCGATTTGAATCCGTTGGCCTATTTTGTTTGGGGTCATCTCAAAGGCATAGTGTATCATACACCAGTAAGTACCCGTGAGGAACTAATTGAAAGAATGCAGAATGGATGTCGTGAACTAAATAATAATCGTGTCCAAATTGCGGATGCGATTAATTCTTTAATTCGTCGGTAACGCAAGTGTATAGAAGTAGGGGGGAGGCATTTCGAACAGTTGCTGTAACACCTAATTGTTAATTAGTTACATACTTTTTTTTGTTTGTTAATTAAATGTTTGATACCTTGGGCTACTCATACTCCTAAATGACGCTACAATTTTGCTAGACAGTCAGTTTACAAATATCACTCCATTGCATGCTGTATAACTAGGTCGGTACGAGTTTTGGCGAGAAACTCAAAGATAAGTGCAAAAATCAAAAATGCATAAAAATAAAAATTTATTGGCAAAGAATTGGGCAAGCACGCTATAAGATCGAATGTAATCAGTGGCGTAACACAAAAAAAATGTGGATGGGCAGAAGGGTGCGCTCAAAATAGTCATCGTTCATCTAGTGCGCCTCACAAATTTCGTTTAGGAGATATTAAGAAAATGTATTTAAAAAATTCTATTTTGGCGCCATTTATCTGTGGTACGAAAGCGTTTTAGGACAAATCTCCATTATTTTCACGTGTTCTATCGATTCCTGAAGTTATCAATCTATGAAAAATTAGCACCTACCAAGGAGTAAACCATATAGGGATGTATTACTTCACTTGTATGTGCGTTTTACAGAAAATATCCCGTTGTCAATAGCAACGGATAATCTTGGGATATTTTCTTATTGGATCCCCCCACGTGCTTGAATTAATTACCGGAAATTTCTTGTCGTTCACGAATGTTATAACGCTTATTCAGGCTTGTTTTTTTTATAGGTCCATTATGGGTTACTTTGAAAGATCTACTCATTGTTTATTCCGAAGAAAATTAGTTTTTTTGTAACAACTTAAGTTTACAATTACTCCGTAATGTTTACCCCATGTATTGTGGGGTAAACATGTAATTTTAAAATTATCTAAGGTAGGTATCTGTTATCTGTTTTAACAGGGGAAAGTGTAAACAAATGATTTTCTATCGCTCAGTGGAAGCAGAGATGTCTACTTTATTGTATACAATTACCCCGTTCACATTTACCCCGTATTAAAGTTTATACTTTTTGAAATGCAAACGCTTTATTTCAAAAATGCTTCACATTATATGTATTAGTAAATACTTGAACCCAAGCTGAATTGTTCATTTATACTGATTGTCCCTGGGTGGATGTACCATTTTTCGATTTTGAATAGTTATTGAAGGAGTTGGTAGTTGAGTCTTGATGGACATAAGATTTATTACAAAGTTATCGTTTTTTTTTGCAAATTAGTGTTTTTAGTATCAGGGCTTTTAAACCCTGTAACAGTATATTATCTATATCTATCGGAAACAATCATGTTAAGGTGAAGCCGTTCTTCACATTTTGAGGAGTTATTGATTCTTTGAAAACTAATCCTATTAGTTTAGAAAATTCTTGTGGAGGATTCAAAGTTCAACAAGCCTTTTATCTCATTTGATTCTGACTGGTCTGAAAACACACTTGTCCTGCCGTTGTTCAATGACCCGGCATGGTTTATTGTTTCTTTAATTATCAAGATACTGACGTGACTGTTATGCCCGTCATTTACTAGACCGAAAGATTCATTTGGTAAACTTTGTTTTTTACTAATATGTTTTATGTGAATAATAAATTTGTCTTTGAAACACGAGAAGAAAAATGGCTCTTCCATCCAAACATTGCTTGATACAGCATATCCTGTTCCAAGTTAGGCTTGATCGGATGTGCACCGATTCTAAACTTACTTTGAATATAATCAAAAAAAAAAAAAAAAAAAAAAAAAAAAAAAAAAAAAAAAAAAAAAAAAAAAAAAAAAAAAAAAAAAAAAAAAAAAAAAAAAAAAAAAAAAAAAAAAAAAAAAAAAAAAAAAAAAAAAAAAAAAAAAAAAAAAAAAAAAAAAAAAAAAAAAAAAAAAAAAAAAAAAAAAAAAAAAAAAAAAAAAAAAAAAAAAAAAAAAAAAAAAAAAAAAAAAAAAAAAAAAAAAAAAAAAAAAAAAAAAAAAAAAATTGCATAGGTCAAAGCTAAATGAAAATGGAATTTTTTGGATAGTATCACGTTTACGGACGTGTTTACATTTCACCGCAATGGATTTGTTAACCATCACAATTTTTGATTACTACTCTTGATGTAAACCTTCATCATTTCGGAGTTCATAGTCAACATAAATGGTCAGTTAATGCCTGGGCAGGCATATTTATCTATCGTTGGTCTATTTTTTGCGACGGTGTTGTAAATTGAACACGTACTTACATTCCTCAAGAATAATTTGTTTTGGCCTTCATGAAGATGCCCCACTTGCTAAAATTAGGAACATGTTTTTCAACATCCTCACCGTGCCCGTGTTGTGAATAATGGCTTAATAATACATTCAACGAAAAGGGTATAGGAAGGGACCGACCAACGCGTTGGCCAGCGAGATCTCCTGACATGACCCCAATTGTTTTCTTTTTATGGGGGTACGTAAACGAAAAAGTATAGACCGAACAACCAACGACGGTGGATGATAATAAAATCATAATTCGAAACGTTTTTGAAAATATCTCCTCAGAAATGTTAAATAGACTTACGTATTCATTTTTTCAAAGGATTCAATTGTGCATAGAATAAGGTTGCCATTTTGAACATTTACTATAGCTTTATCATTATAATGTCGTTTCTTTTTTTGCTTTGTCTTCTAATTTGTACATATTTGGTAAACGTTAGATCACTCCATAATAAATGTTTTTAATTTGGATTGTTTATTTTCCAATGCCTACTAACCACTCCTCCACATTATTCAGAAAATGTGAAATCAAGAGAAAACTACTACTAGAAAATCTGTAACAAACAAAATTTGTTTTTAATTTTGGGTGTATTTTGTTTGTTACAAAACTACTACTACTATAAATAACAAAATACGGACAACCTTAAACTACCAAAGAAAATCTTGAGAAAGCTAATAAAATTTCGTATTTGTTGATGGCACAAAGAAAAGTAGTTAGTTCCATTTGAAAAATCAAGTTACTTTGATTGCATTTTCCTAAGTTGACACTGATTTCTCCAAACACAAAAATATTTGAAATTGCACGTCCGGCCTACATTGGTACATTTCATGGTTAGTAATACTACAAAGTCACAACTCTCTAAGTTTTATTATGGTCACTTGGATATTTAATTTTTCATACATCAACGATTCGTTCTAGATATCATGTGTGATACATAAAGTCACACTCAATTTGACCGAAGAATCCAAACATGCAATAATATAAAGGTATTTCAATAAAAATGCAATTTTGTATAAATCACCCTGTATATGCAGTGCGATTGAAGTGAAAGTATTTTGAATTTGTAGCCTTGAGGGCTTCTTACCATATCCCAGCGATAAGCTTCCTATGCGTTAATAAACAAACCCACCATATTCCGTCCACGCACTATTGGCTACACTATATATATATATATATATATATATATATATATATATATATATATATATATATATGTTGAATTTAAAATATCGGCGTCCTCCATGTATTGAATTAGGGTTTCGGGTGCTGGCCCGCGTTGGTGTTGTAGTAGTCTCTAAGAGACCGTTTACTCGACGTTTTAGCGACATCCCACTTGTCGTCGTCAGGATACGTTTACCTTTGGGCTACTGCTTCGTGTTACTCGTATTGAACTGACTCTTTGGTTGAGGTTCCGTGTTGCGAGTCGCTGCTTACGTGCTTGATTGCGTGTTTTGGTAACTTTGTTGTGCTTTCACTTTCTACTTTCGCTTTCGTTTGTCACCGTGTTTGAATGTGTTGTTTTTCTGTGTTTATCCATTAGAATTGGTTCCCATGTTGTCGGTAATCTTGATCCATCATCCCTGGTATTGAGGTTGTTTATGTGCTTCTCTATTTCGGTAGCCTTTCTGGTGATGCGAGATTTGTAATGTTCTATGTTAGTTGGCATTGTGGTGTTTTGAAAGTCAATTATATGGCCTGATATTTGTACATGTTGTGCCAAAGATGAGGTAGTTTGACCTTTTTATCAGCATTTATGTGTTCTTCTCTTCTTGCACTGATCTTCCTGTTTGTTTGTCTGACATATACGGCGTGCGTACAGTGTGCGTGCACGCGTGCGCGTGCGTGCGTGCGTGCGTGTGCGTGCGCGTGTTCGTGTGCGTGTGTGTGACAAGCGCGTGTGCGTGCGCACGTGCGTGATTCATTTGGTAAATTTTGTTTTTTTTTTTCTAATTTGTTTTATGTGAATAATAAATTTGTCTTTGAAACACGAGAAGAAAAATGGCTCTTCCATCCAAACATTGCTTGATACAGCATATCCTGTTCCAAGTTAGGCTTGATCGGATGTGCACCGATTCTAAACTTACTTTTGAATATAATCAATGGTGGGAGAAAATGACCATCAGCTTACCCACATAATAATACTGAAGTTGATTCTCGACCAGATCCTCCAGAAATTCTTGAAAAAGGTTTACCTTTTTCTCCTATTCCGGTGGGTGACTTGGAAACTCGCTTTCGTCATACTTGTACACAAACATGTCTTTTTCCTCTGTTTGCAGATGGCATTTTTAGTATAAATTACAAAGCTTTTTGCAAAAATTGTAAACTTTATCTTGGTCTCTTGTCGTACTTTTTTCAAAGATAGAGTAGGGTGTCTCTTTATGAAACACCGATACCATCCTTCCCTGGTCTATTATCTTTGAAACAATTTTTTATATTATTCACTTTAACATATTGAGAAACTAAATCTTTAAGCTTTTCCGTATCGCATGGGTAACCCATAGGAGCACAAGCAATTAGATTCAATCCTACCTGATTTTCTGTCAGCATTTAACACAGGGGGCCTATGATGTACACCTCTTGAGTTGGGTGATAAGTTTTATTTTAATTTGAAACATCATTTAACAGCATTCATCAAATCCTGGAGTGAGTAGGTTGGCATTGGTGTGTTTCTCACACGTGTCCTTGGCATTGTAAAGTCCATAAACAAAAGAAAATGTTTTAATTAACAATATAAATACATCTAAAACAAATCATTACTGTTTCCAATTACCTCATAATGTATGTATGTGTTTACAATTGTGGGGGTTAATGTAAACAGGCTATTTAGGTTATCTGTAGCACATTAAATGGGCTGGTATTAACTTAAATTGTTATTCAAATAATTAATAATAATAATAATAATAATAATTAATGTGTATATAGAAAAGTATAATATGGCTTACCTTTAACTTACAATTTTACAATTATCCAGATACCCGTGCAATTCTAAAAACCACTTTTTTCGGAACACATTGGCTCAAAGTATGTCTAATTTCCACAAACATTATTTAAGATGGCTGTCTCTTGAGTTGGTAAGTAATGAATGATAAAATAATGGTCAAATAGCAAAGGGTCTAAATAGAAAGCTAATATGTTTACAATTACCCCTTGTTTACAATTACCCCATATGACCCTAATAAATTAAAAATAACTCCACTCTGAATGACTAATACCATCTCTGCTAGCACGGAATACGTCCTGGCATTGTATATGTCCTTACATACTTTTTGTTAACGCTACATGACAAGTATTAAATTGACATAAGACTAGTCATGGATATTATGATTGTTAATACAGTTGACTCGCGATAATCCGACAGTTATGGGACCGAGGGGGTGTCGGATTACCAAAAATGTCGGATTACCGAAGGTTAGTTTATTTTTACTGAATTTGTCCATATAAGTTAAGAAAATTAATTGTTGACGTATTATTTTGTATACTCTTCGATATCAAAGGTGTAGAATAATCAATTTAGGCATTATTTTTCACAAAAAAGAGAGATTTATTGCATTTAAAATTGAAAAACACAAAACGATTAAGCGTTTACAAAAAAACTAAAGTACAGAGCGAACATTGTGCAAACTTACGGATTAAAATAGTCTGTGATTGTTTTTTGTTTTTCTTACGTAAACAGTCTGTCATGGCTTTTTCTTGGATGTCTTTCAGCATAAAAACGTTGTTGAAGTTCAGTTCACGCTCCTTGCACCAGCGTATTAATGTGTTGGCGGCCGCCATAGCTTCATCACAGCTGACGGTATATTTTTCCTCCACGGCCTCCTCGATTGTTTCGTCTTGAACAGTAGACGTGATTTGCAGTACTATCTCATCATCTGTTTCATCCGCATTTAAGTTGCCGTCTAAGAGCCATGTTGTTAAGTCTTCTAAACATTCTTGTGGAACGGTGATATTACCACAAAGTGTCAGTGTGTCATCCACAACTCCATTAACTTGAGACTGTTCATCTTCGTTTTCTTTCTCTTTCAGGAGTGGATTTTCTGGCCAAATATGCTTCCACGATTTTATGAGAGTTGACGTTTTTACTTGTTGCCATGCAAATGATGCGTTAAGGATGGTATTCTTTATTGTTAAATGACTTCAAAACAGAAGTGATGTCTGCATCGGGCTGGCTGACGATGTCCATCAGTAGGCGCTTTTTGTAATGTGCCTTCAATGTTTTTATTACATTTTGGTCCATCGGTTGAATGACAGCAGTTGTGTTTGCTGGCAAATACATAACTTCAATGAACCCATTAGCTGTCTTAACTCTCAATTCCTCCACGGCCGGATGTCCGGAGGCGTTATCTAACAGTAAAAGGGCCTTTAACGGTAGTTTTTTTTGTTTCAAATCTTGTTTTACTTCTGGGACAAAATGGTTGTAAAACCAGTCTCGGAAAATTTCTTGAGTGACCCACGCTCGTCCTTGATTCTTATATACCACTGGAAGAGTTTCTATCTTGGTGTTTTTAAATGCCCGCGGGTTCTTATTTTTACCTACAGCTAGCAGTTTTAACTTATGATTCCCAGCGGCATTTGAACAAACCATTAAAGTGATTCTTTCTTTTAGAAGTTTTCTCCCAGACACTTTTTTCTCATCATCTGTCACAAATGTTTTTGTGGGAAGTTGCCGCCAATTTAATCCCGTTTCGTCGGCGTTGTAGACCTGATCAGGCGTAAGGCCTAATTCAGTGATTTTCGAGGTGAGGTTCTTGATAAAGTTAGGAATTTCTGTCTCGTCAGCAGACAATTTCTCTCCATTCATCTAAACATAACGAATACCATGTCGCATTTTTAAATTCTCAAACCACTCGTCACTGGCGCGGAAATCATCTTTTTTTGTAATTTCACGATAAAAGAATTTTGCTTTCTCCTTCAAAAGATCCCCAGAAATCGGAGCCTGTCTGTTCCTTTGCTGTTTGAACCAAGAATAAAGAGCTTCTTCTACTTGGGGAAATTCAGCCAATCTAAGAGTTTTTCTCTTTGAGTCGTCTTCAACAGTTTTCACAAAATGTTCAATTTTTTCTCGATTTTTCAAGATGTCATAGATGGTTGGTCGCCCGATGTCATAAGCTTTAGAAATAGTTGTTGGAGTTTCACCACGGTCTAACCTCTTAATTATTTCCCATTTTTTAGAAAGAGTTAATGCTTTATGTTTACGTTTTATAGTGATTCCACTTGTACTTGCCATCACTTGACACTTAACACTTCACTGAACTAGTAAAGACAGCGAGCTACTAACAAAAGGAAGACTTGAGAATCCTGTCACAACACGAGGCGCGAAATTCGGCTAGATACGGCGTCGTATTACCGAGCGTGTCGGACTATCAAGTGTCGGACTATCGCGAGTCAACTGTATACTGTTTCCATGCCAGTTCAGAATGATAATGTATGTCAAAACATTTCAATAAGAAAGTAATTTTTTAGAAGAAAATGTAAGAACCTCAAAACTGTTAATAAGATGGTGTAATGGTAACTGCATTAATTAGAAAAAATTAACCAGAATTTACATAAAAAAGGCAAAAAAATTAATAAAAGTGATCTCCTCAATAAATATTTTTATGTTTCTTATAATTTCTAATGAGTTTTTCTGCTTATCTTGATCTACACTTCTGGTTGAGTTTCCTTAATCTGAGTACAGTTCATTAAACATGTTAATTAATATGGCTTCTTGTCTAGGAGGGATTATATACTTGAGACGTAGTGTACAACAAGGAAAATTGAGTTTATTTTACATTATTAAACGCAATTTTTTTCCTTTGGCAAGTGTTTACTCTGACTTGACCTACATTGTGAATCCCTTTAGATTTTACCTCAAAAAATGTTTTTAATGACTAGTTACAAACAGTATAATTTTATTTTACAGACAGCACATTTACTGTAGCTCTGACTAAGGGGTCTAGAGGTTTGGGTCTAAGTGTTTCCGGAGGCACTGATAGTGGTAATTCATGGCCCGGATTAATCAGAATAAAAAGACTGTTTCCACATCAACCTGCGTCAACATGCGGTCTACTGAATGTAGGAGATTTACTTTTAGAAGCAAATGGTATTACCCTTACTGGTCTAACAAATTATGTAAGTACAAGTTATAAATGAAACTAAATACCTAAAAAAAACTTACAGGAGGCTCTCGAAGTGCTTAGAACTACATCTAATCAGGTGGAATTAACAGTCTGCAGGCCACCACCAGACGTCTTAAGTTGTGTAAGTCCTATTTCTGAAGTTCCTCCTCCTCCCCCACGAAGGGATCCGCCCAATAGTCTCAACCTTACACCACCTCCTTATCAACCCACGCCCGAGGACGACCTCTACCATGGAGTAAGACGTCTATTACAGTCCTCTAAATTGAATTAATTGCCTGTTTGTCCACAGGAATTTGAGATCACCCTTACAAAAATACATGGATCACTTGGATTTACACTACGAAAAGAGGATGAAAGCGCGTTGGGGCATTATGTAAGAGCACTTGTAAGGGAACCTGCATTATCTGATGGAAGGATACGTGCCGGTGATAAAATCATCACAGTAAGTTTGATTTAGAATTAGTAAATTTTAAACTTTGTGTATTTGGTTAAAGGTTAATGACGTAGAAATTTTATCAATGAGCCATGAAGAAGCTGTACAGTATTTAAGGCAAGCTGGTGATGTAGTGACGTTAAGACTGTATAGAGATGCAGCTCAAACTCCTATATCAACATTATCCCCATCTGATATTACCCCACGAGCATCCCTTACACGTAAACCGAACCTCAGGTATTAATCATGCCATAACATACCTTTTAATTATTAACAGAATAAATTTTAGGCCGGAAGCACTTGATATGTTAAACGATATCGCCATGCGTAAAATTAATAATCAAGATATTTGCATGCATTCCACTTCCCCTAGTACCTCACCAAGACGTCTTCGTCGACAACCTTACTCCTCCGAATCCTCACAAGCTACTGATACGTCAAATAAATATTTAATTTCCGATGAACAATTTCACGAGGGATTGTTTAAAAAATCATCTTTACCTTTAGAAGATGATGGTGATCTTTATACTTCTTTATTTTCGGTAGATTCTGACGATTGTGATAGACCATCTCGTCCAAGTTCCTTAGATTTATGTAATTCCAAAGGAACGCCTGTTATAACTAGAAAACCTAAATTCAATTTTTCTCTTGCTCATAATGCTTACGAGCTCAATAACTTAGATCCAGAAATACTTGATGCTCCTAATCTAACTTACAATTTGGGAAAAGATGATACAAGTGCAGAAGCAGAATCTAGTAATAATTTGCCACAACAACCTGTTAGTATGCCACATATCCCCTCCGATAGCTCAGAGTTTAGTTATAAAAACCCCGCTTATCAATCGGCACATCCTCCATGTGGTAACGAGAATTCAATTAAAGTAATTGATGATAATAGCATGAAAAAGTGGAAAGGAGTTGTGTTCAATGCTGATGAAGAAGATAAGAGTATATCGAGGAATAATCAAATTCAAAGTGAATGTGTGGTGTGTGTAAAATATATACATTTATTTTAGATTATTTTCAGAATTATTTACAGATTTTGTCTATTGAACTAAATCGAGGATGGAATAGTAGATTAGGGTTTAGTCTGCAAGGTGCAGCTGGTTATACATATGTTAGTGCTGTTCATGCTGATAGTGTTGCTGCAAAAGATGGTCGATTAAAGCCAGGAGATCGTTTACTTAAGGTAATTTCAACACTACAATTTGAGTTATATTAATTTAAAATTTATAGGTTAATGATGAATCTGTTGAAAATATGAGTACAAGCGAAATAATAGACTTGCTTCGGATTGTGAGAGGTCCAGTATGTATTGTAGTCGCACGTTATAAAACAAACAAAGACTGTATGTACAAAAAGCAATGTTAAAAGAAAGAAATTATAGTACAAGAGATATTCTAAGCAAGAGCATTTATCAAACATACTTATTTGCTATTTACATACAGAAGTTCGAAATTATTTTTTAATGTCACATGTCTTTTCTTCTAAGTGTAAATTTTGTGATAATTTTGCATATACCAGAGTTTTTAAATTCGCAAAAAAAAGTATTTGACGTCGGATTTTAATGCGTTACCTAATAATGTCACTCAAATATTGTGTATATATATAAAAATTTTGTATTTTTTAACTAGTCTACATAATCAAACGGAGATTAATTATTTTTTATCTAATTGTTGAAATACTACTTAGATACCTGTCCATATTCTATAACTTACAACAATATTTTGTTATAGCGTAATTATGGTAAAATATGTTATGAGTTCTAGAATAGGGGTGAATAGTAGTTGGAAAAATGCTGTATTAAGGAATCAAGAAAAAATAATACCATCAATTTAGAGAAATATTTAAATGTATGTTTGTTCTAGTTGAACATTTCGTATTCGTTAGAAAGTTTTAATATATTGTAAATAAAATTCTAAAAACTATGCCTATACATTAAAAGTATTATTTTTAAGATAAAAACAAAGTATGTACTTAGTGATATCTATATTGACCATGTAAAGAAATTAAAAATGTCTTTGTGATTTTTAATTTTTGTTAAAAAAATTTGTTTTGTAAGTAAAATGTACGTTGTGTTTTGTTTGAAACCAAAGAAAGTTACAATAAAATGCTGTTAATTGATTATCTCTACCAATTTCTGCTTTTTTTGCAGGTGATGATAAGTTTTATTTGGTACTGTTCACTACCAGACCCACAAACTTAAGCAACCACACAGAAACGAAGGATTGTTTAATAATTAATATTTCCTAAATGTTTTCCACCCAGCGTTATGGACATGACACTCACTAGAACATTAGCCTGTAGAGGCAGGGTGCATGGTACCGACACATCTTAGTGGTATAGACGTGGTTCCTACTCAACAATCCAAAATGGCACTTGGTATTACTCAACATAGTCAAAATCAGTAAAAGTATGTCGCCTATTAAAATCGATTTATAAGGGGAAGAACCGCATCAACTAGATCTGAAAATAACGGCCTAATAGGAAACCATAAGATTGACTTATGAGGAAAAAGACACCTTTCCCTGAAATTCCACTTCAAAATGATTACACAAAGCTCACTTACACTAAAATAAAAATTTAAGCTTTTAAAATCTGAAAAAATTTGAAAAACAATACTCAAAATTCACTATATAACTACGTTATAAACTTCCACATAGAATTATTTACTCAAAAAAAATAGATAATGACTGGCAAATAGGATAATTGTTCAATTTAAACGTAATATGTGTCACAAAAAAAAACAAAGTGCGATCAAATATTTAAAAGTGTCGTTAAACTTAATTAACATGTTGAGTGCCGTGCTGAAATTCAACTAAAGGCTCTATGAACCCAACACTTGAATGCATTTGTTAGGTCTTGTAAAGGGACTTTGACATTGTCAAGGTCAATAGTTGTCCAGTAAACTAGACATTGGGCTACAATGGTGGATTTGCCCTAAATATCCCACTGTTCAGTTAACTGGACACAAATATATTTAAAAAAATTCCAAACCGCTGTTTAATGGCGTCCTGTTAACTGGACACAGGCTAAATGTAAAGGACTGGTGTTTCCAGTATACTGGATAGTGGCACTCAACGTTTTAACATCATGTAATATGTTCCTTGAAAGTACTTGAAAAAATAATAATATCGTCTAAATAAACAAAAACGGATTGTGATAAATCATGACCTAAAATTGAATCCATAAATCGTTGTAATGTACTGGGTGCGTTGGTAAGTCCCATGGGCATAACAGTATACTCAAATAATCCTCTACATGGAACAGTAAAAGCAGTTTTTTCACAACTCTCAGGGTCTAAAGGAATTTGCCAAAAAGCTTTCTTTAAATCAATTGAAGTTAAATAACGAGCACCTCTTAATTTATCCAAAATATCATTTAAAAATGGTATAGGGTAAGCATCTTTTTTTGTAAAAGCATTTAATTTCTTAGCATCAAAACAAACTCTAAAATTGCCTGACTTCTTTTTAACTAAAACCATTGGAGAATGCCAAGGGGAAGAACTGGGTCTAATGATTCCTTGCTCTAGCATATCATCAATTTCTCTGTTCGCATGCTCCAACATAGCAGGAGATAATGGAAAATAACGTTGTTTAATTGGTACTGCATCACCAGTATTAACAGAATGAAAAACTTTATTTGTTTTACCTAATTTGGAATTTGATAATGTTTTAAAAAGGTCCATAACTTGGTTTAATTCATAAACTTGATCATTATTAAGATCATCAATACTCTTAATCATAGAAAAAGTTGTCTCCGCAGAGTTTGCAACAAAAGAATTCTCACTAAAATCAGCTTTAATTTCAAATAAATGACAAAAATCTACTCCCAAAGTAATAGCAGTAGTAATAAATTCAGAAACAATAACAGAAATAGTTTTAGTAATACCATTACAGTTAAAATGGATTGTGAAGAACCATCAGCAATAATAAATGAAGAAAAAGCTGAATTCCTATTTAATTTTAAATCATATTTATCAATCAAATATAAAGCAGGCTTACCTAAAATAGTTACGGTAGCTCCACTATCTAATAAAGCAACAAAATTTTCATTAAAAATCTTTACATTAATAAAAGGTCTATCATTATTCTTTTCAACAAATTTGGAACACATTTTTGGAGTTCCATAAAATTCCTTAACTGTAATCAACCAATCCTTAAAAACGTGCTTGTCAGCCTCTGAAAAATCAAAAGGAATGTGTCAACTATCAGAACACTTCCCAATTACAAGTTTTTTGAAAATTTACACTTCGGACAATTAGAAAAGGTAACATTGGAATAACCACATTTAAAGCAAAAGATTTTATCATCACCCTTATCACAGGTGTGATAGGTATGATCCAAATGTTTGCATTTAAAACAGGTTGTTGAAGACTTAGCTGTATTAATTTTGGAAATATTAAAGGTTGAATTTAAATTTTTTGGTTTAGTGCCAGTAGAAAAATTTTGTTTGAATGTAGAAGAAGAAGGTTTGTATTCAGATTGTTTCTATGAATCTGAACAAGAATTAAATTTAAATTTGGAATTCTGTGCTTTTACTTGCTGTAATTTTTTACATAACTCGACTAAATGGAAAATATCATTAACATTAACTAGAGCTAACTGAGTAGCAAACCAAGGTTGCAAATTTCTCATAATAATCTTTAATTGTTCACCTTCAGAAGAAGGAACATCTAATTGTGAAAATAAATTAACCATTTCAGAAATTTTAAACAGTTGGAATCTCATCAAAAGCTTGTCTTCTATTCTTAATTTCATTCAATAAAACTTCGTCATGTCCTTCAGGTAAAAAGTCACTCTAATTTAGAAATTAATTGATCCCATGTCTGAATAAAAGGTTTGACTGCCCTATACCAAATTAATCCTTTCTCTGCAAATAAATCAACACCAGATAAAAGCATCTCCATCTTAGAAATGTTTTGTGCAACCATTAACTCCTCACATCTTTGAATAAATGTAAAAACTTCCTTCTCACTACCATTAAATTTTAAATTTAATTTATAAACAGGAACTGAACTTTCAGAAATTTGTAAATTTTGCATTAATTTAGAAAAATCTTCAGCAGGAATATTAACTGAAGTATTAACTTTGTCGTTATGTGATATTAGAAGTGTCTAATTGTGGTAACTCATTATTCAATTCAAAGTTTTGATAAATAGATTCAATAAATTTTAAAGAATCGTTACATAAAGTTAATAACTGATCGTATAAATATAAAAGTTCATTACCAAAAGTGGTGTAATTTAATCGTTTTAAGATGTGCAATAAACGAGTGTGAAGTCTAAGGTACTCTACTTTTGAAGGCTTATGCTTGAACAAATTAATCAACGATTGAATGTTGTGAAGCTTTTCCTGTAATAATTCCAGTTCTAAGGTTTGGCTAATTTCGATTCTCTTGTACGAATCAAATAAATTTGGATTAATCCTTTCTAAATTCAATTTACGTCCCAACAATTTACGTTTCTCCTCTACGGTTAACTTTTCCGCATCCTTAACACAAACATTTCTAAAACTTAACTCTACTAATAACTCGTCACTACGAAGAACATCCACTAAATAATCTAAATTTGACATGGTAAAAATAATATATAAACAATGAAATTTCACTAATCGTAAACACAATAAAAATATTCAAATATAAAAATAATAAATGGTTACAATACCTTTAAATGGTGAACACTAACAAACAAAACTGAAATACACAAAAGTGAAAATAATCAGCAAATGGTAATGAAAGCAAATCAATGTCCCTCGCTCGAGGCGACAGTGTAATAAAAAATGTGTAACGTATAGGTAATTTTAAATAATAAAAAGTAAGTTATAAGATAATGAAATAATAAGTTCTCCAAAAATACAAACCTTACACCACTTATAGTTGTGCCTTTGACTCAGTCGGTTGATTCATAGGGGGGGTTCAAATAAAATGATTTGCTTAATTACCACCAGATCTGCTCGATTATCTTCACTTACCATCGATAATAAAAAATGTAAAATAATGAAATTATCTCGGGCTCCAAATTGTTTTTGATAATATGGGAACAATTAAACCGAGTTTATAAAAATGTAAAAAATAACAATATACAGACTAAGTTTATTGACTATCAAATGTAATGATGAAATAATGAAGGTCTTAAAATTATGCTTAAAGTACTAAATAAATCATTACATAAATACCTTAGAAATTTTGTACACAAACTTTTCTTTTTGACAACCTCTGGTATCTAAATATGATTACGAAGCGGTTAACCTGCATCATTGTGCAATCTTGACATAATGTTATCAGCCGCACCCCAAACTGAATTATCATTATAAAATCCGTATAAATTTCTTCTTAAAATTTTTAAATCCACTTCTTATTGCATTATTTGGAAGTTTTCCATTCAAAAAAAAATTGCAATCATAAAACGAAAAATGTACGCAACAATAAAATCAAATGCGTACTTAAGATGCAATTACGTTGTAAATTGAAGTAATGATAAACGTGCAATTAAAGTAAAAAAAATGGTATAAAAAATACGTAAAGAAAGCGCCACCAATTTGATGGCACTTTCACATAAATTTAGGTAAAAATCAAAAAGAAGCAGCTTTCTGCTTCGACATTAAAACAGGAAGTGAAAAAATGGAGGTTTTCGAAGTAGATGATGCGGTTCTGCGCACAAGATATGAGCAGAATAACTTAACGCAGACGCGTTGCTTATAAAATAAGAAATGAATAAAAATTGAAAGTAGGAATATAAATCTTTACGAAAGTATGTACTATGAAGATATGCAAATTAAGTTGCCTACCTCATACCAATATTGTAAAATAATTAAAATTTTCTTGTATTTAGAACTAAATGAAGGAAAGATCCTAAATTGAGGTATATTTTATACAACACAAAAAAGAGTTGTTACAATCACTTATTATTAATACCAAAGAAATCAACAAAGTTTGATTTATATTTCTGAACCATAATCACTTTAATTATGGTAGATGTGAAACAGCTATTCAATGTGTAATAAATGAATGGAAAATAAATATTGATAAAGGGTTAATTACAGTAGCAGGATTTTCAACGAGCATTTGAAACTGTTGATAGAGAAATAGTGACATTGAAGCTACGTCATTATGATATTCAGGGCACTGTTCTGAGATAGTTTCAAAGCTATTTCCATAATAGAAAGCAAAAAGTGCAGTGTGGTGAGTACACATCAAAAATATTAAACATTCAAACTGGTGTTCCGCAGGGATGTGTTGTCGGGGCACTACTGTTCATAATATTTATAAACGACATGGAAAGTGCTTTGAAATTTTGTAAACTTCATCTCTGCAGATGATGCTGTAATATATATTTCAGGTGGTGACATGCATGTTATATTGGATAAAATCAATAGTGATTTGAAAAGTATCAATGATTGGCTGAAGCTCAATAGTCTGAGGCTCAATACAGACAAAACAAAACCAACGTTATTTGGTAAACTCAACAAAGATAATGCAGTGAGTAGAACTCCTACAGAAATCATAATAGACAGAAAAGAAATTGAAATTGTTGAACAGATAAAGTATCTGAGAGTAATAATAGATAACAAGTTGAAATTTGGGGAACATATTGGCTACATATGCAAGATGTCTCAAAAGCTAGGAGTATTGTACAGATGCAGTAGTACCTGACAATGTGGGCAAGGAAAACTGTTTACAATACAATTGTACTAATTATACCAAAAATAAGTTCCCAAAGCTTGCCTCCAGAAATGTTTCACTCACCCTAAACCAAGAAAGACTCACACTCCAAGATGAAGTCACCTACCTAGGAATCCTCTTCACTAGAACCCTCAATTGGCTCCCCAATGTAAAAAAGAACACTCAATAGGATTAGAAACCGCGCAAACCTACTGGGCGTCCTCCGGGGTAGAATCAGGGGTTGCCGCCCTAAAACATTTCAACACACCTACAAAACATACATCCGCCCTATTGTGGATTTCCGAGCACCCATATATACCAATATAATCCCCAATCACCTTTCCTTTATTGCCTCCTGTGAACCCCGAATTTCTAGACACATATATAGGTTAACCCTCAGGTACCCTAGTGACCTCACAACACAACATGCAAACATACCACCAATCACACAGAATCAAAACACTTCAGAAAAACTTCGCGCATAATATTTTGGGCCATACTATCCCAAATCCCAACCCCAATTCCCACGAAGAAAACCTAAATTAAAATTCAAGCATCCCCCAGCGATCCTTACACAATTCCTTGACGACCTCCCCAAGAAGATAGAAGAATCCCTAGATAAAATCCCACATGCCCTCCGCATCTCCTTGTCTATTCGATGACGACCTAGCATGAAACCGGACAACGAATCAGATTAAACACACTAAGCACGTTACACCCCACTAAACAATACACACTTAAACCAATTAACCCATTATTAAATATGCAAATAAATCTAAATCATTTTTTTTTTTTTACACCAAAAATAACCACATCTCATGATTGTAAACTATACAATAACACAAAACATCGCAACACCAACAAGCATGGATTGACCAGGGCTAAAGAGAAGGACTTCTGAACAGCCTACGACTAAGAAATATATAAGTGATTACTAACCATAAGCATGAGCGTAGTAACAAAAAAAAAGAACCTGACAATGGGAGCAAGGAAAACTGTTTACAATACAATTGTACTGCCACATTTCAATTTTGCAGCCTCAATTTTATACATGGCTAATAAGATAGATACGCATAGGATGCAATTCCTTCAAAATAGAGCAATGAAAATTATACTCGGATGCAATAAATACACCATGATAACCGACATGCTAAGTGCTTTAGGATGGCTTAGTGTTGAGAATATGTTGCGGATGAAATCTCTCATACAATTCATAAAATAAAGCATGGATTTGCGCCAGATTACCTCCAAGAAAACTTCCTAAAGTGTTGTGATTTACACAATTATGGTACTAGATAGTGGAAAATTTTATTCTACAGCATAAACACAAAATTGGGCCAACACTGTCCTAATGGAATATAATAGTCCTCCGGTTGACATGAAGAACTTAAGCTTGAAGCTATTCAGTATCAGCCTAAAAGAACATTCAGCAAGGCAGGGTGATCCAGGAGTTTATATATTACTAAAATTTAAATTGCATTTAAAGTGAGGACCGTATATGGACCTCACTTTGAATAATTGTAATAATTAAACATTAGCTATTGGTGTGAGTCGTTAACGCCATTTTTGCAAAAAAATTGAGGGCCTCAATTTGATACAAAGGTGAAAAGTATGTATAATTTAGTTCTAGAAGCGTCCACCACGTGGCGTCTTACATTGACGTATATTCACTAACCATGTATATTCACTCCGTTAATAAAATTTTTTCTATTCAAAGTGAGGACCGATTTAATAATACAGAATTGGCAACTATGCTTGATGACTCTTATTTTAAAGCGTTACGATAAGTATACACTTTTTTTAGACGTCAGAAAATGAATATTAGGTTGTGTTTATATAATCCATAATAGGTTAAAAAAATTAATGTTATAATTTGTTTTAGATATTGACTTAAAGTTTTTGCGTGAACCTGCACTACATCACCAGGTCATATCCCAAAATTTGCTTTTCCTAATATTGATTTTTAACCCTTAATGCTAATGTCCTGGAATTTATTATCACACTTTTTATGCTAAGTAGAAATCCTTTGTAGCTGATTTTTCTTGGTGCCTTCTGCAAGCCCGAAATATATTAATGCCAAACTAATAATGTTCACCCTCTGACATGCCCTTCGCTTGTTAAAGGCCCCATTTAGGATTTAAAATTGAATAAGTATTTAAATTAACATTTATGGTTTAATATTTTAGTGAGCGGTTTATAGATCATTCAGTATTTAAAAAATGGCCAAATAAACAGGGTCTGATTAATTACTACGACTGCGCACAGCGGTTTTCATTTAATATCTCACGTTTTGGATTTAAGAAGTTGTAAAGGGACGCCGTCAGATATCCCAAATTTTTATTATTATTAATTAGTTCCTAAAGTTTATTAGCAAGACGCCGTCCTTTATTCAAAATTTTCCTGTCATGATTAATTATTTGATAAGTAAAAGACCAGTACTGATAATATTCACGGAATTTATTAAGATAAGGTGACTCGCTAAATGCACAGGTGCAAGCAATTATAAAAATTCGTAGGAGTTCTAGTAAAAGTTAAACATATTTCATAACGTTGCACAATAATTAATTATGCCTCCTCCCTCCAGACGTAAATCCCAAAAACGTTTAAAAGTTTGTATGCGTCAGAGCATCTTCCACCAATACTGGCTTACGGAATCTCACCACCAAAGTTTCGTAACCACCCTCGCGAATTCTTTATAAAAACGCGGCACGCGCTGCTTAGATTAGAAGTTTTTTTTAAGATTTAAGATTCTCTTCTTAATGAATTATTATCAATCGCTCTCCACCAGAAGCGCTACCAGAAGAATTCGAATCGAAACCGTGTGATATATCGTCGCGTTTGCGCCGACTGCTACCTGTTGTAAACCGTCCGCCTGTAACCGCCGTCCGAGTAGAAATCGCGACTCCGCGACTTGATAGCATCACCGAAGTCAAAAGGTTAGAGTTGCAGAGATCTAACCTTGAAAGTACGTAAGTTGAGATACCTGGTGATAGGGATATGCACGGTTGTAAACCCGACATACTCTTTTATTACTAGACACATTTACACTGTGGAGTTTGAAGGGTAGTTGCCCGACATTCCATTGACCGACGGAGATCCTCTACGTAGTTTAACGGGTGGTTGCCCAGATTACTAACCAAGGAGATCCACCTATACAAATTTACACGAACACTACAACACAAAAACCACACGTCGACAAACGTACCAGCAGCTGCAAAATACCTGTAATTAAAACCTCGTCGGGAGATTCAGCCGAACACCTAGTTATCACCGCTAATTCCAGGAATATAGAAAAATAACCGTAAAAACTAGACGTGTCCGTCAGTATTAAATTATCGCCTGTAAAATAAAAACCACCACCGCCGCCACCGAAAAAGAAACATAAGTTACACCGTTGGCAATTAATAAGATTGTTACCTGTAAACTAGAAACTATCAGATAATATCTCGTGTTAAATAATTCAAATCATTATTGTTAGACGCGAAAAATTCGGCCAACATAACAAAAGTTTTATTTTATTTAAATAAAAACCGTTACACTAAAATAATTAATATCGTAAAAGGAAACAAATAATCTGCCGCTACCGTACACCAGCTACCTAAATAAACGAAAAGCTTTCATTTATTTAAAAAGGGCACAAATTGAATTTAGACGTGAAGGAGTTTATTTTCGTAAGAAAAGCAGGTATAAAATTGGATTACTTTTATACATTTATAACCGACCGCTTTAAAATATCGATTATTTCTTTAAAGGCAGAGTATTGAACTCAGTGTCTTATCGCGCACATGTTTATACAGCGTTATCTTGCTACCGGCTTCTGTATTTTATACAGGGACGCATTCAGGTAAAATTATTTATTTATTTCGGCAATTAACCAGTATAAATTGAAACAGTCAAAGGACGTAAACTAAAAGTCAAAACCCCAAACCTTCTATTAATGTTACATTACAGAAACTCCAGAGAACCACCTAACCCTTAGTTCCGGGACCCACCAGGACGGAGGATGTCCACTTGACGATCCTGCAGGGAGAAAAGGAGTTACATTTGAATGTAAAATATATTTCTATATCTTAGATAAGTAATTTAAATAATAGTATACGTATAAAATAAATAGGGAATAAAGATATATATATATATATATATATATATATATATATATATATATATATATATATATATAAACCTTTATAATCTATTTGTTCAACGTGTTGAGAGCCTGCATAACGAACCCCGATCCTTACTTTGCAAGTACAAAAATCCGACTGAGCTAAAAGGGCAAAGTGAAAATTATTCATTAGTAGTAATACACTTAACATTTAAACCACCAAAGGGTGACGATACAAAGTTAAAGTTAAACCAACTGTTCTTTAATATTAAATCGTAAAACTTAAAGAGTCACGTACATACCTTACCCTATAACCTCACTTTTAACTTTTAAACTATGAATGTTAAATCTTACATATTAAATCTTAAATGGTTCATAAATCAGCTTTTGTATAGGTACATGATTAAACTAAAAATCCCATGAAATAAATTCTCACAACATCCCCTAATCAAATTGACACTTTTTTTAACATCGACATTAACGCCGACATACAATATTTTTGAAGGTATCAATTCTTAGAGCCCCATCTATCTATTAGCATGAATAACCCCAAGGTCGTTCTGACCAAGTGGTGCAATGGGTGCAGGGTGCACGAGCGGCGAACCGAAGGAGCGACGATAGCCACCCGGTTACAGAAAAATTCGAAAAGCGACAAATTGCAAATAACCATGAAACAACCATAACATGCATGTAGTACATATATTTCAAAACCTAAGCATACAAAAATAAAAGACTATCTTGATCATTTAAAGTGAGACATTTTGATTCACTTAAGTAATGTAGTCATCGGAGTGCTTCATCTATCTCCTAGGTTTTGTCTAAACGCATTGCTATAAAATTCCATTGTTTTGTTAAATTGTAGAAATATTATTTTTTTCCAGAATCACGACTAAATCCACTGCCCACTGCTTCTTCAATTTATACGAATATCACTTGCTCTAATTCTCTTTTACTATTTTTTGGAGTAGTTAATGTTGCGTGTAAACCTATATTGTCAGCGAATTGTGAAGTTTTTATATTCGATTTATTTTTAACTATAACCTTTACATAAATGATATACAACAGTACCGAGAACCCCTCCTGCTTGAGGAACTCATTTAGAAACGATTCACTTTACTTCTTAATTATGAATGTTGCAATACTTTGAGCTTAATTAAGAAATAGTATCTACGGTTTTGAATATTTGCAGGAAATCACAAGTCGAATTTCCATCTTTTAAAATCTCCCCACTCTTTCGTTTGTCTGTTTAATGTAAAATTGTGATAATTATACTATGGCATAATTATTCTTTATGTAAAAAAATATTCAATATAGTTGAAAATACTGTAAAAAAGTTAACGTTTGTATTGAAAACGTAATGTTACTTCTTACTTCGTAACTTGTTAGAGCATGTGTTTTCAGTCGCGTCTTTATTAGTTTTTCAGCTGCGTGCAGGATTTTGCAGGAAATGACTTGATACAACTAGATCTTACAAATACGCGCACCGAGTTGAAATTCCTCATTTTGATTCCGAAAGTATCAGTTTCAACAACATTAAAATATTATTCCTTGGTGTGTAATTTTTGTGTTCGATTTGTTGATTACCATTGAGTCACGGCGGCTGCAAATGTATTAAACGTAAGTACACTTTATGGTATATTTTTTACGCACGTTTACCTAACTAATGGGATAAATTTATACATTTAGATGACAGATTTTTGTAAAAAAAACACGTTAACTAAAAAAAGCGATGGACATAAACTTTGATTTATCAATTGGAGAAATGAAAGGAATCGCTCTTTTGTAAAATATTAAATCCAAGTCAACGTACGAAACAGTAGCGCATTGTTATGCAAAAAATGATCTTTATCGAAATGTATCCAAACATTTTAACTGTTACATTACGATAAGTGTGTTGACACCTTATGCCATACTTAATTTTATTCTAAATAGATAATCGCAGAAAGTTTTCTGAAGCTCAATACAGAAAAAAAAAGCTCGAAAAGCGTTACCCAATAAGGCAGGTGGCTCACTAATGAAATTTTCAATCTCACAAAAATCGGAAGAGACAACAGAGATTACATCACAGATCACAATAACGAGGTAGATGAGACACAGGGAAGGACCATCTTCATTAAACAAATTTCTGAAGGAAGTTGATTTAACTGAAGAGACAAATTCTGAAACAGTTGAGTCTGTGGCCCAATTAAAAAAAAGCTTGCAAAATTCCTGCATTTTTAAATTCACCTCGAGGTTACGACGCCAAAAAACGAGATAAGATTCTCAAGAATTTGGATGGAATTCTGCCTGAAAAGTTTTTTGGAAGAACCTTCCCGTTAAAAAAAATTAAAACTGCTAACAAGTTTATTATTTAATAAGTTTAGGTACGACATTTCAAGCAAAAAATACGTCTCTGAATTTAAAAAATAGCTATTTTTAAGTGTTATGTATAAAAAAAGATTTTTTCATTAATAAATAATACTTTTATCTACTAATTTAATTTACAAAAATTAAATAAACCCTATAATCTGTGCATGTTGTAAGGCCCATAATTTTGTGCAGGTTTCTTTTATGAGTTACACTTACTAATTACCACTATATGTGGATTTCTTTTTAATCTCGGCTAGTCAGGAATTTGGGAAGTGGGTTTTTAGACTTATATAACTGTTAAACAATTTCCTTACCCAGGTTTAATACATATATTAAAACAAAACTTCTGGAATTATAATAACTTAAGAAAACAATATTCTGGTAAAATAATGAAATATTCAAGTTAAACACAATGATGGAAAATAAACGAAATGTTTCTAAAAATATTTATAAGGGATTTCTTCGTTTGTACAGCGCCTGGTATCTGGGCAGCCCACCGTACCTTGGAGTAATGCTGGTGTTGATGTCGGCGGTAAATCCGAAGATTTATAATGTTTAAGGACAGGTGTCGCCTGTGTATCTGTGCTCGTAGGTTTGGAAATTTCCTGTAAACAAACGCGTTATAATGCAGTGTTCAAAAATAAAATAAATAATGTGTTCAGGTGAAAATAATACAAGGGTGTGTGTACACTTCAAAACCCGGGAGGATTACAGTGATTTAGACAGGTAACTTTATTTTGTCTATTATTTTATAAATTTAAGACAATGTTGTTGAATTCGAGGTTAGAGTGTATTTCAAATCTTTATCGTGGACTGGCTCTTTTATTACTTATATTTTCTTAAGTAACGTTTTGAATTACGGAACAGGTTAAAGAAAAGCAGGCCCTACACGAGATTTGATAATTACACGAATAGTGTTAATACAAATTCGTGTTAGACAACGGTGGTATTTAATTTGTTTAATTTTGAGGGTTTGTACACACGGACTAAGGGAAAGACTAATTCTGAATAAACTATAAATAATATATACAATTTAATATGTACAAGGGGTTGTCAACGTTTGGAATTTGCAATTTTATGTTTGAAATGTTTCATATGATAACAGAAATATTTTCGACAATGTGTTGTTGAAAATTGATAAAGAGTTCATTCAAACTACTAAAATGGAACGTTGACCTTCGTTTTATTTGTATAAAGAGGATGATTTTTTACACTTTAATTGGATGTGGCTACTTATTTGCGAAATGAAATTTTATTTTCTTTAAGAATAATTTTCTTAAAGTTTTAATTGTTAAAGCGCAAATAAATCTCTTTAATGTAATGGATTTCTTATTGTAAAATAGAAATTCTTCTACTTTGAAGTAAAACGTAAAAATTTACTTTTAGTTGTATAAATTTAATGTTTTACACAATTCAGGTTTTGTTTTCGGTAATAATTTGGACTTGATATTCAGGTGGATTTTTGTGATATACAGGGGGAATAAATTATAAGTGTTGATAGCCAAGCAAGGAGCTCGAGCTAAATCAACAAATTCTAGAGATTCTATTTATTCAGAGCTATAGCGGACACTTTGAATATATATATATATATATATATATATATATATATATAACTATATACAGGGGTTCAGGATATATTGGGTGTTCGTTTATAATCTCGTTAATAGCCAAGACAGTGGGCTCTATAGTCTAAATTAACGAATCTTGGAGATTCTATTTATTCAACGCTGTATCGGACACTTTGAATATATAGAACTATATACAGGGTTCAGGATATATTGGTGTTCGTTTATAATCTCGTTAATAGCCAAGCCAGTGGGCTCAATAGTGTAAATTAACGAGTCTTAGAGATTTTATTTATTCAAAGCTGTATCGGGTACTTTGAATATATAGAACTATATACAGGGTTCAGGATATATTGGGTGTTCGTTTATAATCTCGTTAATAGCCAAGCCAGTGGGCTCAATAGTCTAAATTAACGAATCTTAGAGATTCTATTTATTCAAAGCTGTATCGGAAACTTTGAATATATAGAACTATATACAGGGGTTTAGGATGAGATTTGTAAATTGCCGTTTTCTGAGGTTATAGCGCGTGATTGGACAACCAGACGTGGCTTATATGAGCCCCATTAACTAGAAGAAGTCCTATAATAGTCCCGGTGACCGCCGGTGTTAACCAGTCAATCTACCTAAGACCAGTATAATACGCAAAACCTCTTTGACGTCAATTTAATTTCTTAAGGATGTTTGTTAATAGGAATTTCTAGGTATTACAACTATTTTCGTAAAAATTGGTTATACTTCGGAGTGTTAGAATTCTATTTAATTGAATTGAAATTGCTTTAAGAGCGGGTCAGGCGGTTATGTTCTCGAATAGAAAATTTTAGGTGTAATAAATTATAACAAACGGACAGGCAGGAGAGTATTTATAGAGAAGCTTTCTACAAACAGAATTTCAGGCGTAATAAATTATTACAAACGGAGAGGCAGGAGAGTATTTGTAGAGAAGCGTTCTACAAACAGAATTAATTCAAAAGTGCCAATAATTTCGCTTATAAACCTTGCGAATGAGTGGGGTTTTAGGTAGGAAATGTCGCAATGTTTCTGCACATCGTGAAAGTGGGGTACCGGTGCGCACGCAGAAGTGCTCATTATTTACATTTATTTAGAACTGGAATAAAATGAATTATTATTTAAACATTATCTTAATAATTTTTATTAAAATAACAACTAATTTGTCTTACCCAATTCTAGCTCATTACAATGTAGGTACTGCTTTTTATTCAGTTCGCTTTGCTTTCATCTTGGTGACAATGCTAAGAAAAAAGCCGTATGTACATACTGTTTTCTGTGTTACATTAGATACTAGCAGAAGAACCAAGCAAAAAGGCAGTATGTGATTTTATTAATTACGTGCTACTATTTTTTAGTTGTAATAAGTACAAAAAATACTGTCTTCAACATTATACACATAGACAATAAAATTATATTGACCACACTGTCCCAGACAGCTTATAAACTTTGAACCATTTTTCCCAAATTTCAAGTTTTTGTAGTTACTGCCTATCATATATATATATATATAAAATATATATATATATATATATATATATATATATATATATATATATATATATATATATATATATATATATATATATATATTGAAACACCAGTTTGTAGAGCTCTATTTCTAAGTAAGATGAGATACGGGGATTTTCTGCTACTGAATGTAAAACTAAAAAACATTTTCAGAAAATGTTTTCTTGTTTCCCCAAAATTTTTCACTAATTTTTTGACGGCCACATGGAAACTATTGTTTCTGGATATTTTTCGTTAAATTTGTTGAAGACCACACGATAGCAAAGATCGCCAGTACCATAATATTGAATTAAATATAATCTCTTTTGTAGAGTTAACGTTATAAGAAGTTTATCAACGCTTACACCGTTTTATAAAGTGTAGTCTGACGTTTTATCAATTACATAAACACATTTGCAGTAGGTAGCTATATGAATATGATGATGAAATTCCCCTACTCAGATTTATTATTATTTTTCATACAAAAAGTCCAAATGTTCGAGATAAATGTGAATAAAACAAGTACTGTAACTGCCAACCCAAAAATGAAAACTGTTTTAGGGGACTGGAAAAATGCACACCACTTTATAAAGTCTGTATATTTCTTAAAAATTAAAAATAATTTTTTTTCCGTTGTAACTCAATCAGTGTATATGCTGTAGATATAAATTAACTCCAACAGCAAATATATTACGTTATCATAAGAACTTGATATAAAATAAACGAACATTCTCAAATCATTGGAGAATTCAACAGTTACTAACCAGTTCCTTTTAAAATATGTTCGAAAAGGTCTCCTTCATGATGCATGTATTTAGTCTTTTTATTATATTTTCCCTCACATTTACCAGCATCTCCAGTGTTATCGTTCCTCAAGCGTCACGTATCCTATGTTACATATCTTCTTTTGTAGTGGAAGATGTGACATATACACGTTCTTTAACATATCCCCATAAGAAGAAATCTAATGGGGTAAGATTGCATGACCTAGGGGGCCACTGGACAAAACCTCCACATCCAATCCATTTTTGAGGATAATTATCATCTAAAAATTTACGTACCTCACAGTGGTAGTGCGGAGGGGCACAGTCCTGTTGCAGCCACATATTCTGTCGTTCATATTTACTAAGTACATGAAGGAGTTTAGGCAAAACTTCTTGGAGGAATTGAAGTAGATGTGACCAGTCAGGGGAGTGTTAAAAATACGGTCCAATAATTCTATTCTAGAGAATGCCACACCAAACACTTATGGACCATTGGTTTTGGGATTGAATTTGTGGGATTCAAAATGATTCATCTCTAGATAAGCACTCGTCCACTGACAAACGTTTCCTCGTTTTTTGAAGTATTCATTGTGTAATTCAATATCGTAAGGATGATATTTTCTAGTTGTCCGATTGACAGTTGATTGTGACGTTTCACATGGTATTGCTACCTGGCGACTACTGACATATGGGTGTTCTTCAATATGAAGCAGAATCTCAAATTCCTTTTTTTTTTGGTTACATGTATTGCTATTCACCAAATTGCTATTTACATAAGCCAAACTGCCAGTAGAATCAATATCTCCATCAAATTTTCAAAAGTGAGCCGAGTGGGTTGGCGTCGTGCAGGATACTTCATTCTGTATAACCTTTGAGCAAGAAGACTTTTTATTTGAGCTTCTCTTAACGCATAAATCATATCAATTTATTCACTTTTAAAGTAATCCATTATTTTATTATTCAACACAGAAAACTGGCGCAACCTTAAATGGCTACCAAAATGCAACAACAGTTTGACAGGTCAAATATTTGTCATGTGGGAAATTGTTTAATGACTACTGCGAATAATCACAAGAAAAACCATTGAAATGTTGAATAATATAGGAAAATCAAAATAACTCAAAAACAGTGAGAGACAGGTATAGGAGATACTTATGAAGAATTGTGAGGTTTTGATTCTCTTTAACACAGCGTAAAAATATACAGGGTGTACTATTTGAGAAAAGTGATATTTTGGAATTTCAAGTTTCGCAGGTTTAAACATATACTTTTAATACCCTATAGTATTTATCTCTAACATTTCTTCTTCAGAGCATAGGTTTAAGCTTGGTCTTTCCTTGCTCCAAAATAAAAGTTTTCCTAACTAAACACAAAATGGCACATAATAATACAGTGATACCTGTTAATGCGATTTGTTTGATAAATTTCCAATTATTTTAAAAACCGTAAATTGTACATGTATGAAACATATCAATAAAGTTTTATAATTACACGCAGAATCCAAAATCGAATGGTATACATGGTGTTTCATTCAAAAAAATACTAACTTTGTCATACCCTGCTTTTTGGAACACTCTGTATAGTCGAGAGTCATTTTAAAATGCGCATACTTAGTAGCCATAGTTTACCCATAAAGCACCGGTTAACAGTTTTCTAAAATGTACAGTAATGCCTTCTTTGTTTGTAAATGAAAATTAAGCATTTCATAAAATGAAATATTTCATTATATTGAGAAAGGTGTAGATCGTTTTAAAAACGTTGAAAACGTGTTAAACCTTTGCAACATCGATATTAATTTTTTTACGAAAGCAGTACTTTGTGCGCATATAAAAAAAATCAACATTTTTTGCAAAAAAAGCAGCATTTATTTACAAACCTATAGTTTAAAATACATTTCAAAACTATTTAGTTACGTTTTACATTTATACACTTAGAATTACTTCTGTAGTGTTGACCTTCCTTTTATTTCCGCCTTTTGTTCACGTTCTTCCCTCACTCGCTCTCGCTCTGCTCGCTCTGCCTTTAACCATTCTTCCCTTACTGCCGGCTCTCTCTGGTGGTAATCCAAAAAATGTTTTTGTATCTTCATTTGTTCAATCTGTTCTGCTTCCCATAACCATTCTTCCCTTTCACGATGTTTGTCTGCTCTTAAACGTTCTCGTTCCTCCACTTTTTCTCGTTTCGTATCTTCTTTTTCCCTATATTTTTCTTCTCTTTCCCTTTCCATTTCTGCCCTCAATCGTTCCCGGATTTCTAATTTTAACTGCTCCTCTACTTCTTTTTCCAGATCTTTTTCTGCTTTTTCCTGTTCCATTCGTAGTTTTAAACGTTCCCGTTCCTGTGCTTTTTCCCGTTCTTTTTCTGCTTTTTCCCGTTTTTGTTCTTCTCGTCCACGTTCCATTTCTGCCATTTTACGTACTTTTTCTTCCTTTATCCTCTCCTCTTCCTCTTTTTTCTTTCGCTCTTGCTCTGATTTTTCCTTCTCCCTTTCCCACTCCATTTCTGCTTTTAAACGTTTCTGTTCTTCCGCAACTGCCTTTTCACGTTCTTCTCTTTGCAACCGCACCTCCATTTTTACACGCTCTCGTTCCGCTATTTTATGTTCTTTTTCAGCTTTTAAACGTTCCCGCTCTTCTGCTTTTTCTCGTTCTTGTTCTAATCTTGCCCTTTCTTTTTCTGTCTTTATCCGTTTCTGTTCCTCGATTTTTCCCAGTTTTTGTTCTACCAGTTGCCGATTCTTTTCTGCTATTTTACGTTCATTTTCTTCTTTTAAACGTGCGCGTTCTTCTGCTTTTGCTCGTTCCTGTTCTGCTCTTTCCCGCTCATTTTCTTCTTTCAAACGTTTCTGTTCCTCGACCATATATTTTTCACGCTCTTCTTTTTCCTTCTGTCTTTCTTCTTTTAAACGTAGTTGTTCTGCTATCTCAAATTCTTTTTTTGCTTTTAAACGTTGCTGTTCCTCAAATTTTGCTTGTTCCTCTTCTGCCCTTTTCCGCTCTTTCTCTGCTTTTAAACGTTCCATTTCCAATGCTCTGTCCCGTTCCTCTATTGCCTTTTTCCACTTCATTTCTGCTAATTTACGTTCTCTTTCGGCTTTTAGACGTTCAAATTCTTCTTCCTTTGCTCTTTCTTCTTCTAGTCTTGCTCGTTCTTTTTCTGCTTTTAATCGATTTTGTTCCTCGACTTTGGCCTGCTCCTGCTTTGCTTTTAGAAGCTCATGTTGTGCTATTTCTCGTTCTCTTTGTTCTTTCAAACGTGCTCGCTCCTCTTCTTCTTTTTCTGCTTGTTCGTCTCTTTGTTCGTCTCTTTCCTCTTTCAATCGCCCTCTCTCTGAATGATATCCTCTTAAAAATTCTTCTCTTACTGCCGGTTTCTTTAACCTGCGTTCTTCCTGTTGTTCTCTCTTTATCCGTTCCTGCTCTTCTATTTCCCATAATAGTTTCTCTCTTTCACGCATTTTTCTTTCTTTCAAAAGTTCTCGTTCTTCTGCTTTTTCTCGTTGCCGTTCTGCTTTTTCGCGTTCCTTTTCTTCTTTTTCACGCTTCTTTTCTGCAATCAAACGTTCCCTCATCTCCGCTTTTGCCCGTTCCTGTTCTTCTTTTTCCCTATTCCTTTCCTCTTTTTCTTGTTCCTGTTCTGCTTTCAAACGCTCTCGTTCCTGTGCCTTTTCCCGTTCGTTTTCTGCTTTTACACGCTCTTGCTCTGCCCTTTCACGCTCTTTTTCTTCAAATTCACGTTGCTTTGCTTCCCTCATACGTTGTTGTTCTTCCTCTTTTGCTTGTGCCTCTAGTGCCTTTCGTAGCTCCTTTTCAGCTTTTTCTCGCTCCTTTTCTGCTTTTAAACGTTTCTGTTCATCAACTATCGCTTGTTCAAGCAGTAGTTTTTGTTGATGTTTTTCTGCTTTTAGACGTTCTTGTTCTGCCATTTCCTGTTCTTTTTCTGCTTTTAAACGGCTTCGTTCCTCTGCTTTCGCCTGTTCATGTTGTGCTTTTTCCCGCTCTTTTTCTGCTTTTAAACGTTTCTGTTCCTCCAATTTTTCCTGTTCCTGTTCTGCTTTCTGTCGTTGTTTTTCTGCTGCGTCACGTTCTTTTTCTGCTTTTAAACTTTTTCGTTCCTCTGCTTTTGCTCGTTCCTGTTCTCCTCTTTCGCGCTCCTTTTCTGCTTTTAAACGTTTTTGTTCCTCGGCTATTTCTTGTTCCTGTTGTTCTTTTAGACGCTGTTTTTCCGATTTTAGACGAGTCTGTTCTGCTATTTCACGTTCTTTTTCTGCTTTTAAGCGTTCTCGTTCCTCTAAATTTGCTCGTTCTTGATCTGCTTTTTCTCGCTCTTTCTCTACTTTTAAACGTTCCATTTCCTGTGCTCTTGCCCGTTCTTGTTCGACTCTCTCGCGCTCTATTTTTGCTTTTAGATTCTCATGTTCTGCCGCTTGTCGCTCGAATTCCGCTCTTTCACGATCCATTCCTGCTTTTAAGAGTGCCCGCTCCTCTGCTTTTATTCGTTCCCGGTTTGCTTTTTCCCGCTCCTGTTCTGCTCTTATGCGTTCCTGCTCAATTTTTTCACGTTCTCGCTCTGCTTTCAAACGTTCTCGTTCTTCTGCTTTTATTCGTTCCTTCTCTGCTTTTTCTTGCTCTCTTTCTGCTTTTAAACGCTCCTGTTCTAGCTTTAGACGTTCTGCTTCTTCAGCTTTAGCCCGTTTTTGCTCTTCTTTTTCTGCTTTTAAACGTTCCATTTCCTCTGCTTTTGCCCGTTCCTCCTCTGCCTTTTCTCTCGCCTTTTCTGCTTTTAAACGCTCCTGTTCTGCTTTTAGGCGTTCTTTTTCTTCAGCTCTTGCTTGTTCTTGTTCTGCTTTTTGTCGCTCTTTTTCTGCTTTTATGCGTTCTTCTTCTTCAGCTTTTGCTCGTGCTTGTTCTGCTTTTATACGCTGCAGTTCTTCTCTTTCACGTTCTTTTTCTGCTTTTAAACGTTCCTGTTCTGCTTTTAGGCGTTCTTTTTCTTCAGCTCTTGCTTGTTCTTGTTCTGCTTTTTGTCGCTCTTTTTCTGCTTTCAGGCGTTCTTCTTCTTCAGCTTTTTCTCGTGCTTGCCCTGCTTTGATACGCTCCAGTTCTTCTTTCTCGCGTACTTTTTCCGCTTTTAAACGCTCCTGTTCTGCTTTTAGACGTTCTTTTTCTTCAGCTTTTGCTCGTTCTTGTTCTGTTTTTTGTCGCTCTTTTTCTGCTTTTAGCTGTTCTTCTTCTTCAGCTTTTGCTCGCCTTTGTTCTGCTTTTATACGCTCCTGTTCTTCTTTTTCACGCGCTTTTTCTGATTTCAAACACTCCTGTTCTGCTTTGAGGCGTTCTTTTTCTTCGGCTTTTTCTCGTTCTTGTTCTGATTTTATACGCTCCTGCTCTTCTTTTTCACGTTCTTTTTCAGCTTTTAAACGTTCTTGTTCTGCTTTAAGGCGTTCTTTTTCTTCAGCTTTTTCTCGTTCTTGTTCTGCTTTTATACGCTCCTGTTCTTCTTTTTCACGTTCTTTTTCAGCTTTTAAACGTTCTTGTTCTGCTTTAAGGCGTTCTTTTTCTTCAGCTTTTTCTCGTTCTTGTTCTGCTTTTATACGCTCCTGTTCTTCTTTTTCACGTTCTTTTTCAGCTTTTAAACGCTCTTGTTCTGCTTTAAGGCGTTCCTTATCTTCAGCTTTTGCTCGTTCTTGTTCTGCTTTTATACGCTCCAGTTCTTCTTCACGTTCTTTCTCCACTTTTAAACGCGCAATTTCTTCTGCTTTTGCTCTTATAAGCTCCTGTTCTGATTTTTCACGTTCATTTTCCTCTTTTAAAGGTACCATTTCTTCTCCTTCTGTTGGTTTTTCCTGTTCTAGTTTCTCATCTTCTGCGTTTTCGCGCTCTGTTTCTACTTTTAGATGGGTTCGTTTTATTTTTATACATTTAATTTTCCAGCACTTATCAGGAACTAATAGGCAGATACATGTACCAATAATTGCTGCCACAAAGAGAATTTTCCAGGCGTATTCCCAGTAGAACAAGAAATTGGATTTATCAGGGATGTCTCGACATATAGTTATAATAGAAATTGGCGTGTAAAATATTATTGCAATTATATCAATGATGCAGTTGGCAAGTCCATTATGATTAAGCGATACACGCCACAGTTTTTGACCATAACCTATTATTCCGGGACCCATTGTTAATCCGCAGATAACAAGAAGTGGCGCCACATGAACCCGTTCACATTTTACGTTGATAATTGCCCAAATGCTAGCCCATGGGACTAGATTACCAAATGCAATAAAAATTACTTTTCTTATTTTTATTAGCTTGTTTTTTGGTTGAAAACATAAGTTTGCTGCAGAATTGGCGATAATAATACCAATCAACACAAAAAGTAAAATAGAGTTAGTATTATTGCACTTTCATTAAAGTTTAATTTGAGCGTCTTCTTTAAATATTTTGGTAGATGAACACTTATAAATATGTAAATAATAAAATTAGGCGTAGATCCAGCTATGACTCTCCAGTATGTACGGTTACACAACAATGAACACCATTTAGGAAAGTCAGCGCTATCATTTCTTGTATTTATAAGCATTTTTTTTTCTTCTTCATGTATAAAATATTGGCGTTCAGGATCACGATGGCAAAGAATAATAAATAAAAAAAACCAAACTACACTAATTCCACCCCACACGATAAATGGAGGGATCCATTCGACATAAATTTTCATCAAATATCGATTTATGACATAGGCGAAAAGATTTCCCAAGTGAGGTGTTATATAAACAAGTGCTAATGCTTGACGCAATTTGTTTTTTGGTGTCCACTTCAATAATATGTTGGTGGAGGTCATAAGTAATGTGCTTTGTGATACACCAGTCGCAAATCTTAATAAGCAGAATTCTTGCCATTTACTTAGAACCATAGGCGTTAGTAGCGTTAATAATCCAGATATTAATATTCCTCCACTAAAAACGAAATAAACTCCACATAGTTTAGTGATACAAAGTCCAGGAATAAAACCAACAATGTAACCCGCATAAAATGAAATGAGAATAAAATTATGTGATAAGTCATCCCATGTAAACCAAGGGGGCCAGTGAGAAGGATTCAAATAAAGGAAGTCACTTCTGTAGTCAGTACAGTTGTATCCCAGACTTGTGCAGGGGGTTACCATTTCATTTATATTAAAATGCGTGCACCACCTATGAATATGACAACTTAGGATTCCAAAAAATACCATGCCATAAACTAAACGATATTGTTTGTTTTTACAACATGCAGAAATTTTACATGGCATGTTTTTTCTGTCAAAATGATGTTTATTCGATGGTAACTTAGTTTTCACTGAACAAGCTCTGTTCAGTACATAGAAAATGTCTGTGGTTCAGAATATGAATAACAACGTTAATACAGTGCGATCATTATTGTTTGACCGTGCCGCTCCTAGAACAGTACCTACTACTGTTCCGCATCCTTAAAATGAAAATTGTGCTATATCCAGTGGCGTAAATGCAGATATTAAAATAAATACTACCATAAATGACAAAAACTCTGGTAAATGACGAATTGCATATTATGTAGACGTACAAAAACTTCAATTTAGTCTTTCTTAAGACTAACAGGAAATTATTAGTGCTTCCGTCATCAGGCTTAGTTCTGAGAAGGACTGTTTTCGCACTTGAGTCGAATTCATATGTTATATGTAATTTTTTCTCAAGCACTTGACTACTCTTAGATTCGAACCTGGTACCTTTCACTTACTAGTCTGACACCTTTGCCACTGAGTCACGGAGTAATCCAATATATATATTGTAATGTTTAATTATGAGGGATATTAATTTGGGGAATTAATAATTAGATAATCGAATATGGGGAATATTGATTAATTAAATTTTGAGGGAAATATGATATTTAGTTGGATAATAAATTTAAATGTTGAGATGTTAATTATATAAATAATGGATTAACTGTGCACCGAACTAGCTCAATCTCAATTTGGGGATAGGGATCAAATGTATTTAGTTTGGAAAATTAATTATTCTGGATGTGTGTATACGAATTACACTTTATAAAATTTTTACAAATGTATAAGAATTATTCTGAATATAATTTACTTCCAACGCATGCGTCGTAATGTAATTGAGTGAAGTTAATAATGTCAAAATTGTCAAATAATTTGGAAATTTACTGTTTATGTTCAGAATTAAATTTAGAATACGAAAATAATTTAAAATTTTGTTTGCTTTACAAGTGTTTATACAAGTAATTGTTTGAAATTCTATACCAATACATATACCTAATAAATAATGAATTGCAGGAAATTTACCAAATAGATGTCCACAATAAATTGGGTTATATACAAAATGTGACTCACATATACTGTTCCCAATGCAAATTGATGTCTTCGAGTAGTTCCAACTTGATGCAGGCACTTTCCACTCGATTCTAGCTGTTACCATGCACCCATATGCAGCTAACCGGTACTCGGATTGTCGATGACACCAATTTCCAAAAACTAATGATGTTTCTTTCCAAATCGGCAATACTCCAGTCACTTATTTTAATTGGGTAAAATTTTTATTTAAATAAATCAAAACTTAATGATTGGTATCGTTTAAAAAGAAATGTTTAAATGTTGTCCAAAATTTTGTTATTATATCACTTTTATTTTTAGATGCCGGATCAAATTTATTTTATTTAGAAGAAATTATACCCAGAAATAAAACACAGATAACCAAATAAATGTGATTTTAATTTGGTAGAACGGAATTAAATCAAATATGATAACACGAAAAACTCTTAACAAAATCGTAACACAAATTAACTCGTACAATATTTTCCGAAAACTAGCAGGTATCGGAGACCGAACTATTTAATTTAATCGCCGGTATAAAAACAATTGCTCTCGAATATTTTCTGCGTTAAATATAACTTTCTTTACGATGATTAAATTAGGTTATGAAAACTTACCTTTTTACACAAATGCACAACACTGCTTTAACCTTATTTTAAACTTTAACAAATTCTAGAGAGAGCTGGACTTCCAGGGCAATTCCTTTTATACCTTTTTGGTTGTTACTAAAAATTCAATTTTTTTTCAGCCATATTACCTAAGTAACTAAGGCTCTGATTGGTTGACACATTTAAAAATTTGGACTAAAATGGAAATTTGGCCATAACTTTCTTATACCTTAACGAATTTAAAAACTAACAACAGAAATGAAAACTACATAAAATTTCGAACAAAGCTATGGTTCCTAAAAATAATACGCGAAATTACTTAATCTAAATTGAATTTGCTTATAACTATTTAAACTTACAAGCTACATTTAATCCAATTACATAAACGGAATTCTGAGAAAATTTCACATAAGAAAACATACTTTTAGTGTTAGAAATCTCGAATTTAAAGAAATTTTAAGTTTATGTAAAATATTCTAAATTCACCTCAAATTTCACACAATTTTGCGGTAAAATGCAATGTATCCTTATAAAAACTGTGAGATACTGAGAAAGAACGCCTATTAATTGCTTTAAGAGCATAATTTAAGCCTAATAATATGAAAAACTATAAAATTATGCAAAAACCTAGAAATTATAACCTAACCAAACTTAAATCTAAAATTGGAAATAACTCATATTTAAAATGTTTTCAACACTCAAAATGTTATGTTAGAGGTTTGTAATACTTGTCTTTAATATTTTCACTATTCATTTCTAATGCATTGAGTCATATAGTGTTGCATTAAGAAAGTCCCTTCGTCTAACACACTTACTGAAATTTTCATTATAAAATGTATATCACTATGAATGTCTTTATGCTAAATTGTTCTATGCATTGTTCTTGCTGTTAAACTTATATCACAATGTTAGTCACAGAGTTGCTTCCAGAAATATGTGCGAAAAATGTCTAATATGTCCATATTATATCCCTTTTATGAAATTTTCACATTTCCTGCATTCTAAAACTATTTATACAATATCCCTAACATAATCCTAACTATACAGTTTATGTTTAAACACCTGTAAAGTGTTCACTTGCCAAAATACCCTCGAAAAATTAACTTTTATTGAAATAAATGAAATACTAAATTGACTTTACGAAAATAGGTGTATTTAACATTCTTGACATTTTGTTGGTAGCACAATGCTTTTTATGATGAAACCAAACTATGTAAATAATATTCAGACTATTTTATACAAAACAAATCTATTTTAACCACATCGTGAACCAGATTTCTATAAAACAATGCCTCGCACATGTATCGAGCTTGAAATCACCCTTTTATTACTAAATTGTCATTCAAACTGTCCGATCCTTCTTTACTTCTTTCTGAACATCTATATATATATATATATATATATATATATATATATATCTTAAACTTTTTCGTGGTTGCGCAGAAGTTTATTGCGCATGTTGCGCAGTAACTTCTTGCACAGGTGTATTGCGCTTAAGCTCTTCGCGCATTATTGGAATCCATATGGGTTTCATTTCTACACTAGCTTGGCTTATTGGATTTTCTGCTAGTGCGATGTATGTGGCTTCTTTGAGTTTTCGACGGGTTGTGTTCTCGTTCTTTGCCACTATCTGTATGTTATCCCATTGGATGTGGTGGTCTTCGTTCCAGACATGTTCGGCGATTCTTGATCTTTCTATTTCGCCCTTGCGGACGTTGTTCTTGTGTTCCTGTGTTCTCACTTTGAGTGGTCTACTGCTCTCTCCTATGTATGCTCTGCCGCATTCGCATGGTAGGTTATATACACAATTCTTGGAATTCTGATCTTCATTGTATGGTTTGGTTTTGGTGAGTATTCCCTGAGCGTTTTGGTCGATTTGAAGGCAGTGCGTATCTTATATTTCTGCCTATCCTTTGTATTTTGTCTGAGGTACCTTGTATATATGGTATTATCGCTGTATATTTAGGTTCTTCTTTTTCGGTTACCCTTTCCCTGTTTAGGTTAGCTGTTAGATCGGGGTAGCCATTTTCTTTGAGTCTCCTAGCGATATTTTCTTTTTCTTTGTTCAGGTCCTCTTGTTTTGAGCATATCGTTTTTGCTCTACCGTACAAGCATTTTGCCACACCTAACTTCACGTTACACAGCTAACCTAAACAGGGAAAGGGTAACCGAAAAAGAAGAACCTAAATATACAGCGATAATACCATATATACAAGGTACCTCAGACAAAACACGACATGAGTGGTTTGAAATAGGCAATAATGTATGAATTTTGTTGTCAGGTTGAAAATGAATAATCGAAAGATAATTCATAGCCAAGGGCGGCAAATTATCTACAATGTGTACGAATTTATGAAAAAAGAAAAAGAAGGAACGATGACAATACCATTATCCCAATTACAAGAATGTGTTGCTGAAGAAACCGTTCTAGACAAGCTACTAGTTGAAAATGGTCATGCTGTCCTTCGTCTCCCTTTGTATCACTCTGAATTAAATCCCATTGAAAAATCGGATAGCAGTGAGGAATGTGACATTTCAAATGGAAGGTGTTAAGCAATTGGCAATGAAGAATTGAAAAAAATTACAGCTGAGAACTCGAAGAAAGTGTGTGAATATGTGGAGAGTGAATATTTAAAAAAAGGAGTGATATTGGATGATGTTACCTTTACAATGACATTTAAATGAATTTTTAAAATGAATTTGTCATTAATCAGAAATCAATGTATGATATATTTGTTAAATAATATTAGTGAAAACAAATTATGACTGGTTAGTTTATTATAAATGCATACATTCAACATATTCAGCACAAGTCAGGTACACCATTATTACTGACCACTGGTGAACATCACAAATACATTATAATGGAAAAAAAGAACTTATTTAACTTAATGGTAGATATCCATTGCATTCTAATTTTTGAACAAAAACTTATTTCAGATTATATACCACTGATTTAGTCCTTCTCATTTGGAACTAGTCACCATGTCTACTTTATGATGTACCTATTGTTTTTTAAGATAACTCAAATCTGTATATATTGATCTAAAGCACAGCAAATAATGAATTAATAATGCATTGTTTTTAGATCTCAAACGTGCATGTAAATGAGATCAATTTAGCTAAAGTATAGTAAATAATGAGTAAAATTTTCAATTAGTGCACATATTATTTACATACAAACATAACGATATCCCGACGCACACCTCACTACCCGTTGAATGAATGGTATTTTATATTTTATATTACAGTTAAAAATAGAAAAATAAAATTAAACTTGGCAATTATCTATAAAACAATTTCAAAGTGACCACCATTATTTGCATTACAAATACATTTATTAATTGAGCTTCTGTAATATTTTGAATTACGTAAGTTATTGCATTTTTAATTCATCAATTGTATGAAGGCGTGTCTTGTAGAATTTATTTTTAAATGTCCAAATAGAAAATAATCCAGTGGAGTAAGGTTAGGTGATCTTGGGGGCCAAACTCACGCACTTATAACTCTTTCATCAAAATGTTCACGTTTGATTAGCTGTATGTGCAGTTGCGTTATTATGCTGAAAATATCCATGTTGGAGCTCGTCATCGTGCAGTTGATCAATGAAAGGTTCCAAAATAGTTTTGTATCGAGCCGCAGTTACTGTGCCTTTAAAGAAAATGGGACCTACAATTCTTCTTCGTGACATAGCAGCCCAAACACCTATTTTCACAGGATGTAAAGTAGTTTCTTCAAAAACGTGTGGATTTTCTGCTGACCACATACGGTAATTCTGCGAATTCACATAACCAGATAAATGGAACCAAGCTTCATCCGTAAAGAAACTAAGTTTAGTATTTCGTCATCTCTCAAGTTGTTGTTGAACCATCGGCAATATTCTAAGCGCTTTTGAAAATCTAAAGGTAGTAATTCTTGCACAACCGTTATTTTGTAAGCATGAAAATGTAGTTGACGTTTGACTGCTTTATGGCATGTACCATAAGAAAGACCTGTAACAATTGCTTATATTGAAATATGTACAATGTTGTCAATCTAACTTTACTTATGTAATATTTTGGTTTTAAGATTCTTTTATTTTATTGCTTACACATTCATGTCAACCGTGTTTTGTATAATGCAAAATTACCTGTTTGCTGGGCCAATTGTCTTAAAGGTTTTGTCAGGACTTCTTTCCAAATGTGTGTGTACATTTTCCACTATGTCCTCTGTAAGTACAGTTTGCGACCCGTAGATTTTCCCTTGCAAACACTACCATGCTCATGAAAACGACTAACAATTCTTCGAATGTGTCGGCATAAAACATCATAATCTAATTCGATGTTCTGAAAGTGATGTTGATATTCTTCAACACAATCGTACTGAATACTTCCAGTTTCCATCTACATCTTTTTCGCCGTTTCGAAAATAAGCTTCCAAAATAAACTTGTCTTGCTCCACAGTAAAAGGCATTATAACCTAAAAAATTTATTACGAAAAAGGCATAAAATACACGAATAAATTTACCTTGAAAGTCCTGGTTAATTTATTAATGAGTTTTGAAAAAAACTATTTTATTGTAATACAAATGTAGATAAAGGAAAAATCTATGTACGTTTATGAAATGTCAATCGAAGATGAAATAAATATTTGTGCCTAATTTCACTAGTAACTTGGAATAAACTTTTGATAAAAATTCTGTAAAAAGCAGTTTTTTTTCGGTCATTCATTGTTGATATCCCGGTATAAGCTTGACTTTCAGTGTGTGGTGATACACAGATGTTCATTTTCTAAGAGTAAATACAGCATGAGAGAACATATCAATAAAACGACTCATACATAAGTGCGACATAGGCTGCCATTTAATGTGCACCTTTACGGTGTTGCCAAACAAATTCTAGATATCTGCGTCATAAAATGAAAGAGAAAAATTGGTGTGGTTGGTTACATAATATGCGGTATATCATAGAAGCAGACGAAAGCGGGCACTACATTCCATCGATTAAGTGGCTTAACAAACATTCCTATGCGAAATACCATCATTTATAACCTAAAATAATCATAATTAAAATACATGATTGTCTTAATTTTTGAAATTGCCATTTTCCATATTTACTTCTACTCATTGGCGATGTTGACTGGATTTATCAATTACTTATGTAGACTTCTATTCATTTATTACTTATTTTGCGTTAAATCCAGGTAGCCAAAGACACTCAGTTGCATTGATAAGCAAAATAATTTGGCTAAAACAAGATTAGAAAATTCGAAAACAAGTGTAGGTTTAAAAGAACGTATTTTTTGGAATAAAATTGTTATTAAAATGTTAGGGACAAAAATTGTGTAACTCCTAATAAAGTAAGTAATATTGTGGATGAATTTGGAAGTAACCATAATCTCATCGATCAACTTATTAACCAAACTGTTGGAGGACACGTAGAAAACCAATACAAATATGTACAATGTTGTGAAAACGTTTCAATAACTGTTTTCCGCATCCTACAAAACTATCCAATTGGTATTTCACGGTTGGTGCTCAATCTGAAAAGAAATATGTTTGTTTCTTAACATTAGATAAACGGCTTTATTAATATTGAAGGTCGCACATGTAATTAGAACCCTTTTATACGTTTTACATTGTTGGGCCATTTGTAATTCGAGCTTCTAATTTTTGTATTGAATCGAGAAGAAGAAGTATAGTTAGCCCTTCGAAAAATTGTTCCTTTTAAACTGTAAATTCTTTAATTAAATACATTATCATGAAGCTCTTCTTTGTTGCATAGCAAATATAAAAGATTAACCCTTATCGGAGTGCATACGTACTGTTCGGGTTCCCAAAAATAATTGAATAATCAATTATGGCTTATACTAAAGCATTCACATTTATTACTTTTAAATAAATTAATTTAGCATAAATCAACTCATTAAATTCCTGAACTACAAATTTCTTTACGGTAACTTGCATTAATATTGTTCTTTATATTAAAATTACATATTGTTGAAATTATTTGATAGGTATTCTGTTTTCAGCATGAATACCTCTAGGATCAGATTTTATTCAATAAAAGAACTCAATGTTTAATTGAATGACTAATAACGGAATATTGTTAATCTAAATACATAGAAGAAAACGTTTTAATTACTTTAAGGAAAGAAAATTTCTTTATTTACATGGATATGTTATTCTTTATTTGGATTAGAAAGTCAATTAAATGGTATCTTACGCTTTTATCACTATATCCTCTTTCGTAACGTGTAGATCATCAAATGCTGCATATCATCGCCGCCTTCACGTTTATATGGTAGATTCACACCTTACTTTTCTTCGCAGCAATATTATTTTATAAACGTTAGCTTGTTAAATATACACAAATAATGGCGATGCTGTAATACCGTATTCTTTATATCGGATTGCACTGTTGGTGGTGTAGCTGTTGTGTGGACTGTCCTGTTGTCGCTCAATTGTGGCTAATGTCCTGCGCATCTGAAATAAATAGAAACTAGTGTTAGATGTGTGGATACCTTGTCGGTGTTAACAGAACAGAATTAAATTATCGATACTGTATACTTAACTAGGACACCAGTCTTCGCTCCGGACCGTTGTATGATTACCCGAAAAGGGCAACCACCTCTCAACCGTGTGAGAGGATCACTCCCCACATGTCCATCGCATTTTGTGCCTGAGCGAGCGCCGCTGCCTCCTTGCAGATGACAGGTAAGGCCTTCTCCATATCGAGACCTCCGAGGAGGCCCCATATGGCGTCGAACCCTAAGGCGGGTTGGGCACGTGGGGTAACGATAGCAGCGAGAGCCGCTCTCGGTACTTCTGCCTTCTCAACCTTGCCTGCCATCCCTCGGGCGTAACTGACGCCGATCCAGGTTGAAGAAGACGCTGCAGCTAGGCAGCCCCTGTAGCTAAAGGGTGATCCCCACCGCAGTTAACACATTTAGCGCGGTCTGTACGGGGTTTCGTGCATTCACTGGAGTGGTGATCTCCGGCGCACTTTACACATTGTGCTACTGCCCTGCAGCAACGCTGTGCGTGACGGAAACCTTGACACCGGTGATACTGCCCGATACCGGATTTCCACCGCAAATCCTCAACAGTCATGAGGAGGCGGGCGACGTGCAGCACCTCCCGGATCTTCTTATTGTCTTCCTCGGTCGTCAACTCTCCCATCACGAGGAGGATCGGGCGTCCTCGCTGTTTTATCCTGCAAACAGAAAGTACTTTAATATCTTTCATTTTTAGCTCTGAGCTAACGTCCATCTCGGATAGTTCCACGGGGACGCTGCGTATCACTACCTTAGTCAATCGCTCGCTCTTTGCCTGATAGGTGTGACACGGAGTACCACATCTACCCATATATCTCATCAGCCTATATCTGTCCTGGAGTGAAGCAGGCTGGATCCGGATTCCCTCACTGAAGGCCTTGGCTTTCGTGAAGGCGATCCGTTGTCGGTCCATTTCTCGGGAGAACGCGTACCAGTTCTCCTTCTAACGAACGAATACCGGCGGCACTTTCTCCCTGGTGTCTTCTCGTGCCGTTGTCTGCTCTATGGCTGCAGGGCTGTCGGTGAAGGGTTCCAGGGCCTGGAATCCGTTGTCCGTGAGCGGCCGCGTTCGCTGGCAAACCTTCGTTGTCTTCTTCGGTTTCTTTTCCTGTCTCTTGAAGTCATCATCGGTGGATCCCTGGCTAGTTTCCCTCTGGATCGGTGCGGGAGCGACGACGGACGCTGACGGAGCCGTTAGTGGTGATTTCACTAACGGGGCGACGTCTGGCGGCGGCGTCTTATTGTGTCGTCTCTTCCTCTGTCGCAGTGGTGATAGTAGACTGCCTGGCTTCAAACCATACCATATCGGCTCGTCGATGCTTGCTATCCCTCCGGCGTCACCGAAGTTGTCCCAGACCGCGTCGTCGAGCTCTTCACACAATCTGCGCATCATTGTAATAATGACGCGAGCTGATTGATTTTGTTTGTAAATTTAAAATTATCGATGTTAATTGATCGGATCCCAACTTTAGGATGACTCGGCTTGCGCAATGAAGATCACTTTTTATACCCGCTCGATCATTCGCGATTCACCAGCGTCACTTGTTATCTTTTGAATCTTTGATTTTCACTAATTCACTCAAAATTCGCACCAATCTTATGTTGCTAGATTTAACTTACCAAGACTTATTCAATACACTTATTTATGTATGCTGTAGAAGTATTTCTATACCTACAAGTATTACACAATTAGACGGTTGCTACAGGGCGGACTTATATGAGCCACGACTGACTTCCTTTCCCCTTATTCCGCACACCTTCATTTCAGGCCGTTTGATACCTTAGTAATATTTTTAATATCAATTATAAAAATAATTTAAACTTTTTTTCTTCTTCTAACTTGTATATAGTTTATTAATAAAAAAAAAGTAATTGTTCTTTTCAGCATTTGCTAGATACAGGGCGTTTGTAACAAAATGGTGCGAAATTAAAAATTCAACATAATATACATACCGCGCGACCCGAATCATCTCTGGTTGCCCGAGTTGTACATATGCTATTAACACAACAAACTCTTCAATGCTATGGAGGTGTACATTCGCCTTGAGACATAGGCAACGGCTAATTTCCTTTCTCATTATGCGGCATACATACTTACCTTCCAAAGTGGTACCTCAGTAACATTTTTAATATGTATAAAAATAATTTCAATGATTTTACTATAATTAAAATACTTCTTACTGGTATTTAATTTCTTTTCAGTGTTTGCAAAATAGCGCGAAATCCAAAATTCAACTTAATCTGTACAAGTCCCATTACATACACCGATCATAAGCCTTTTAGCAAATAAAGCGTTTGTATAAGTATTATGTCAGTTTATTTAAAACGAAGCTTGGAAAGTACATTTGTGTTATTGTTGAATGAACAGCCACTGACCCCTATTTCACTAACATCAAGCCAACGAAAAGGTTTGCCTACTATATTCATTCTTTAAAATTTCAAAACAGGCAGTTTGATGCTGTTAAACAAAAAAAATGTAATTAAAATTCCCAATCAGAATTGAAAGCATAATAAACACCAATCTGTTATGCAATTGTCATGATTCTAATCTTAAATAACTTAAAATATACATAACCGATCGGGATGGTACTCTACATTCAGGGTTATTGGTTCTATTAAAATTTTGATGACGATCTATTAATAAATAAAAGTCCTTTATAGAAGGAGCTAATGTTTATTTTGTGAATATTTCGAAAACTGCTATCTTTACTGAAAAAAAAACGAAAATATCTTTATTAAAGATAATTAAATGTTTAACAAGTTTTCTTTTTTGATTTTTTAGGGCCTAGTTTAGTTGAGTAGTATCTAAACCCTAAACAATAAAAAAAGTCGCGAAAACTTTATGACAAGTAACCTTTTTTAAATGTAATTCAATTCTAGATAAGTATCACTTGCAAAAGCTTCCAATACGAAAGTTAATAAGCTTTAAAAAATAATTTGAACGTCTTATATAAGTAGTTATATCACAGAATGAAAAAAGCTTTCAACAGCAGATTGTTTAATATACATTTAAAAACTCCATTAATACTCCATCCATAATTTATAATGCTTACGTTCTTTTCAGGTGCCGAACTTTTATATACGAAAATCCATACGAGGGAAATGGAAAAAAAAACGATTTACAAATGACAATCCAATATGCAGAGGATTGCAAGTCGATTTTAAAAGTGCCAATTCGTTATTCCATTCCACGTAAAACGCTGGAGTATAGAATCAAAAATGGAAACGTTGGGAGTCCCAGCCCCATGAGGTTACCCTGTCTTTTTGAAAAAGCAAACGAAGAAGGGTTAGTGAGATATTAGATCTATGCAAGCCAATGGGTTTTTGAATGGGTAGAGATGACGTGCGCAAGTTTGCCTTTTATTTTTCCAAAAAAATTGGAGTGAAGCGCACATTTGATGGAGAAAAAAGATTTGCCGGATATCCATTGCTTGCCAGCTTTTTGGGGGACTACAATGAGCTCTCAGTTAAAGCAGCAAGGAGTAAGTTTACATGAGGCTCGAGGAATAAACCAAGAAGAGGTCTCTAAGTACTGCGGCCTTCAGGAGTCGATATTAAAGCAGCATGCGCTCTTTGCTAAACCTCTAGCTGCGTTCAATGCCTACGAAACTGAACTTAGAAAAAGGATCAAAGGTTGTATCAACAATTACTTCTGGGGAGCAAGGGAACCTGTGACAATTATAGCATGTTGTAATACTGAGGGAGTGAAGCGACGGGACGTTACCCGGTTCATCCATAATAATGCCTCTAAAAAATCAGCTTACGTGTATAGTGAAATCTTCTTTTTATTGCATGATGAACCTTTTCACTCGCAAAAAAGCCAAATGGAAAGGTCATCAGTTGGAACGTGGGAGTTTTGTACAAGTAACGACATAATTTTGTTGTGCTTTTCAAGTCACACTATCCATTACCTCCAAACTCTCGATCGAGGAGTATTCAAGGTTCTTAAAAACTACTTTTATTCAGCTCTAAAATTATACACTCGAAGTAATTCGGGCCGTATCATTAATAGATTAACATATGGAGAATTATTAAATACTGCTTGGGGCAAGACATCAATACAGTAGATTGCTTCAAATGAATTCAGGATTTTTGGTGTTTACTCCTTTAATTCGTTTGCCATACGGGACTATGCCTTCTTTAGTAAGGCTGGGGAACTTTCCTTAGGACTGCCAGCAAACATACCTGCTGCAAATTCCATCAATTCATCTACTTCAAAGAGCACTTTGTCATTACGAGAGTTCCGCCAATATCAACAGAGCTAATTTCCTCAGAATACTTGGAGCCAATTCCCTCAATATCAACAGAGTCAATTTCTCTCATCCTCAACATCAAATTTCATGAAACCAACCCCCTCAATATCAATAAAGGAAACAACAACAAAACTGATCTTAGAAATTTCACCAATATCAAAAATCAATTCTACATTAGTAGAGAATCCAAACGCACTAGTGTTGTGCTTTCAATTAATATATGCTTGCTGTTGTAAATGGTTTTAAAATTAGTTTAATTTTCGTTTAATGCAATAGGAAATTAATTGTATCACAAAGTAAGAGAATTCATTAAACTTTTACACTGATAACGAAATGTTACTGTAATTCAATATTAAAAGACATAGTTCATTCTGCTCAGTAGACAAATTAGATCTGTAATTAAATGTAGTAATATTATGCAGCTATAACTAGAATGATTCTCTCTGTGTAACAGGAAGTAGTTTATTAACAGTAGGTAAACATCTTCGCATTTGAGATTTCATTATTTTTCCCAATAAAATTGAACAAGGTTGGTAAAATACTAATAGGCCTTAATTGTGTAAGGTTATTTAGCTTAAACATCTTGGGTAGTGGTCGAACCAAAGCAATTTTCCAAATAGTGACCTATGACAAAAGTTATAAAATATCGGTAGTGTATGGCATTATAGTTGCAACATAGATGCATTAATACATCATAACACTGATTGCATTTGAAGTAATAGAAACGTTCTGTTTCTTGTTCCAAGACTGCCTGAAATTTAAATTGTTGAATGGCCACTAACGACTGACTTATTGAGGTAATAATGTATAGTGGCATTACAATTCTGTGGTTCTATATTTGTACTACCAGTGAATTTTAATTATATATGTTTAGCAGCCATTACCACAAATCTTCAACAGCTGCTGCAAAAGCATTTCTTGAAAATGCTCATGTTGATGTCCAGTTGCAAATAGGGCACCATAAGACGATTGAAGAAAATAAACAAATATTGTCAGCAATTATTTCATGCATAATATTTTGTGGAATTCATGATTTGCCGCTTAGAGGAAAACAAGGAAATGAGGGAGTTTTCTTTGACCTTTTAAATTTGAGGATTGACTGGTGATGAGAAGCTAAAGAGCCACTTGGATAAATGTCAAAAAAACGCAGTCTATACCTCACCAACAATTCAAAATGAGATCATACAATTATGCGGTGAAGTTATCAAAGAAAAATAATCGAAGACTGTAAACGGGCAAAAGCGTATGCTGTAATGGCTGATGAAACAGCAGATATCGCTGGAAAAGAGCAGCTTTCTATTGGATTAAGGTTCTATGATGAAAGCCAAAAATAATCAGGGATGAATTTGTAGGCTACATTGAGTTAAAATGTCAAGATGCTTCTACAATCGCTAGCGCAATTCAAAGTTTTTAGAAGATAATAATTTTTCCGCCGATAATTGTGTGCGATTCGGATTTGACGGGTGTTCCACGATGGCCGGCAAAGAAGGTGGAGTACACGCCATTCTTAAAAAAGTACGCTAAATCTTTATTTTTCCATTGATGCAGCCACAGACTAAATCTTGTGGTCAATGATACTAGCAAGCTACCAGAAATAAGAAACACAATTGCAACGGTTAAAGACACAATAACCTTCTTTCGTGAATCGTCAGCCCGTAGGAAATCGGTTCCAAATCTTTCAAGGCTCTGTGAGACCAGATGGTCGGAAAAATATAAGCGCATAAAAAATTTCTGAAAGCTTCACTGACATTGTTAAAGCACTAGAACATCTATCTGTCGAAGGAAACTATGCAACAAGAAAATCTGCCTACCAACTGCACTGTGCAGTTACTAAACCAATATTCATCTTAGGCTTAAACATAATTGCAAGATACTCTGCAATTTTGGAACCCGTTGTAAACGTAAAGGTAAAAGTATGGATTTGGTTATGGTGAAGAAACATATTGATGATATTCTAGATGTAATCAAAGAAGGAGGTCGGAAATGTTTCTTATGAATTATTTAAAAATCACTTGATATCGCAGAGAAAGTAGGGGTTGAGTTGTCAGTACCACGAGTCACTCAAAAGCAAGTACACATAAGTTATCTCACCATCTGAGTCTGCAGTTGAATACTGGAAGCGGTCAACAATCATCCTCTATCTTGATTCTTTAACTTCGTCTTTGGATGCTAGATTCTCCAACGAAAATACACCTGTTTTTGCTTTAACTTATCTTCATCCTTCAAGCATGCTCAAAATGGTTTCAAAAGATTTAAAAATAATGCAGAATCTTTCATGGAATTTTATAAGTTGGGTGATGTCTCTGCAGAATTAGATTTGTGGTACAATATGTGGAAGAAAAGAATTTAGCAGAAGACAAATTAAAGGACATTGAAGTGGCTGCACTTTTGGAGGAAGCTAATGTTTTTTCCCTGCAACAAGGTACGCACTGCTAATATTAAGTGCTTTCCATCCACTACTGCTACCGTGGAAAGATCGTTCAATACCCTGCGAAGGGTAAAACCTGGCTCAGGAGTACAATGTGTGATGACAGACGCACTGGGTTGTGTTTGATGAGAGTGCATCGAAAATTTTGAAGGAAAATCAGGACTGCATAGTGAAGAAAGTTTTGGATAAATTTAGTTTAAACCCAAGAAAAATGTTATTAGTTTAATTTAAGTATAATTAAAATCTCAAAGTTTTGTTTTCATTTGCCTTTTCTTTTTATCCTAAAATTTTACATTTTGAACGACCATGGACCATGGTTTGCCCCCCCCCCCCTGTTATAAATCCTGGCTACGCCCTTGAGACAAGTATTAAACATCACTGCAATATAAAGATTTGAATCAAAATGATTGAAGTAATAAATGAAATTAGGTTTTATACTTCCTTATGTTTAGTAATTAAGTATGTACAACTTCATAATCTAATCAGTTTCAAACAATAATAAATTCCAGTTGTTTATTGACAGTGTGACTATGCATTTTTAATAATTACCTATTAAAAGATATTCCTGGTTCTTTTTTATAGCTGTAACATTCATAGCCAAAAGCAGAACAGTTCACCATTATTAAGAATTCACAATACACTTCATTAACAAAACTTTTCGGTAAAAACACTAAAACTTAACCGTGTTAACCAGTTTGTTTACCACATAATCAATGGCGGCTGGACCAATTGTGGTAACAAAACAGAAGTATTGCCTGATATACATGCGCGGTATCCTCTTTTTTTACTTAATCTAAGGATAAAAAAGAGGATACCGCACATGTATATTCTCTTTTGTTACCACAACCACAGATGTATACACACTAATATATCTGTGCCACAACCAATTCATTCGCCATGGCATAGATTATGTGGTAAACAAACTGGTTAACACGGTTAAGTTTTTAGTGTTTTTTTTACCGAAAAGTTTTGTTAATAGTGTATTGTGAATTTTTAATAATGGTGAACTATTGTGCTTTTGGCTGTAAAAGTTACAGCGATAAAAGGAGCCAGGAATATCTTTTCATAGGTAATTATTATAAATGCATAGTCAGTAAATAACTGAAATTTATTATTGTTTGAAGGTGATGTGAACTGTGTCCATTGTTGTACTTACTAAACATAATCAAGTATAAAACCTAATTTAAGTTATTATTTCAACCATTTTCATTCAAATCTTTTTACTACTATGTTAATTTATTTTGTAGTATTATGCCAATATAGCAGTGGCGTAGATAATTTTATTCATACTTGTCTGTAGAAGTACTAATTTCAAATTTTAAGTAAAATGAGATAATTGGCATGATATGTAAACCTATGTAAACAATGAACATAGTTTAATAGGACCTTTATTGCTACTAGTCATATCCTAATACGCCACAGTGCTACACAGTTATGTGCCAAGCGGTAACAGGCAGAATTGGAATATTACGCGTCCTCTCTCTTTCCTTGTCTAAGATTGAGACTGAATTTCGTGACTGTTTTGCTGTCAATTTAGGCGAATTAGGATGTGCAAATTTAATGAAAATGAATACTGTAGATAATGACATCCCTGTGAAGTCAAAACCGTATTTGCTGCAGAGCGTAAAAAAATATCAGACATAGTGCAAGAAACGTTTTGTTTTATTTTTCAGGAGCTCGAACCATTCAGAATGGCCGAGGTGTTATCAAACAAATTTAGTTCAATATGTTGAATATGGATAGGAGGAAATGTTAGGCGAGGAAACATTTCTTTTGGTAAGAGAAGAGGATGTCTATTCATCTCCAGAGCGTCGTTGTGTCCAGTTGAATAGTCCGCACAAATTGTAATTGCATTGTTTCTTTTTCGAACTACTACTATTGGTGCGGCCCACTTAGAATAATCAGTGCGTGAAATTATTTTTCGTTTTTGAGTCTTGTTAGCTCTTGATCACCTTGAGGTAATACGACATAAGCGGCAGGGCGTTTATTGCGGTAAATTAGTTGCACTCCCGGTTTAAGTAGTAATGAAACTACAATTTTTAAACAACGTCCCATTTTGCTATCAAAAACATCAGGAAATTGATGTTTTAAATCATTTTCAGAAATCACTGACGTCTGTTCTGACACTTTATTGCAAAACGAACTAACCGGTTCAATCTAAAGTCGAAATTCTTCTATCCAATCAATGTCCACTATGCCAAGGCTTGATTTAACCATAAAGCATTTTAACCGTTTTTTAACTGTGCACCAAAATTCTTTGATAAGGTTAAGTCTATCGCTAGATGCATCTTTTGCTAAATAACCTGTGACTTGAGACTGGTTGTCCAATTAGATTGCAAGTCTGTTAAGAAATAATGATAATATCGCTACCTGTGTCTACTTGAGGCTAGATTGGTGCTCCATTAATTGTAAGATTGACAAATTTGCGTTTATTTGCATTGACTTGGTTCACACTGGAACTATTTTCACATCATTTTGTTGTGCTTTTTAAATGTACAAAATTTTTCAAACAGTAGTTATCCACAAAACCAACAGGGATTTTAGGAATATTTTTATTGTAATTTAAATTCCTTGAGGGTTGATGGTTTTGATTCTTCTGTATTGAACCAACTGAAGATTTTTCACTACTTCCAACCATAACAGTAAAAGAGGGTTACTTATCCCTCACCACTTTTAATCGGATGACGTAACAATTAAAATGGTCCACGTGGCCCGCTCTTCACCTACGTGGCTACGCCCACTTTCAACTGGTCTACGTCTCCTGGTTTCAGATTGGTCCTTAGACTCCGTCCAGTCTCCAGGCTCTGTGCTCTGGTTGGGGGCCTAAGGCGCTGTATTCTGATTGGTTGGTTTTGTTTGTTTGTGAAGCCATCGTGTGGTGTATTTTTAAAACTAATGAATGTTTTCTGTAATAGAGGTTTATCATGGCTCCAGCTACTAGTATATTTTTAAAAGTAGATGTCTGATGTCTGATCGTGGTTCCATCTAGCGGTATATTTTAAAAGTAATGGAAGGTGGAAAAGTGGCGCCATTTAGTATTCTGTAAAAAGCTAATTGCAGATTTCTGTAATAAGGTCTGGTCGTGGTGCCATTTTAAAATTATCGGAAGGCGGTAAAACTTAAAATTGGAAATAGCATTCTGAACTATACTAGGGTGCCGTAACTAGGTTTGTGTCTGCGTGTACCTTCTTTCAGTTGTCTTGTCTACACCCCTTTCCGTCTTTGTTATAGCAGAAATGAAAAGGGTAAAAGGTTTTAATACATACATGCTACTAGAGTAGAGAGTAGTCGCATTATTGATCCGCTCATAATTTAATCAAATATTATTAATTACTTAGTGGGTCATAAGTATTATAAATTCTGTGAAATGCCCATACTTAAAAATTGTTAGACGTGTGATGCAAATATTAACTTCCATAAAGATAATGTGCGCGTTTGGGATAAACGAGCTAATCGAAAGAAATAAACGAGCCTATAATGTGGATGTTTTCAACTTAAAAGAACAGGATCAAGGCGTAGCAATCTGAGATAAGGATATACTACAAATAGGAAACACATTAAATGTGGACGCTTCTACAATATAATTCTTTCGTTTAGGTGAACCAATTTCTCGTAAAAATTGCCCAGTAAAGATCATATTACAGAACGAGACTTAGGCAAGAAATATTCGTAGCATCGTTGACTGAAAACTTACATTTTACTCAATGGTAGCATTGACATCAATGCCAAAGACAATCTCGTAAGGCAAGTATAGGGGGTATGAGCGTGTGTGTGCGTGCCTGTGTTTAAATCCATTCATCAAATTAAGCGATAAAGCCGTTATTGAAAATAGACAAATACTTGGGAGGGGGGGGGGGGACAAATATTCAAACGCCTGGGAGTAAAAAAAACGCGATGCAAGTCTAAAATACTGATTTGAAATCAGCTTCTTTCAGTCTTATTCGATTTAATGCAAAAACAAAAACAAGATGTACGTCTAAGGGTAAGGGCGAAATCAATAACAGCCATTTACCACATATGACTCATAATTAAATTGTCTACAGTGTTGTCAGCCAAAAACAATTGATTTCATTGATTAATCGATTTGCTTGACGGTGTCTTGTGAGTTAGTATGCATACGGCTTAGTGTTAGTATTGTCAGAAGTTAGTATATTTGAGTTGAGGGTTAGTTTTTGCAAGTTGTAGCTTAATTCAATTGAATTGGAGTCTGTTTTTGAAGTGAGAGTTGTTTTTTGCAAGCTGTAAGTTAAACCAAGTCAGCGTTTTTGAAGTGAAGGTTGTTTTTTGTATAAGTAGTTATTCAAAATAAATGTCTGGGGTTAGATAAACAAATGGTCAAATGACTGGTGGGCAAATTCAAATTCCCCGTAGTTCCTCAAAAGCAAAGGTCTACTCGTTTACCTTCAACCACACAAATCTACTTTTAAAAATAAGTGTAATCCAATTAGAGCCATCAACAAAGAACATGTACACCTCAATTGCATGTTTCAAAGTCTATTTGTCTTTCTCGTAATTAAGTAATTGGGGGTTTTCCCAGACACTAGAAGAAATGCAATAGCGAAAGTTGTTAACTACTTTATATTAATAATTGTTGGAAATCATTCAGTGATTTATATTGACCATTTAAAAATATACTACTAGGTAAAGCCACGAAGAACTTCCATAACAGAAAACATGCATTAGTTTAAAAATACACCACTAGATAACGTCACAAACAAACAAGTCTGCTTTTAAAAATAAGTGTAATCTAATTAGAGGGATTTTTTGTCACGCGTAAAGAACGTGAAAATCATATAATCCGAATCCGTTTAACTTTCATAAAGATTTCACCAATACGATTATTGACAACAACCCTGGTAAGTGCTCGTTTTTTATTTTAACCCTTACCCCTTATTTTATTTACTTTATTTAATTGTTAGAGGCCTGATTTCATGTTTGGTTATATTTGTTATTGTATAGGCATTTTTACTGATTTAATTGTAAAACGTATTTTTATCACTGTATGCAAAACTCGACAATAGTGTACACGTTAATTTGAGCGATATTATTGTTATTATGGTTGTCTAATGATAATGATGAGCGTGGGTAAAATAAAACAGAGTCCTATAGCTGTCTTACGAAATGAAATCGGTGTTAGTTTCAAAATGCTTGTTGATTATCAAAATTGTATATGAAGGTCAGCTTGTTTATTTACCCCCGGGGTATTTGCCCGTTTTCAAAACGAGATAGTACGTTCAAGCTTGTTTATAAATCTAGGGCCCTTTTTGCCAAAAGTATTTCCGAATTTGAGTGATATTATTATTATTATGGTTGTCTAAATGATAATGATAAGCGTTGTGTAAAATAAAACACAAGAGTCCTATAGTTGCCTTACAAAACGAAATCGGTGTTAGCTTCAATTTCAAAACTAAATATTGCATTCAAGCTTGTTTATAAATCTAGGACTCTTTTTGCCAGAGGTATTTCCGATAAGTCAATCCCTGTATGCAAAATAATATAGTGGTCTGATTTCGAGTTTGGCTATATGTGTTAGTGTATAGGTGTTTTTACGAGTTTAACTGTAAAACGTATTTTTACCACTGTATGCAAAACCTTGCAATAGTGTTAATTAGTACTAATCCGATGCTCGTATATTGACAGTAATGCCAAAGGCTGTATTTTTGAATTGTAAGCTGATATTTGCAAGCTGTAAGTTATGATTTGATTGATTGAGGTTGAATTGATTGAGATTGATTTGCTGATGATCGACTGTTTTCCCACGACGCCCTCACGGTTAGGGAGAGTACCAACTCTGAGTGTCGGTTAGCCTTATCTACAAAGTAGGTGGTCGCTCATAGGAGCTAGGTATATACAGTGGGAGAATCGTTACCTGAAAGTTATGAAGAATTGTTAGCTCAGCTTCTTGTTTGATTTGATTGTGATTGATCTGATTGCTTGATTTGATTTGATTGAGAGTGATTTGTTTAAGATTGATTTGCTTAATTGATTTGTTTGATTGATTTGGTTTGATATGCTTCGGCTGATTTTATTGGCCGATCGATTGATTTGATTAATTTCTGTTTTTTGACAAGGGCGATTTCAAATTTCCAGCCAAAACAAAATGGCTGTCAAAATTTAATTAAGAATCGTAATTAAAAGCAGCTTAATAACGACTTAGGGCCTTCAGGATTGTTTATAAATCTAAGGCCCATTTTGACAGAGGTGTTTCCGCTAAGGCAGATCTTGTATGTAAAATATTTTAATTAACATTTTTCCATTCCCAATAACGCCAGCCCCTATTACAGAAAACATTCACTAGTTTTAAATCTCAAAATAGTATTACTTATAATAAATGATTAAAACCCTTTATCTTTTTTATAAACAGATTAATAACGACTTAGGACGTTCAGGCTTGCATATAAATCTAAGGCGCTTTTTGACAGAGGTGTTTCCGCTAACGCAGATCTTATATGTAAAATATTTTAATTATCATTTTTCCATTTTCAATACCGCTAGCCCCTATTACAGAAAACATTCATTAGTTTTAACTCTCACAATAATACCATTTATAATAAATGATTAAAACCCTTTATCTTTTTCATTTATAAATTTAATTATGACTGATAATTAACACCAAAATATATTGTGCGTAACAGTGTGTTGAGACGTCCTACCTTAAAAGTTAGTGTTAGACCCCCTTATTTCAAATTTCCCGGTGTTACCATTGCAGGGTCCTGTATGTACTGTTAAGTTATACTGCTAGGTGGCGCCTGCTATATTACAGAAAACATTCATTAGTCTATACACAAATTGTGGGGCAAGGGGGCCACGGCAAGGGCGGTAAGACCCGGAAGCAAGCTCAGAAAGCATGTCTTACAAGATAGAATTAGGACCCCTTATTAGAATACGAATTTAAATGCCCCGCCATAACCTATCAGAATGTAGAGACTGAAATACAAATTCAAATTTCCTGCGATCATTCATTTTTCTCAACGTCATATTTTTCGCTCTCAAACAACAATCAACCTATCCCAAATTTTCTTTACATCCTCACAATTCTTTGGAAAGACCCTAATTCATATTCAAATTCACTCCATATATTGTCCAGATCTATAGTCAACTTTTTATGAAAGTTTCACATACGCGCGAGTTTTCCTTCCGCACAATTTAGGAAATTGTAACACTATTCGTCCCTGGCCACATTTACAACAATTTTACCATCCTATTCCACACCGTACAGTGGCAAATTTCGGTAGCATCGTCTCAATAGGGGTTTTACCAATACATTATGACCCGATCAAATTGAATACTTTCAACTCAAAAATCATACAACATTTAAACACTCTTTTACATGATATATAACGTTTTACTACAATTCCAGTAGAATGTAGGTATACCTACTAATTTACATTATGTACACTACAAAAAAAAAATGTCTCGTGCAAACCCACGTTCATTTACCATTCAAAATACACAACACAAGACTGCATATGCACAGTGCGTCAAAATAATCTCACAAATTATAAGCCCAATCGCACTTTTGTGAATACGATCAACAATATCGAGAGCAGGTGAGGTCGAATTTGGGCCTTATACCGCAGAAAGAGTTGTCGGGAGGTAAAGTACTGCTTCGATCTGTATAAAAAGGCCTACTTTACCAGCAGCTGCTTTAGTAGCTAACAGAAGATAGTCAACCCATGATAGATTTGAAAATGTAGTCATTCCCAACATAGTAATAGAGTCTGAAAACTACAGATTTGAGCAATTCATACTTTCAACAGTATTTAAATGACATATCTTTTTTGGCGGGCACAAGGCGACGCTGAGTTTTGTTAGCATTAAATTTAACTAGAGTATTACTTTCTCTTTCAAGGATACGTTGAATGTCTTTGTTGATTAAAATAGCCATTTCAACTTTACGGTCTCCATTTAAGATAAAAGGTGCTTTGATGCGGGGTATTAGTTTTAAGTAATTTTAGAGCAGATGTTTTTCAACGGTTTATTCAGGAAGAAAAAACAACTATGCAAATAATATATCTTGACATACATTTTTTGAATTATTTTTCTTTCTTGTTATTAAAAAAAAACATAAGTTAACACCCCATTTTTACAATTATCAACTATATCGAAATCCTCACCAATAATAACCTCAGATTCAATAATTTAATGTAAAGTGGGGTAAATGCGTTTTTGGGGTAAGTGCACCATTTGCTTTTTAATTCAAAGTGATTTGCCTTTTGAAGGTACCATCTAGCGGATATTAATATAACCATACGGATCGAAAGACAGTAAGAAATTCGCTCATTGTATCGTTATCAAGGTAAGCATACTGTTGTCAGTTAGTTAATCATTTAATTTATATTTACAATTATCTGTATTGCATGGAAAAACAAGCTGATTATAACATAGCGTCCAACTGAGGCGGTAGATGCGCTTACCCCTAATTTTAGCAAGCTAGGGGACCACTTGCAGAGGGGTAAATCCATCTGGTAGATGCACTTTCCCCACAAGTGTTGGCTGAAATGGTAGGAAATGTTTGGAGAAAAGTACCTCTGAATATTATTCCTGAAGGATTCAAGAAAGGTTGCATCAAACCATTTAACAAAAATATAATAGATTTCGACAAGTTCAATCCACAACAATTGAAAAGATGGAAGGCTGCTGATCGGTATATTTCAGCAAGAACACAAGACAATGCAATAATCGTGAGTAGTGCAGGTACGTAATTTCATAAAACACAATCTACAGCAGATTAAATTACAGGATGATGTACAAGAAGAGGCAATAATCAATGAAGATGTACTTCATGAGAGGACACGAGACAACTCATTACTTGTAAGTGATATAGTAGATATATAAATCGATGAAATAAAATATATATAAAATTAATTGACAGGATAAGGCAGAAGAAGGGACAATAATCAATGGAGATGAACTGGTTGAGAGAGATGATGGTTCTACAGGACTCATAAATGGTAATGTCGCTTCAGTACTTAACGCCAACGGTTCCAGTAATCAAGCTGCTGAAACTGTAGGCGAAGCAGGACGAGTGGAATACAAACCAAGCCGTGTTTTGAAGAATTGTTACTTGACTTGGTTAAAGGAAATCGAATTAACGATATGCAGAAGACATCAAGATAAAGGATATGCCCAGGAGCCGAGTTGATAACAAGTGAGGCAGTCATGAAAAAACTTAAAGAAGCCAAAGAAAGTAGTAAGAAGACTCCCCGAAAAAAGAAGGCAAAGATTGAGCGCACAAAAAATTCTAATAAGGAAAATCGGAAGCCATCAACGAGCAAGAAATCAGGTGGAACATGCAGAAAATTTAATCTACGTTACGATACTACTGATAGTGATACTGATACGGAGCTCGAATTAGATGACGAAATGACTTTCTGGATGATATAGAAGAGGAGGATTTCGAGAAGCTCGATCCTGTAACCAATGATAATGTTGTTCAAATCGGAGACTGGATCCTCACAAAGCTATCTACAGAAAAAAACACTTTCCAATACCTCGCAGGTAAAATTGAAAGTATTCATTCTGCTTCAGGTCATCCAAATGTCAAGTTTTTCAGAAGGATAGAGACAAAGGTTCAGCACCCGAAACCATCTTTCACTTGGCCCTCAGTTGACGACATTTCTGAAGTTTCTGCAAATGACATAGTACATATTTTACCTCATCCCACACTTGGAAGAAGACACTTGGAAGAAGAAATGAAATAATATTTCCTGTTAGTTTTGTGGGATATAATGTTAATTTTGGAGTTTTGAATCATTAATAATTTTTTCTCATAAAAACTTATTTTCCTTCCTTGTCATTCCTGGGTAAGAATGTTATATCTTCCTTGCCAATTGTACAATTTCACTATATCAGATTCCATAACAATCTGTACAAGATGGTCTAGTTGCAGATGCCCCTTAAGTCGAGTTAAAGCTATTGAATGCAACAATAGCTTGCTATGGTGCACTTACCCCGAAATTGGGATAAGTGCACCCTGCCATTAAAATCAATACATTATCATAATTATCAACTCTTTTTTCATGTCTAAAAATATTTTGGAGGTTAGGGTTAATAGGCCATGAGTTAAGGTATGTATATGCACTTTCTTCATTCCTGTGAAGCTATTTCCAAAACATTGGTTAATGAATAAAGCTCAATTTTGCATTGGGGTAGGTGCAGTTACCCCACTTCAGCCTACTTCTCATTCTAACATTGAATCTGATACATTTTAAAACAAATTTTACATAACATAAGATCCCTAAATGCGCGGAGTTTTTTAACAGGGAGTGTTTTTTTTGTTAAAATGTCCGTAATTTGTTCTTCAGTAGGACAATATAAAAGTTCAATTGCATTTGACTGAACTTTTTCATTAATAAAATAATATCTTACGTCGATGTGCTTTGATCTTTTGTTCAACTGATTATTTATTATTAGCTTTATAGCACTTTGGTTATCTACTTTAAGTTTAATTTTAATGTCGTAACTGGTTAACTCTTGATTCAATGATTTTAGGTACAAGAGTTCTTTTACACAGTCTACCTCAGCAATATACTCGGCTTCCTCACTAGAAAGCGACAGTTTCGCTGCTTTCTACTACAACAGGATATTAATAGGATCACTGTTGATTCCATATTTAATACCACAGTTTTATTTATAGTTATTCTGGGTTGTTATTAGAAATCATTTCAAATCGTTCTGACAAATTTTTAAGGAAATTATTCATTTCGGTCTCATTGTTTCCTGTAAGTGAATTGATCTATATAAATGCCTAACATCAATGCATTAATTAATTTTTAAAAATATAACTTTCCAGCTTTAAAGCAACTAAACCATTATCTTTTAGATAATTTATAAACGTTTTATTTCATTCAAAAGGCGCTTGCTTTAATCCATATAATGATTTTAGTAACTTACATTTTACATACCACATTTGAGTGATCATTGTAACCTTCAGGTAATCTCAAGTAAATTTCATCAGAGAGGTCACTATAGAGAAGAGCAGTTTTTATGCCAAACTATTAATTAGATGGTTGTGATTAGCTGCTAAAGCTAACAAGATTCTTAGTGCACACATGTTCACTATAGGACTAAATGTTTCCTTGTAATCAACTCTATATTTTTGTTGACATCCTTTTACTACAAGTCTGGCTTTATGTCTTCCATTGTTTTGTACTTTAAATCTCCATTTCTAGATAGTATTTTATTGTCTTTTACTTCATTTTCATTAACTACTCTACAGGTTTTATTTTTAGTTCAAGAATCATTTTCGTCTTCGATTGCTTGTTACCATTTTACTTTGTCTTCACTGTTTATTACTTCTTCATATGTTCATAAAGCAAATTCGTCATTTTCAATGTTTGTTAAATCATATTCTTCTAATCTTTTAGGTAATTTTACTTCTTGACCACATTTTGTTCTCTGAATTTCCCTTTCTACTGGTTCCTCAGGTTTGGATTCTTCTTTTGATCTGTAACATTTTCTTGACCATTTTCAAGTTCCTTACGTTCTTTTTCAAAAATTTATTCGTGCTTCTCGTATATTTTTACGTTTAATTCTTCTCTGACTTCTTCCATTCTAGAATCAATCTGTTCATCAAAAATTACATATCCTCTTATTATCACAACTTTCTTTTCCGTCTCCCATAAACGATAACCATTAGTTTCATATCTGATTAAAATGTATTTTTTACTTCTTTTATCAAATTTTCTCAGATGGCCTAATACTTTTGCATAAGCTATCTACAACCAAATAAGTGTATAATATTTGATAAGATAGGTCTTACAAATGTCCATTTTACAATTGGAGTTATATCGACGCTTTCAGTAGGAGATCGATTTGTCAAAAATGCAGCAACTCTTACAGCTTCACCCCAAAACTTTTTATGCAAACCAGAATGAAAAATGAGTGCTCTGGCTTTATTCATTAAGGTTCTGTTTAACCTTCCGGTTTTACCGTTGAGGAGAGTAGGGTACAGTCATATCCATTATCATACCCTTACTTCTATACCAATTTTTCAGATTACTATTGACGAACTCACTACCATTTTCACTTCTTACTTTTAAAACTCGTGTGTTGTGATATGTCTTAGCTTCTTGAATGTATTGTTTTATGTAGTCCGAAACTTTGTATTTGTTCTGTAATTAATAGATCATCGTGTAATGTGTAAAGTCATCTAGCAAAGTTAAAATGTATTTCTTTCCATAGCATTTCACTGGATCAATTGAACCAGACAAATCTGTGCCTTATTTCAAGAGTAAGTTTGGCTCTAGTATGTACTGTGTTAAATGGTAAACGTACTTGTTTTGCTTCTGAACATGTTTTACAGATTTTATTGGCTTTATCAAAATCATTTTTATTTATATTGATGCCCATTGGAATATCTAACAATTTTTTCAGGATATTCAGTCCCAAATAGGTTAATTTTCTATGCCACAGGTGTGCTTCTTCTTGTGTTTTGGTTAATCAACTTTCCGACTTTTTGTGCAAGTTTACTATATACACCGTTTTCGTTTTTCATTCCTTCAAGAATCTTCGTTTGGTCTTGTATTATTGTTACTTTGTCTGCATAAAATATTACTTTACCATTATTTTTAGTAATTTCACTCACTGGTAACAAGTTTTTGCTCAAATCAGGTACAAAAGTATTTCTTTTAATATACAGTCAGGTCCTTCGATCGAACCTATTACTTTACTTGTCATATTTTGTCCTTTTTGGCTACGGATATTTTTGATGTTGTTTTACTAAAGTTTTTAAACATTTTTATGTTATTTGACATGTGTGATGAAGATCCTGAATCAACCACAAATCTTTTAGTCTCTTCTTGTTGTTGATCTTCTGTTAAGAATGCTATCTTTCTTGGATTTTGAACAACGTTCTTTTTTGTAAAGAAACATTCTTCTTCTTTATTATTTTTCTTACAAATCGCACAATATTTGTTCTGGGAGGATGTTTTTGCAGTATTTTACATTTAAAACATTTTAACGGTTTTTCTAGAAGTAACAAAAGTAACTGAATTTTCTTCAGTATTATCTATAATTCGGATTTCTTCAGATAACAATTTCGATGTTAACTTTGTAAGCGTTTTTTTCCCTTTTTGGTGTAGACTCCCAGGCAGGGTTATAGAATTTGTACTTTTCTGGTAAAGTTGACAGTATTTTAGAAATAATCATTTCTTCATCTATTTAAATTTTTTAGTCTATAGCTAAGTTTTCAATTTTACTTATGTGCAAAGAAATGTCAATCCCATTTTCATAAGTCAGATTAACGAAATCTTTCAAGATGGTACACTTCTGTTCATCAGAGTATTTTTGAAAAATACTTGCGAATTTTTCATACATTTCTTTAGACGTTTTACAGTTTATTACATGCATCCCAATTTTATTATCTTCTGTGCCTTTGCATCACGCTTCAGCCATTCGGTTTTCGTTTTAGTTTCGGCATTTTGCACGTTTCGCCTCATTGCCTGCCACTATATCCCACATTCCTTGTGATTGGAATAATGTTTTGTCTGGAAACACCATAATTGAAACGACTTATTGTCCGTTAGTTAGTTTATCAATCGCAGAAAGTTCTTCTGCGATATTGTTGCGATAGCTCGTCATTTTACTTATGTTCTTAGTTCCGACAAAGGCTTCGTTTTTACTTGTTTTACTTTTACTTTATCTACTTGTGAATTTGTCTGGGCCCATAACATGATGCGGAGTGTTAGTTTTAAGTAATTTTACAGGAGATGCTTTTCAATAGTTTGTTCAGGAAGAAAAAATAACTATGCAAATAATATATCTTGACATACATTTTTTTAATTATTTTCCTTTTTTTTATTAAACAAAACATAACAACCCTATTTGACAATCATCAACGATGCCGAAATACTCACCAATCATAACCTCGAGTCAGGGCCGGCCCTAGACATTTTGGCGCTCCGGGCAAAACTTGAATTTGGCGCCCCTCTCCGTTTATTAAAGTAAATCGCATGCTCCCATAACATAAAGTCAAGAAAACGTTGAAAAAATTAAATAAAAAAACATTTTATTGAAAACTCGATCATTAGGTAACAGGTATGTAACAGATAAGCAATTTACCACTAAGGTAAAATAAAATAACAAAAATTAAAATGAACTAATGCTTACTAATATCCTATAATATAAATGAATGCTAACTAACCAAAGTATTTAGAATGCCTTTTTTCTAACTTTTCTTTCGGCAAACTCACGAACCAGTGATTTCAAGTCTAATTTGTCACTAATTTGGTGTTCTATAGCTATCATTGCCAATCCATTGAGACGATTTTGCGTCTGCATCGTTCTGAGATAATTTTTTATTATTTTTAGTTTTGAAAAGCTTCTTTCCCCTGAAGCCACAGTGACTGGCAATGTAAGTAGGATTCTTAATGCTATACTGAGGTTTGGTGCAAGTTTAAGTGTAGCGATAAACTTGAGGACTTCAACGGGGGTTTCCTTTTTTGTTAATAATGACGAAACAATGCTTATTTCATCGGCCAGTTCCAGGGCGTTAAGATCGCTTGAATTTCCATCAGTTAAAACTACTTCCAAATCTTTGCAATAAGCCAGTAGCTCATTTCTGCGCATGTCTTTTAAACCAAAAATATTATACAAAAAGCTGAAATAATTACTGTGAGTATTTAGCAAATTATATCTGGTTTCAAGGCATTTATTGCTTGATCTACAGTGTGAAAGAAAAGTTCTATTTTATATTTTGTTTGAGGTCTTGAACGGGTTCATCCGGGCCCTCATACAAAACGTTTCGTGTTTTGTTTCTGATACGATGACGTGGTGTGGTGGCTTCGAAATTAGCTTCCACGTCCACCTCTGAAGCAAGCTCGGTTGCTTCTAAAATGATGCTTTCAAAAGCTTCATCTGATCTCAGATTTTCAAAGAAGAGTTTACAGTTGTTAAGCGTATCAATAGCTTGTGATATATCAAAATGTACGGTTTGCAAAAGTTTGCTGATGGGATTAATGCGACTCAAAATTTTGTACCAAATCACAATAGAGCATATAAATTTGAACTGCTTCAAATTATTTAATAATCCGCTAGCCTCGTCTCTAATCATATTATCGATTTCTGGATCTTCATAAATACTGTACAAAGCATCGTAAATTGGTCCAATTTGAAATCGCAGAGCTTTTAATGAGTCTACTCGACTTTCCCATCGCGTATCACTTAATGGTTTTAAGGTATAACTATCAATATATTTAAGTAATATTGCCCAACGAAAAGTTGACGAAGCAAAAATGTATATAACTTTTGAACAATATTGAAGAAGTTTGCAGCCTCAAACGAGGATTTTGCCATATCGTTTACAACCAAGTTTAGCGAATGACTGCTGCATGGAACATAAAATGCTCTGGGGTTTATATTTCTGATTCTTGTTTGTACTCCGATTTTTCTCCTCTCATATTGGAACCATTGTCGTACCCTTGACCGCGCATGTTCTCTACTTTAAGCTCATTTTCTCTAGCTCTTTTACTAAAACCTCCGATAATTCCGCAGCTTTTGATCTCTCAATGGGTAGAAAACCCAAAAGTTTTCATTGATTATCACTTGAACTTCAGACTCTGATTCTTCTATGGAAACATATCTTGCCATAAATGTCATCTGTTCGACTTTACTTGCATCGGGAGTACAGTCGAGAATCACAGAATAATACTTGGCCTTTTGAACTTGTTCAATGATGTGGCGCTTTATATTGTCATGCAACAAATCAATTATTTCATTTTGTATAGTTTTTCCTAGATATGTAGCTTTGATTTCTTCTTTATTAAGAACCCTGCGAACGTGTTCCTCCATTTTGGATCAAACTCAGCCAATAACTGAATGAACTTCAAAAGTTTCCATTATTGTGTTCATAGAGTTTATCTGTTGTTCCTCGAAAAGCTAGAGATCTCTCACCTAGCATTCTAACGACTGATATAATGCGTAAAAGAACTTCGGACCAGTGATTTATCTCAGAATCAATGAGCCTCTGAGAAACTGCATCTATTGTTTTACCCATTTTCAACCGTTGCTTTAATTCAAGCCATGATTTTAAACAATCAATATGCGTTTTACCATTTTCATGATGTGCTAAAGAGTCTCCTAAATGCTTCCAGTCTTTAAATCCTCGATGGCCAAGAGCGCTAGTGCTAGATGGGGCAGCAAAAGTCGACATGGAAAACAATACAAGACATTTTGAAATAAGGAATATACCATCCATTCTCTTAAAACTTGTTCTCCATTTTTAAGTGCTTTCTTGTAATATTTTGGTGAGAATCTTCTATGTTGATCATCATAAGGAAAATCAAAATTATACAAAGGTGCAGCTGGACCACGTTTAACCAAAAACTCTATCTGCTTCGCGCATGATTTCGGGCCATAATCCTGGGTCAGAAGAGATAATTGGGACTGTAGTCTCTTCTAAATGTTTTTCTGAGGTCTGCACAACTTGCAGTTTTTATTTTGGAACTGCACGGAACTGCATCACTACTCAACAAACTCGTTTGAGGTGAATTAACTAGCTCAGCAATGCTGACGTTTGCGTCCAAAGGGGGATTCATATCGGGAAAGTCAGTATCCAGGTGCATGTGCTGGGCGTTGTTTAAATGTTGATCGGTAGTGGGAGCGTTGAGACTACCCTCTTTCAAAAAGTTCTGCAGGGCACCTGACTGTTTTTGAAGCTGTGTTTGCTTGTTCAATCTCCGCTTTTTAAATTGGCTTCCAGAGGGTTTTTCTTAGCATCAGACATTTTGGTTTCTGAAACCAATTATCAATCCGTATAACATGTATATTAAAAAAATTAAGCAAACTAACAACATTTTCGTAAAGGAGAGTAAATAGGCTTTGATGTAAATTATAAAAATACAGAGTGTCCCATTAAAGTTTTTGCGAAATCGGCCTTTGAAAATCGTCAATTTTGTTTCTCCTATTTCAGGTAAATTTTAAAACTTGGCAACACTGTCAAAAAAATTTTAAAAAATGATGAAGTTCTGTGAAAACCGCACATCGATACCATTTATCGTTTTCGAGTTATAAGCAGTTAAAATGTGTCAGTTTATAGATGGGCACCCTGTATAATAAATTGGAATTTGGTATACATTTTAGGCAAGGCAACTAAAACTCAATATTAAGAGCAATTTAACCGATGACAATACCCACAGGGTGATGCCCCCTTGCTTACTGCAACGCTTCTAACCCCTAATAATTCGAAAAATAAAATCCTAATTCAATTTAGAAACTTTTATGTTTCCAGTGTTATTTAGGACAAATGTGCGGTTTTGAGACACATTTAACAGTATACCTATAGAAAATTAAAATAATAGTAGAAAAACAGCGTAAAATGACCATGTTTTTGAACAGTTTTCAGCATTTATCTCGAAAACGGTACATTTGTCGTAAATAAAACCATAGACATAAAAGTTTCTAAATTGAATGAAGATTGAAAATTTTCCCAAAAATGTATCACCCTGGGACTACTAATTCTAGTACTACTTGTACGCGATTTTGAAAATGAAAATTAAAAACTTACCTTCACAAAAGACAAACGCACTCACACTGGACAATTTGCAATTACACAAGCACTTTTTAAAACTTTTGTACAATAATAAAAAAACTATTTTATTTCGCACCGGCCGAAGTCTAGTAGCAAATAACGCATTGTTTTAAGTCAACTTCCCTTATATATGCAGTTAAAAACTCCTGTGACATCTTGTTTCGGTTGGTTTCAAAATTGGTACAGACTTGTAGATTCCTGTATTGTAAGTGTTGCCAATGCCAGAGCAGGGACCGAAAACTTGTAAATTCTTGAAAAGCGATAGTTGAGTGGTTTGGTCATGATGAATTGAACTCAACTAGATTTTGTCTTAATGCTTAAATACATATATTAAATTTATAATGTGCTTAGAAATAAAATGATGATTGATAAAAGTAATAACTTTTATTTTTACGTTTTAGTGCATTTTAAAAAGCTTGTAACTTATTTCTTTTATCAATTTATTTCGTTTGTTTATCTCGGTACGTGTCACGTTACAAAAACTAACACCTGCACGTTCCTTTTTAGTACTCGAAATCGATAACAAATTCCTATTTATAAAAGGTAAATCTGCATCGAAACCGAATTGAAATTAATTCATCCAAAATTATGAAAATAAGGTGTTTAGCGTAATTAAGAACGGTTCTTAAATTTAAAAGTTTGGAGGTGAATACACGTAATACCTTTATAATCTGTTTAATTTATGTACGTGTTTTATTAGAAAAACATGCATCTGCACTTTTAGATAAAACATACCTCGTTCTTCCACATCCACGGTTTACCTTACGCTTACGTTAAGATTAAATGCGTTCTCTATAGTTAAATATTTCGTTCACTTTTTATTTAATTAGTGATGGATAAAAGCCATTTCAAAGTTGTTTCGATTGCTCGCGAAGCGAGCCTAGGCGCGCTAGACGCCCGACCCTAACGAAGTTAGGACAAGAAGGCAACGCCTTCCTTGATGATTTTGGCGCCCCTAGAGCTTTGCGCTCCGGGCGGCCGCCGGATCGCCCTGCCCTGGGGCCGGCCCTGCTCGAGTTCAACAATTACTTCTTATTACAACAACCATTTTGAGTAGACTGAGATGAACTACAATGAAGGGTGCTGTCGTCACCAAAGCAATAGACCGGGTTAGTCGTTGAAGACAAAAGATCATTTGTATGTAGCAGTAAAAGTGTAGGCGCTATAACTGATCCCTGTGGCACGACCGCGTCTTTTGTCAAGGAAACTAGAAACCAATCTGATAAGCGTACCATTTAACCCAACCGAGGTGAGCTTGGCAACTAAACACATGCCAAACTTCAAATGCTTTTGTTTTCTAATGTATTGTTCCAAACTTGGGTCGCATTTGAAAGAATATCACCCGTTGAACGATTCTGCCTAGCATCATATGGGTGGTCACTAAGGAGTTTGTCAGTTTCAAGAAACGAGAGTAGTTCGCTAATTGATGGTTTTTGCCATGATTTTAGACAAAATGGAAGTTATGGTAATTGGTCGGTAGTTGGAGGATCGGTATTGTCGCCTATTTTGGGGATAGGTTGAAAATTTGCTAATTTCCATGATGAAGTAAATACAGCTTAGATACGACCGTTACTAGTTCGGGGAGCAAAGATTTTAGGTGTTCTAGGCTTACTTGGACAAAAATGAGTAAATACCAAAGCAACAGCAACACGATTACTTTTATATAAACTGTAATATTTAACCAAATCTGTTTTAAACAAATTCTAAGTGGATAAGCAGCATTAACATGCCATTATTTGTTTTTGGTAATGTAATACCTCGTATTTTAAAACTCATTCTAAACGAAGCAGAAAAATACTACAATTGTATATTTACACGAACAAATCTTTTTAACCTCCCTGAGCATTAACTTAAGTATACATAACTCATAAATATTTATTTAATTTTAAAAACAGCTTTACAATTTTATTAACAGGTAACTATACTTCAATATTCGTGTTAAAACTGTTTGGTTAAGTTTATATAATTTTACATTTGAAATTAGTTTTTTCGTTTTGACATCCACTTCTCCTGTTCTGCTTTCTGACGTTTATGTTCTTCTCTTTTCACTCGATCTCGCTCAGCTTGCTCTGCTTTTAACCATTCTTCTCTGACTGCCGCTTCCTTAAGATGGTGTGATACATTTTTTTCCTTTTTCCTGAGTCGTTCCTCTTCCTCTGCTTCCCATAACCGTAATTCTCTTTCACGCTGTTTGTCTAGTCTTAAACGTTCTCGTTCGTCAAATTTCTCCTGTTTTTCTAATGCTTTCTGCTTATCTTTTTCTGCCTTCTCCCGTTCCATTATTGCTTTTAAACGTTCCCAATGTTCGACTTTTGACTGTTCCTGTTCTTCTTTTCGGTCCTTCTCTGTTCTTTCCCGCTCCATTTGTGCCTTTAAACGCTCTTTTTCTTGTGCTTTTTCCCGTTCTTCTTGTGCTTTTGCCAGTCTTTGTTCTGCCTTTTCACGCTCCCTTTTGGCAAATTCACGATCCTTTTCTTTCTTAATACGTTCCAGTTTCTTTTGTTTTTCCAGCTGCAGTTCTGCCTTTTCTTTCTGTTTTTCTGTTTTTTCCCGTTCCATTTCTGCTTTTAAACGTTTCTGTTCCTCGATTATTGCTTTTTCGTGTTCTTCTTTTTGCAACCGCGTTTCTACCTTTAGACGTTCCTGTTCTGCTATTTTACGTTCTTTTTCGGATTTTAAACGTTCTTGCTTCTCCAAGTTTAAACGTTCCTGTTCCGCTCTTTCACGTTCTTTTTCTGCCTTTAAACGTTTCTGTTCCTCCGCTTTTTCCAATTTTTGATCCAGTTTCTGCCGCGTCTTTTCTGAAATTTCACGCTCTTTTCCTGCTATCTTCTCTAATCTTGCTCGTTCTTGTTCTTCTTTTTCCAAATTTTTTACAGCTATTTCTCTCTTCTCCTCTGCTTTTAGACGTTTCTGTTCTTGTGCTTTTTCTCGTTCTTGTTCTGCTATTGCCCGCTCCCTTTCAACTCTTTCTCGCTCCTTTTCTGCTTTTAAACGTTCTATTTCTTGTGTTTTTGCACGCTCCTGCTCTATTTTTTCACGCTCCATTTGTACTTTGAGACGCGCTTGTTCTGCCATTTCACGATCTTTTAAAGCTTTTAAACGTGCTCGTTCCTCTAATTTTTCTCGGTCTTGTTGTGCTTTTGTATTCTCCTTTTCCGCCTTTAGACGTTCTTGTTCTGCTTTTTCACGTTCTTTTTTTGCTTTTAAACGCTCCAGTTCGTCGGCTTTTGCACGTTCCTTTTCTGCTTGTTCGCGCACCTTTTCTGCTTTTATGCGCTCCTGTTCAATCTTTTCATGTTCTTTCACTGCTCTTAAACGTTCCCGTTCTTCTATTTTTAACCTTTCCTGTTCTGCCTTTTCTCGCTCCTTTGTTGCTTTTAAACGTTCTACTCCCTGTGCTTTTTCACGCTCCTTTTCTATTTTTAATCGTTCCATCTCCTGTGCTTTTGCTTGTTCTTGTTCTGCCTTTTCCCGCTCCTTTTCTGCTTTCATGCGGCCATGCTCTGCCTTCTCACGCTCTTTTTCTGCCTTTAAACGTTCTCGTTCTACAGCCTTTATTCTCGCTTGCTCGACCTTATCACGGTCTTTTTCTGCTGTTAAGCGGTCCCGTTCTGAATTTAGACGTTCCACTTCTTCTGCTTTGGCTCGTTCTTTTTCTGCTTTTAGACGCGCCTGCTCTACTTTTTCACGATCTTTCTCTACTTTTAAACGTGCCTGCTCTTCAGCCTTTGATTTTTCTCGTTCCTTTTCCAATTTTAGACGTTCCAATTCTGCAGCACGCTCTTGTTCTGCTTTTATTTGCTGTTGTTCTGCTTTTTCACGGTCTTTCTCTGCTTTCAGACGTTCTGTTTCTGCTGTTTTAGCTCGTTCGTGCTCTGCTTTTTCACGTTCTTTTTTAGCTCTTAAACGTTCTAATTCCTCTGCTTTTGTCCGTTCCTGCTCTCCTTTTACTCGCTCATTCTCTGCTCTTATACGCTCCTGTTCTACTTTTAAACGCTCTTTCTCTGCTTTTACACGAACGATTTCTGCTGCCTTTGCTCGCTCCTCATCTACTTTTAAACGCTCCTCTGCTTGTTCTCGCTCCTTCTCTACTTTTAGACGTTCTACTTCTGCCGCTTTTGCTCGTTCATTTTCTGCTTTTATCCGATTCTGCTCTGCCTTTTCTCGCTCATTTTCTGCTTTTAGACGCTCCTGCTCTGATTTTTCACGCTCCTTTTCTAATTTTATACGTTCCATTTCTGCCGCTTTTGCTCGTTCATTTTCTGCTTTTATCCGATCCTGCTCTGCCTTTTCTCGCTCCTTTTCTGCTTTTATACGCTCTGCTTCCGCTGCTTTTAAACGTTCTTGCTCCGCCTTTTCCCTCTCCTTTTCAGCTTCTATACGCTCTTGCTCTGCTTTTGCTCGTTCCTTCTCTAATTTTATACGTTCCACTTCTACTGCTTTTGCTCGTTCATTTTCTGCTTTTATCCGATCCTGCTCTGCCTTTTCCCGTTCCTTTTCTGATTTTAGACGCTCTGCTTCTGCTGCTTTTAAACGTTCTTGCTCTGCCTTTATTCGCGCCTGTTCTGCTTTTTCTCGCTCCTTTTCTAATTTTAAACGCTCCTGTTCCGCCTTCTCTTTCTCTTTTTCTAATTTTAAACGCTCCGCCTCTGCTGCTCTTGTTCGTTCTTGCTCTGCCTTTTCCCGCTCCTTTTCCGCCTTTAAACGCTCCTGCTCTTTTAGACGCAAGATTTCTGCTGCTTTTGCTTGTTCTTGCTCTGCTTTTATTCGCGCCGCTTCTGCCCTTTCTCGTTCCTTCTCTGCTTTTAAACGCTGTTGTTCTGCTTTCTCTCGATCTTTTTCTAATTTTAGACGTTCCGCTTCCGCTGCTTTTGCTCGTTCTTGCTCTGCCTTTTCCCGCTCCTTTTCTGCCTTTAAACGCTCCTGTTCTGATTTTAGACGAAATGCTTCTGCTGCTTTTGCTTGTTCCTGTTCTGATTTTATACGCGCCTGTTCCGTCTTTTCTCGTTCCTTTCCTGCTTTTAGGCGTTCCGCTTCTATTACTTTGAGTCGTTCTTCCTCTGCCTTTACCCTTTCCTTTTCTGCTTTTAAGCGATCCTGTTCTAGTTTTAGACGTAACGTTTCTGCTGCTTTTGCTTGTTCCTGTTCTGCTTTTATTCGCGCCTGTTCAGCCTTTTCCCTTTCCTTTTCTGCTTTTATGCGCACCTGTTCTGCCTTTTCTCGTTCCCTTTCTTCCTTTAAGCGTTCCGCTTCAGCTGCTATTGCTCGTCCTTGCTCTGCCTTTTCCCGGTCCTTTTCTGGTTTTAAACGATCATGTTCTGTTTTTAGACGTACAATTTCTACTGAATCTGCCCGATCCTGCTTTTCTTTTATTCGTCCCTGTGCTGCATTTTCTCGCTCCGTTTCTTCCTTTAGACGCCCAGCTTCTGATATTTTTGCTGGTTCTTGTTCCGGCTTTTTCCGCTCCTTTTCTGCTTTTACGTGTTCCGTTTCTGTTACTTTTGATGGTCCTTGCTCTACTCTTTCATGCAGCTTTATTACTTTTAAACGATCATGTTCTGCTTTTAAGCGTACAATTTCCGCAGCATTTACCCGTTCCTCTTTAGCTTTTAGAAGCTCCAGTTCTGCATTTTCTAGCTGCTTGTCTGACTTTATGCGTTCTGCTTCTGCTGTTTTTGCTCGTTTCTGCTCTGCTTTTTCCCGTTCATTTTCTGCTTTTAGACGCCCATGTTCTGCTTTTAGACGTACCATATCTGCTGCGTTTGCTTGTTCTTTTTCTGCTAACTTCGCTCTTTCTCCCATTTTTGCTGGTTCTTGCTCTACGTTTTCTCGTGCTTTTTCTGTTTCCAAACGATCATATTCTGTTTTTAGTCGTACAATTTCTGCTGCATTTACCCGTTCTTCTTTAGCATTTATTCGCTCCCGTTGTACACTTTCTCGCTCTTTTACTGCCTTTAGATGTTGCGCTTCTGCGGCTTTAGCTTGTTGTTGCTCCTTTACTGCTTTTAAATGCTCTTGTGTTGCGATTGCCTGTTCTTTTTCGGCTTTTATTCGCACATGTTCCGCCTTTTCTCGCTCCTTTTCTGCTTTTACGCGTTCCGCTTCTTCCCCCTTAGCTGATCCTGGCTCCGCTTTTACTTGCATCTTTTCTGTTTTTAAACGATCATGTTCTGCTTTGAGACGTAAAATTTCAGTAGCATTTATATGTTCCTCCTTAGCTTTCATTTGTTCCTCATCTGCCTTTTCTCGCTCCTTTTCTGCTGCTTTTGCTCGTTCTTGCTCTGCTTTTAAACGCTCCTGTACTGCTTTTATCCGCGCCTGTTCAGCCTTTTCTCGCTCTTTATCCGATTTTAAGCGTTCTGCATCTGCTACTTTTGCTGGTTGTTGCTCTACCGTTGCTTGGTCATGCTCTGCTTTTATTCGCGCATATTCTGTCTTTTCTCGCTCCTTCTCTGCTTTTATGCGTTCTACCTCAGCCACTTTTGCTGGTTCCATCCTTACCTTTTCTCGCTCCTTCAAATGGTCATGTTCTGCTCTTAGGTGGACAATTTCTGCTGCATTTATTCGTTCCTCTTTAGCTTTTATTCGCTCTTGTTCTGCATTTTGTTGCTCCATTTCAGCCTTAAGACGTTTCGCTTCTGCTGCGTTCGCTCGTTGTTGTTCTGTTTTTAAAAGTGCCACTTCAGCTGCTTTTGCTTGTTCTTGTTCTGCTTTTATTTGCACTTGTTCTGTCTTTTCTCGTCCCCGTTCTGGTATTAGGTGCTCTGCTTCTACTACTTTTGCAGTTTTTTTCTCTACCTTTTCCCGCTCCATTACTGGTTTTAAACGATCATGTTCAGTTTTTAGACGCACAACTTCTGCTGCATTTATTCTTTCCTCTTTAGCTTTTATTCGCTCGTGTTCTGCATTTTCTCGTTCTTGTTCTGCCTTAAGACGTTCTGCTTCTGCTGCTTTTGCTCGCTGTTGTTCTGCTTTTAGAAGTGCCAATTCAGCTGTTTTTGCTTGTTCCTGTTCTGCTTTTATTCGCCCTTGTTCTGTCTTTTCTCGTTCCCTCTCTGCTGTTAGACCCTCTGCTTCCCCTACTTTTGCTGCTTTTTGCTCTACCTTTTCCCGCTCCTTTGCTGGTTTTAAACGATCATGTTCAGTTTTTAGACGTACAACTTCTGCTGCATTTATTCTTTCCTCTTTAGCTTTTATTCGCTCTTCTGCATTTTCTCGCTCCATTTCCGTCTTAAGACGTTCCGCTTCTGTTGCTTTTGTTCGTTGATGTTCTGATTTTATTCGCACTTGTTCTGCCTTGTCTTGTTCCCTCTCTGCTTCTCCCACTTTTGCTGTTTTTTGCTCTACTTTTTCCCGCTCCTTTTCTGGTTTTAAACGATCATGTTCTGCTTTTAGACGTCCTATTTCTGCTGCATTTAATCTTTCCTCTGTAGCTTTTATTCGCTCTTGTTCTGCATTTTCTCGCTCTATTTCTGCCTTGAGACGTTCCGCTTCTGCTGCTATTTCTCGTTGTTGTTCTGTCTTTAGAAGTGCCATATGAGCTGCTTTTGCTTGTTCTTGTTCTGTTTTTATTCGTGCGTGGTCTGCTTTCTCTCCTTCTCTTTCTGCTGTTGGGCGCCCCGCTTCTCCTACTTTAGCTGTTCTTTGCTCTACTTTTTCTCGCTCCTTTTCTGGTTTTAAACGATCATGTTCTGTTTTTAGACGTACTATTTCTGCTGCATCTAATCTTTCCTTTTTACCTTTTGTTCGCTCATGTTCTGCATTTTCTCGCTCCACTTCTACTGCTTTTGCTGCTTTTAGAAGTGCCATATCAGCTGCTTTTGCTTGTTCTTGTTCTGTTTTTATTCGCGCGTGTTCTGCTTTCTCTCCTTCTCTTTGTGCTGTTGGGCGCCCCGCTTCTCCTGCTTTAGCTGTTCTTTGCTCTACTTTTTCTCGCTCCTTTTCTGGTTTTAAACGATCATGTTCTGTTTTTAGACGTCCTATTTCTGCTGCATTTAATATTTCCTCTTTAGCTTTTATTCGCTCTTGTTCTGCATTTTCTCGCTCTATTTCTGCCTTGAGACGTTCCGCTTCTGCTGCTTTTTCTCGTTGTTGTTCTGCCTTTAGAAGTGCCATATCAGCTGCTTTTGCTTGTTCTTGTTCTGTTTTTATTCGCGCCTGGTCTGCTTTTTCACGTTCCCTTTCCGCTGTTAGAGGCTCTGTTCTTTGCCCTACCGTTTCCCGCTCCTTTTCTGGTTTTAAACGATCATGTTCTGTTTTTAGGCGCCCTATTTCTGCTGCATTTAATCTTTCTTCTTTAGCTTTTATTCGCTCTTGTTCTGCATTTTCTCGCTCTATTTCTGCCTTGAGACGTTCCGCTTCTGCTGCTTTTTCTCGTTGTTGTTCTGTCTTTAGAAGTGCCATATGAGCTGCTTTTGCTTCTTCTTGTTCTGTTTTTATTCGCACGTGGTCTGCTTTCTCTCCTTCCCTCTCTGCTGTTGGGTGCCCCGCTTTTCCTACTTTAGCTGTTCTTTGCTCTACTTTTTCTCGCTCCTTTTCTGGTTTTAAACGATCATGTTCTGTTTTTAGACGTACTATTTCTGCTGCATCTAATCTTTCCTTTTTAGCTTTTGTGCGCTCATGTTCTACATTTTCTCGCTCCATTTCTGCCTTGAGACGTTCCGCTTCTGCTGCTTTTGCTCGTTGTTTTTCTGCCTTTAGAAGTGCCATATGAGCTGCTTTTGCTTGTTCTTGTTCTTTTTTTATTCGCGCCTGGTCTGCTTTTTCACGTTCCCTTTCTTCTGTTAGAGGCCCTGTTCTTTGCTCTACCGTTTCCCGCTCCTTTTCTGGTTTTAAACGATCATGTTCTGTTTTTAGACGCCCTATTTCTGCTGCATTTAATCTTTCTTCTTTAGCTTTTATTCGCTCTTGTTCTGCATTTTCTCGTTCCATTTCTGCTGTTAGAGGCCCTGTTCTTTGCCCTACCGTTTCCCGCTCCTTTTCTGGTTTTAAACGATCATGTTCTGTTTTTAGGCGCCCTATTTCTGCTGCATTTAATCTTTCTTCTTTAGCTTTTATTCGCTCTTGTTCTGCATTTTCTCGCTCCATTTCTGCCTTGAGACGTTCCGCTTCTGCTGCTTTTGCTCGTTGTTGTTCTGCCTTTAGAAGTGCCATATGAGCTGCTTTTGCTTGTTCTTGTTCTGTTTTTATTCGCGCCTGGTCTGCTTTTTCACGTTCCCTTTCCGCTGTTAGAGGCTCTGTTCTTTGCCCTACCGTTTCCCGCTCCTTTTCTGGTTTTAAACGATCATGTTCTGTTTTTAGGCGCCCTATTTCTGCTGCATTTAATCTTTCTTCTTTAGCTTTTATTCGCTCTTGTTCTGCATTTTCTCGCTCTATTTCTGCCTTGAGACGTTCCGCTTCTGCTGCTTTTTCTCGTTGTTGTTCTTTCTTTAGAAGTGCCATATGAGCTGCTTTTGCTTCTTCTTGTTCTGTTTTTATTCGCACGTGGTCTGCTTTCTCTCCTTCCCTCTCTGCTGTTGGGTGCCCCGCTTTTCCTACTTTAGCTGTTCTTTGCTCTACTTTTTCTCGCTCCTTTTCTGGTTTTAAACGATCATGTTCTGTTTTTAGACGTACTATTTCTGCTGCATCTAATCTTTCCTTTTTAGCTTTTGTGCGCTCATGTTCTACATTTTCTCGCTCCATTTCTGCCTTGAGACGTTCCGCTTCTGCTGCTTTTGCTCGTTGTTTTTCTGCCTTTAGAAGTGCCATATGAGCTGCTTTTGCTTGTTCTTGTTCTTTTTTTATTCGCGCCTGGTCTGCTTTTTCACGTTCCCTTTCTTCTGTTAGAGGTCCTGTTCTTTGCTCTACCGTTTCCGCTCCTTTTCTGGTTTTAAACGATCATGTTCTGCTTTTAGACGCCCTATTTCTGCTGCATTTAATCTTTCTTCTTTAGCTTTTATTCGCTCTTGTTCTGCATTTTCTCGTTCCATTTCTGCTGTTAGAGGCCCTGTTCTTTGCTCTACCGTTTCCCGCTCCTTTTCTGGTTTTAAACGATCATGTTCTGTTTTTAGGCGCCCTATTTCTGCTGCATTTAATCTTTCTTCTTTAGCTTTTATTCGCTCTTGTTCTGCATTTTCTCGCTCCATTTCTGCCTTGAGACGTTCCGCATCTGCTGCTTTTTCTCGTTGTTGTTCTGCCTTTAGAAGTGCCATAGGAGTTGCTTTTGCTTGTTCTTGTTCTGTTTTTATTCGCGCCTGGTCTGCTTTTTCACGTTCCCTTTCTGCTGTTAGAGGCCCTGTTCTTTGCTCTACCGTTTCCCGCTCCTTTTCTGGTTTTAAACGATCATGTTCTGTTTTGAGGCGCCCTATTTCTGCTGCATTTAATCTTTCTTCTTTAGCTTTTATTCGCTCTTGTTCTGCATTTTCTCGTTCCATTTCTGCCTTGAAACGATCCGCTTCTGCTGCTTTTGCTTGTTCTTGTTCTGTTTTTATTCGCGCCTGGTCTGCTTTTTCACGTTTCCTTTCTGCTGTTAGAGGCCCTGTTCTTTGCCCTACCGTTTCCCGCTCCTTTTCTGGTTTTAAACGATCATGTTCTGCTTTTAGACGTCCTATTTCTGCTGCATTTAATCTTTCCTCTGTAGCTTTTATTCGCTCTTGTTCTGCATTTTCTCGCTCTATTTCTGCCTTGAGACGTTCCGCTTCTGCTGCTTTTTCTCGTTGTTGTTCTGTCTTTAGAAGTGCCATATGAGCTGCTTTTGCTTGTTCTTGTTCTGTTTTTATTCGCGCGTGGTCTGCTTTCTCTCGTTCCCTCTCTGCTGTTGGGCGCCCTGCTTCTCCTACTTTAGCTGTTCTTTGCTCTACTTTTTCTCGCTCCTTTTCTGGTTTTAAACGATCATGTTCTGTTTTTAGATGAACTATTTCTGCTGCATCTAATCTTTCCTTTTTAGCTTTTGTTCGCTCATGTTCTGCATTTTCTCGCTCCACTTCTGCTGCTTTTGCTCGCTGTTGTTCTGCTTTTAGAAGTGCCATATCAGCTGCTTTTGCTTGTTCTTGTTCTGTTTTTATTCGAGCGTGTTCTGCTTTCTCTCCTTCTCTTTCTGCTGTTGGGCGCCCCGCATCTCCTACTTTAGCTGTTCTTTGCTCTACTTTTTCTCGCTCCTTTTCTGGTTTTAATCGATCATGTTCTGTTTTTAGACGTACTATTTCTGCTGCATCTATTCTTTCCTTTTTAGCTTTTGTTCGCTGATGTTCTGCATTTTCTCGCTCCATTTCTGCCTTGAGACGTTCCGCATCTGCTGCTTTTGCTCGTTGTTGTTCTGCCTTTAGAAGTGCCATATGAGCTGCTTTTGCTTGTTCTTGTTCTTTTTTTATTCGCGCCTGGTCTGCTTTTTCACGTTCCCTTTCTGCTGTTAGAGGCCCTGTTCTTTGCTCTACTGTTTCCCGCTCCTTTTCTGGTTTTAAACGATCATGTTCTGTTTTTAGACGCCCTATTTCTGCTGCATTTAATCTTTCTTCTTTAGCTTTTATTCGCTCTTGTTCTGCATTTTCTCGTTCCATTTCTGCCTTGAGACGTTCCGCTTCTGCTGCTTTTGCTCGTTGTTCTTCTGCCTTTAGAAGTGTCATATAAGCTGTTTTTGCTTGTTCTTGTTCTGTTTTTATCCGCGCGTGTTCTGCTTTCTCTCGTTCCCTCTCTGCTGTTGGGCGCCCCGCTTCTCCTACTTTAGCTGTTCTTTGCTCTACTTTTTCTCGTTCCTTTTCTGGTTTTAAACGATCATGTTCTGTTTTTAGACGTACTATTTCTGCTGCATCTAATCTTTCCTTTCTAGCTTTTGTTCGCTCATGTTCTGCATTTTCTTGCTCCATTTCTGCCTTGAGATGTTCCGCTTCTGCTGCTTTTGCTCGTTGTTGTTCTGCCTTTAGAAGTGCCATATGAGCTGCTTTTGCTTGTTCTTGTTCTGTTTTTATTCGCGCCTGGTCTGCTTTTTCACGTTCCCTTTCCGCTGTTAGAGGCCCTGTTCTTTGCTCTACCGTTTCCCGCTCCTTTTCTGGTTTTAAACGATCATGTTCTGTTTTTAGGCGCCCTATTTCTGCTGCATTTAATCTTTCTTCTTTAGCTTTTATTCGCTCTTGTTCTGCATTTTCTCGCTCCATTTCTGCCTTGAGACGTTCCGCATCTGCTGCTTTTGCTCGTTGTTGTTCTGCTTTTAGAAGTGCCATATCAGCTGCTTTTGCTTGTTCTTGTTCTGTTTTTATTCGCGCGTGGTCTGCTTTCTCTCGTTCCCTCTCTGCTGTTGGGCGCCCCGCTTCTCCTACTTTAGCTGTTCTTTGCTCTACTTTTTCTCGTTCCTTTTCTGGTTTTAAACGATCATGTTCTGTTTTTAGACGTACTATTTCTGCTGCATCTAATCTTTCCTTTTTAGCTTTTGTTCGCTCATGTTCTGCATTTTCTCGCTCCATTTCTGCCTTGAGACGTTCCGCATCTGCTGCTTTTGCTCGTTGTTGTTCTGCCTTTAGAGTGCCATATCAGCTGCTTTTGCTTGTTCTTGTTCTGTTTTTATTCGCGCTTGTTCTGCCTTCTCTCGTTCTCTTTCGGCCTCTCCTACTTTTGCTGTTCTTTGCTCTACCGTTTCCCGTTCTTTTCTGGTTTTAAACGATCATGTTCTGTTTTAGGCGCCCTATTTCTGCTGCATTTAATCTTTCTTCTTTAGCTTTTATTCGGTCTTGTTCTGCATTTTCTCGCTCCATTTCTGCCTTGAGACGTTCCGCATCTGCTGCTTTTGCTCGTTGTTGTTCTGCCTTTAGAAGTGCCATATGAGCTGCTTTTGCTTGTTCTTGTTCTTTTTTTATTCGCGCCTGGTCTGCTTTTCACGTTCCCTTTCTGCTGTTAGAGGCCCTGTTCTTTGCTCTACCGTTTCCCGCTCCTTTTCTGGTTTTAAACGATCATGTTCTGTTTTTAGACGCCCTATTTCTGCTGCATTTAATCTTTCTTCTTTAGCTTTTATTCGCTCTTGTTCTGCATTTTCTCGCTCCATTTCTGCCTTGAGACGTTCCGCTTCTGCTGCTTTTGCTCGTTGTTGTTCTGCCTTTAGAAGTGCCATATGAGCTGCTTTTGCTTGTTCTTGTTCTGTTTTTATTCGCGCTTGGTCTGCTTTTTCACGTTCCCTTTCTGCTGTTAGAGGCCCTGTTCTTTGCTCTACCGTTTCCCGCTCCTTTTCTGGTTTTAAACGATCATGTTCTGTTTTTAGACGTACTATTTCTGCTGCATCTAATCTTTCCTTTTTAGCTTTTGTTCGCTCATGTTCTGCATTTTCTCGCTCCATTTCTGCCTTGAGACGTTCCGCATCTGCTGCTTTTGCTCGTTGTTGTTCTGCCTTTAGAAGTGCCATATGAGCTGCTTTTGCTTGTTCTTGTTCTTTTTTTATTCGCGCCTGGTCTGCTTTTTCACGTTCCCTTTCTGCTGTTAGAGGCCCTGTTCTTTGCTCTACCGTTTCCCGCTCCTTTTCTGGTTTTAAACGATCATGTTCTGTTTTTAGACGCCCTATTTCTGCTGCATTTAATCTTTCTTCTTTAGCTTTTATTCGCTCTTGTTCTGCATTTTCTCGCTCCATTTCTGCCTTGAGACGTTCCGCTTCTGCTGCTTTTGCTCGTTGTTGTTCTGCCTTTAGAAGTGCCATATGAGCTGCTTTTGCTTGTTCTTGTTCTGTTTTTATTCGCGCCTGGTCTGCTTTTTCACGCTCCCTTTCTGCAGCTAGAGGCCCTGTCTTTGCTCTACCGTTTCCCGCTCCTTTTCTGGTTTTAAACGATCATGTTCTGTTTTTAGACGCCCTATTTCTGCTGCATTTAATCTTTCTTCTTTAGCTTTTATTCGCTCTTGTTCAGTATTTTCTCGCTCCATTTCTGCCTTGAGACGTTCCGCTTCTGCTGCTTTTGCTCGTTCTTGTTCTGCCTTTAGGAGTGCCATATCAGCTGCTTTTGCTTGTTCTTGTTCTGTTTTTATTCGCGCTTGTTCTGCCTTCTCTCGTTCTCTTTCGGCCTCTCCTACTTTTGCTGTTCTTTGCTCTACTTTTTCCCGCTCCTTTTCGGGTTTTAATCGATCATGTTCTGTTTTTAGACGTCCTATTTCTGCTGCATTTAATCTTTCTTCTTTAGCTTTTATTCGCTCTTGTTCTGCATTTCCTCGCTCCATTTCTGTCTTGAGACGTTCCGCTTCTGCTGCTTTTGCTCGTTGTTGTTCTGCCTTTAGAAGTGCCACATCAGCTGCTTTTGTTTGTTCTTGTTCTACTTTTATTCGCGCCTGTTCTATCTTTTCTTGTTCCTTTTCTGCTGTTAGACGCCCCGCTTCTCCTACTTTTGCTGCTATTTGCTCTACTTTTTCTCGCTCCCCTTCTGGTTTTAAACGGTCATGTTCTGTTTTCAGGCGTACAATTTCTGCTGCATTTATTCGTTCGTCTTTAGCTTTAATTCGCTCCTGTTCTGCACTTTTTCTCTCCTTTTCAGAATTTAGACGTTCCGCTTCTGCTGCTTTTGCTCGTTGTTGTACTACTTTTAGGAGTGCCATTTCAGCTGCTTTTGCTTGTTCTTGTTCTGTTCTTAATCGCGCCTGTTCTGCCTTTTCTCGTTCCCTTTCTGCTGTTAGACGCCCTGCTTCTCCCACTGTTACTGTTCTTTGATCAATTTTTTCCCTTTCCTTTTCTGGTTTTAAACGATCATGTTCTGCTTTTAGACGTAGAATTTCTGCTGCATTTATTCTTTCGTCTTTAGCTGCTATTCGCTCCTTTTCTGCCTTTAGACGTTCCACTTCTGCTGCTTTTGTTCGTTCTTGTTGTTCTTTGAGAAGTTCCATTTCAGCTTTTGCTTTTTCTTGTGCTGCTTTTATTCGCGCCTGTTCTATCTTTTCTTGTTCCTTTCTGCTGTTAGACGTTCCTTCTTTTGCTGTTTTGCTCTACTTGTTCCGATTTTTCTGCTTTTAAACGATCATGTGCTGCTTTAGACGTACAATTCTGCAGCATTTCATTCGTTCTTGTTTTAGCTTTAATTCGCTCCTGTTCTGCACTTTCTCTCTCTTTCGATTTAGACGTTCCGATCTGCTCTTTTGCTGTTGTTGCTGTAGTTTTGAGTCCATTTCCTGCTTTTAACTGTTCTGTTCTGTCTATTAATCATACATGTTCAGCTACATTTTGCTCGTTCGCCTTTCTGTTTTAACGCCTGTCTTTTCCCACTGTTACTGCTTTTTGAAATTTTTCCTTCTTTTCTGTTTTAAACGATCATTTTGCTTTTGACGTATTTCTTGTTGCTTTATTCTTTGTTTTAGTCTATTCCTCGTTCTTCGCACTTTGGTTCCACTTGTTGCTGGTTTTGTCTCGTCTATGTCTGTTTTTAGACGTTTCATTTCAGCCTTTTCTTGTTCTTGTGTCTGCTTTTATTTCGCCTCTCTGCTTTTCTCGACGCGTTATTCTGCTTTAAACGTTCCATCCTCTGTCTTGCTCGTCTCTTGTTCCGATTTCTGCTTTTAAAATCTGTGCTGATTTAGACGCATGACTTGTTCCATTTCTTGTTCTTGTTTAGCTTCCTGTAATCGCTCCTGTTAATGTTTTTCGCATATCTGCCTTTGACGTTCCGATTTCTATTTTCTGGTGTTGCTGTAAGTTTTTCGGCACCTTTTCCTGCTTTTAAACGTCATGTTCTTCCATATTAATACATGAAGTCGAAGCTACATAAGCTGTGATTGTACCAATAATTGCCATAGCTCAGGAATATACTCCTTTTGTACATTTGTCTGCTTGAATGAAACTTCTTTGATTGGAAATGTTCTTTTCTTATGCAATTTATTGAGCTGTTGTTTAGTCTAAACAGTATCTTCCAATTATGCATCATGTTTGGTTTTTGCGCTATTATCTGTAATAGACCTTTGTGATTCGTGCCCTAGTTTTTGTCTCATTACCTTTATTTGCCCTGTTTTCGACGCTCATTTTGTAGTTAAATTCCGCAAATCTCGCCTACATGAAAACGCTTCCTACTTTTCTGTAAAATTTCTCTATTAGACGCATTGTCCATTGGACATACCTTTTAGAATAATGTTCCTTTAATTCTATTTCCATATCTTTCGCCGTACTTAGTTTTCTTGCATTGAACTTATCAATCTTTTGCGGCGATCTGGTATGTCTTCCATTTCAAATCGAACGAATAATAAGCAGATGATTAGTACCAATAATTGCACTTTGTTTAGAAGATTATACCCTGAGTATCTTCCGTGTAGAAACTTCTTTGATTGGAAAGTTTTAAAAATGCAATTATAATTGGAAGTGGTACATAAAACAACATTCCAATTAAATCAATGATGGAGTTGGTAAGTCCATAATGCCTTATGACACGTGCCAGTACGTTTTTGTCCATAACCTATTATTCCAGGACCCATAGTTAATCCGCAAATAGCAAGCAGGGGTACTACATGAAAACGTTCGCACTTTACGATAAAAATTGCTCCAAGACATGCGCATGGAACTATATTACCAATTAGAATAAATATCACTTTTCTAAATCTTTGGTACTTGTTTCTTGATTGGAAACATAATTTTGCGGCAGAATTGGTAATGATCATACCAATCAACACAAAACAATAAAATAAAGTTAGTATTATTGCACTTTGTTTAAAGTTAAATCTGAGTATCTTCCGTAAATACTTTGGCATATTAACACTTATAAATGTGTAAAGAACAAAATGTGGTGTAGATCCAGCTATGACAGACCAGTACGTTTTGTCATACAGCAATGCACGCCATTTAGGAAAGTCAGTTAAATCACGTCTTCTGTTAATAAGCATTTTTTGTTCTTCTTCATGTAAAAAGTACTCGTGTTCAGGATCTGCATTGCAAAGTATGGTAAATATTAGAAACCAAATTATACTAATTGCTCCCCATACTACGAACGTTACGTTCCAGTTTTCATAAATTATTATCAAACTTGGGTTTATGACATAAGCAAAAAGGTTTCCCAAATGAGGTGCCATATAAACCAGTCTTAACGCTAGACGCAACTCTTTTTTTGGTATCCACTTCACTAAAATGCAGGTGGAGCTTATGAATAATGCGCTTTGCGACAGACCAGTAAAAAACCTTAACACACAGAGCGCTTTCCAACCACCTTCTGGTAGAATATTTATTGTGGCTACCGTTAATAATCCAGATATTAATATTCCTCCGCTAAAAACTGTATAACCTCCAATTCTTCTAATAACATACACTTCAGGTATAAAACCAATAACGTAACCCATAAAAAAAGAAGTTAGGATAAGCATAGAGTAAATGTCATTCCAAGCATACCAAAGATACTTCAGTTTAGTAGGTTCACTAGTAACATTAGTACAACTGTACTCTAGATCACTGCAGTGTGTAGCCATTTCGTGTATGTTAAAATGCATACACCATCTATGAACTTGACAACTTAAGATACCAAAAAAGACCATCCAGTAAACAATACGATATTGTATGTTCTTGAAGCTATTACGAATATCAAATACCATGTTTAATGTTTTTCTCTGTCACAATGATGTTTGTAAACTTGTAACTTAGTTTTTTTAATTTTTTTGATCTGACAATGCAAAAAATTTGGCCAATGCTAGATTGAAAATAATATTTATATTATTAATTGTTTCACCCAGAATATATCCCGTTCTAGGGAAACCTTTTTATGTGTGTAAAGGAATTAAAAAAAATTGTATATTACAATCTGGCTTGAATGATTTATAGAATAATTGATGTATTAAATCAATTTTAGCGCAAAAATTAAAACCGAATGAGATGAGCTATTGTTCTGTATGTCGCATACCTTTAAAAGTATTTTGCGGAAAGAGTTTTTGACCTAAATCTTTTGGGTTTCATAGCTTATGCCATAAATAAATTTGTTAGTGCAGTTTGTGAGTGTTCTTTCATCAAGGCTATGATTGAAAGTGGGTAAGATAATCCGGAGTCTGCAGTTTGATGCTCGAAACGAAATTACGCTTATGGTGTATATACTATTTTTGCACTCCTTTTGCTTAGAATTCTTTATAAATTAGGAGAGGCCGGAGATGGTACAAATACTTAGCTTTTCCGATTTCTTTTCTGCTCACTACAGCCACATAATTTTTGTATTATTACTTAAGGTGGGATTAGTATAGTCAAAATTGCAAACAAATAGAAAAAAAACTATAGGTACTAAAAGAGTTCATAACCATTTGACTAAACTATCTCCAGGTGCGGGGTTTAAAGTAGGATTTGTTGAGTAGCATGAAACGCATGTATTGAAAATCGTGCACTATCCTCTTTCACCTCGCGCCATCAAACTCCCAATTTGGTTGTGCAAATTGTCTACTTTTTGAAAGTAGACGGTCGTAGAACCTATTAAATACTAGATACCAAAACGTTATGCAACTGCGAAATAGATGCTTAGTATTGAGCAATGATCCATTATTTTCGGTCATGTTTAAAAATGCATGCCTATCGAAACGCGATAGGTACATTTTTACTTATTTATTCGTTACAAACTTGCAGTTTTGCTTTACCTTTTATGTCCAGCTTCTTGTAACCTTAAACGTCAAACTTCAGTTTTTTATGTTGGTTGCAGCACTTCATGTTATTGGTAAATGTCAGTCTGGTCAATTCAGAGTCAATGTTGATAATAGATACGAAAATATCTGGTGTGCAACAACACACTACCTTCCAACCCACAAACTGGAAATTAAAAGAAATGAAATAGGGAAGCCAGTGCAAAGCGAGTAATAGGTGTTTCTCTTGTAACAACTCTTTTTTGTGTTGTATAAAATATACCTCAATTTAGGATCTTTCCTTCATTTAGTTCTAAATTTTCTAAAATTTAAATTATTGAGATATGGTTATGAGTAGAGTGAGGATTTTATGCAAAATGCATATCGCTTATTTTTTATAGTTGAAGAATATCGTTTTGTTTTTAGACGAATTGCACTAAATGCAATCATTTGACATTAATTAATTTTTGCATATTTTGCATATTTCGCCAAATACTGCATATATTGCAATTTTATGCATATTTTCCCTTTTTATTCATAATTAACATATATTTCGCATTTTTTCATATTCCAAATTCGCTTTAAAATGCATTATTCTAACATTTTAAATTTTGTTATTGTGTCTAACTAAGAAATGTATTTTTATATGAATAAGACAGGTTTAAAGAAAGATTATTACCTGCAGTTAAGTGCAACGTTAATACTTCCGGATTATGAAGTTTCAATGCCGCTATTTCGTAGTATTTGAAAATTCCAATGGTACCTAAGTAGATAGTTAAAGCATTGATTGAGGGAATTCCCTTAATCAAGGGTTTGTTGAAGTACAAATATGTTATGTTGTCGTGTTGTCAATACTGAGAATGCTATGAACAGTGTTGGGTAGGATCTAGATCAAAGTGATCTAGATCCATGATCTAGATCCACTAAACGGATCTATGATCTGGATCTAGATACTTTGCTCTGCTAGGATCTAGTATCTGGATCTAGATCACATTTTAACAGATCTTTAGTACTTGAATCCAAAGATCCATTAGAATATTTTAAAATGTATTTTAAGGGTATTTTGTGAAATTTTTAACTGGCTTGAGGCAACAGAGCTTTATATTTAAAAATACATTATGCTCCGTTACGACCGTTACATCCGTACCCACAGAGATACATACACATTTACACAATTACCTACTGCCTGAGGCATGTTAAATTCGAAATAACCAATAATAGAACTATTCATTTCCTTTGTTAATATTTCCGTCGGTTGTTTTTGTTTCCCAAAGCTACAAAGGCAGGTAATGACAGCTAAGTGCTAATCTAATGACTTAATGAGTAATGACAATGGGGTCATCCATCCATTAAAGTAGGTACTTAAGTGGAACTGAAATTCCCTGTTGCTAATTTAATCGAACAAAAGGAGGTATAGAAAACAACAATCTTGTCTTCAGTTCTTAAGAATAGACTTTAAGTAAAGCACATTTGTTAATTGTTAGTTAGATCAACAATGAGTGACGAAGCTGAATTAATGGAAGTTCCGCCAATCTTAAGCGGTAAATTTTATAAAATTTTATCAAAATGTGACAACAAGATAGTGACCCAGTGTCTAAATTGTCCCGCACAAATACAAGGTCATGTGACTTCAACAGGAAATTTTATTCGGTATATGAAGGTATGTATTAATATAGTTTTTGGCAGAATTTTAGTATCATTTATTGGATTCTTACGAAATACATCATCTGATACATCAAAACGTGATTTGTAGACTTAATTTTTCTTATTAAATTCTATATGAATTACGTAAAGTATTTTTAGTTGCAAAATACTTAGTTTCTCGTGTGTAAAAGAACGTTTACAAAAGGTTGAGATTTATTTCTTAAAGTCCCTAATGCATCAAAAAACTTTTTTAAATGTTTATGATACCTGTATTCATAAAAAGATGGGATTCAGTCGCTTTCAAAATTGGTGTTATCTAAATTTTGACTGAAACTTGAAGTGACTTCAATCTGAATTTTATAAATTAACATACACTTTCTCCTTTTTTCTAGAGAAAGCATCCAGTAACATTTAGCAAATTCGATGCAGAAAAGACAACAAAAAAAAGTAAAACCGAAATTTTATCAATGAAGAATTTCAACAAGACTAACATTTTTCAACGATCTACCAGTTCTACCACAAAGAACTCGGTTAACAAACTCGTCTTAGATTACATAATTGAAAAGATGAGGCCTATTTGTACAGTCGAAAAACCCGCATTTATTAGGTTAGTAGAAGGACTTTCTGGCAAAAAACCTTGTGACCGAAAAACGCTCAAGAGTAAATTAGAAGAAGAGAAATCAGCAGTTATTGGTGCTGTAATAGAAGAATTAAATAAAACCAAATACGTCTGTACAACTGCAGATGTTTGGAGCACCAATAACAAAAGTTATTTTGGTATGACTGCACACTTTATTGATAGTAATAGCTTCCAACGTAAATCTTTTGCATTAAGCTGTAAGCGATTTAAATTTGCACACACATTTGACAGAATTGCGGAATTAATAAGTGAAATTCATAACGAATACAAATTAAATCTCGGTAAAATTTCAGGAACGGTAACAGATAACGCAAGCAACTTTAATAAAGCTTTTAACGTATTTACTGCTTCTATATGTAATAAGAGCAGCGATAGCGAATTAACAGAGTTGCAAAATCAAAATGATGTAGATGTTGAATCATTACCTGCTTTTGATACTGACAGTACTTACGTGCTTTTGCCCGAACATTTTATGCGTTGTTCGCATACACTCAGCCTTGTAATTACGATAGATGCAGCTAAAGCATTTGAAAACATAAGGTATAAAAAAATGTACGATACTGTTTTTGGGAAATCTTATTCTTTATGGAATTTAGTGAGTAGGTCAACTAAGGCGTCGGATCAGTTAGAAAATGTTTGCGGTGTCAAATTGAAAGTTCCTTGTCCTACTCGTTGGAATTCCATGTATGACGCATGTGTTAAACTAATTAATATTGAAGCAAAATTAAGTGATGTTTGTAAGTTATTAAAATTAGACGTGTTCCAACTGTCAGATTTTGTGTTTTTAAACGAATATATTTCTGTTACAAAACCTATAGCCGTTGCAATAGATATTTTACAAGATGAAAAAACTTGTCAGTTAGGTACTGTTTTGCCAACACTTTTCAAAATTAAAGCTAGCTTAGAAGCAATGACAAAACTGACATTTTGTTCTAAATTAAGAGAATGTTTATTGAACGGCTTTACAAGACGTTTCTTTAATATAATGGATATTAAAAATTCTAGTAGTCGACCATACCTGTTATCCACAATTTCTAACCCAAAATTTAAATTATGGTGGTTAAAAATTACCACCTTTAAAAATGAAACAGCATTCTGTCAAACGCAATTATTGTGTGAACTTAACAATTCCGGATTTCAAGAAAATCTTAATAATTCAGAATCAGAAATTCAGTTCACACTTACTGAAAAAATCCTCTGCCACGGACGAATTCTTTGATTTTTAAAATAAATACTCAATCGCAAACAACATTTGATTCAGAATGCACAAATTATTTTAAAGACACAAGCACTAACTATGAGCAATTAAATATGTACCCTGCTATAAAAGAAATCTTTTAAAATATAATTCTATACTTCCTTCATCTGCCCCGTTGAAAGGATATTTAGTATGGGTGGACTAATTTTAACTCCTCGTAGGAATAGATTAGGTGATGATATATTTGAGATGCTATTAATTTTAAAACAAAATAAAATAAAATAAGATAATAAAATGTAATTATGTAATGTATACTTATAATAATTTAGATAAATGTCCTTATCCTTATAATTGTATAACAACTATGTGTTAAGTTAAATTAACAATTAACATTGCAACTTGCAAGTGTAAATGTGTACCTAATACTAATTTTGCAATTTGTAGTGCGTTAAATAATTAATGTCAGTTTTCAATAAAAACCTATAAAAATTATATTTGTATATTATTTTTCTTAATAATTTAACCTTACGGACTAATATTTGTATTACATGAAAAATGATCATGGGAATGGGAGTACTACTCATCAGTAGCAATACCAGCAATTAAAGATAATATTAATAATTAGAAAAATCTCGAAACAATTTTAGGAATGTCGGATCTTTATAAAAGATCTAAATCCCATTTCAAGGATCTTTGATCTTTATCTAGATCTATTTTTACGTACGGATCTTGGATCTTTACCTAGATCAGTTTTAAAAAATGTGTTTGGATCTGTATCTAGATTCTAAATAAATGGATCTTACCCAACACTGGCTATGAAGGCACTTCTGTGTGTTGTAACATTGTGTAATTCTGTAATTACTGTTTAGGGTGTGCGTGTTTATTATTATAGTAGTAGTTGAAATGTTGTTGTGTTTTTGTTTATTGTAATATTATTGATTTTTATAATGTGTGTCTTAATTTTGTTGCTAAATAAAAGTACATAATTCTGGAGGCTCCGTTTTATTAAACTTCAGGTTATGGGCCCAGTAAATGCTAAAAACTAGCCGGAATATCTTGAAAATTGATTGGAAATTGGAATTGTCAAGCAAGAAGACAGGTACACTTTGCTTGGAAATTTAGCAAAGAAAAAGCCGGAAAAATGGCGGAAAAGCAGCTCTTTTATGTAAAACCGTTTAATGGAACATCATTTTCAAACTGGGACTTTCGTGTTAGACTCTTGTTGGAACAGCAGGGTGTATTAAAAGTTATTACGGAAACACCTCCAGCAGTTGGAACTGAAGGACATGCTACTTATCAGAAAAATGAAGTTAAGGCACGTACAATAATAGTACAATGTATAGATGATAACATTTTGGAAATGTTAAAGACTAAAGCTTCGGCAAAGGAAATTATGGAATCATTGAGTAGTACGTACGCCAAGAAGGGAATATCAAGCCAGGTAACTTTGCAGAAAAAGTTACGCAATTTAAAGTTCAATGCAGACCAGACAATGACCGAGTATTTAGCACAGTTTGAACAGACTGCATGTGAACTAAAAGCCGCTGGAAGTAAAATTGAAGAAAGCGAGCTTGTATTGCAGTTGTTATCTTCAATGCCGGAATCCTATCAAGCGGTAACTACAGCAATAGATATAATGTTCTGCCAAAATCAGGCTAGTATAGACATAGACTTTGTAAAGAACAAATTGCTACTGGAAGAAGCTCGTCAAGTAAAGTGTAAGTCCGAAACAAGTACAAATAGTTCAGCTTTTGTAGGTTATAACAGTGGCAGAGGTTTTGGAACAAGGTCGAGAAGAAGAGGTTATGGAAGAGGAACGTATAGTAGAGGAAATTTTATTAGGAGCAATAACTCGAGTTTTGATTTTCCTTTTAAATGTCATGGATGTCACAAAATAGGACATAAACGAGCTCAATGCCCAGAAAGTGGATTTAATAGAGGAAAATATAACTCCAGAGGAAATAATAAAGACTCAACTAGAGGTATATTTAATCCAGGAAATGTGCATGTTGTGCAACAGACCAGTAAAGAAGAAAACATATATTTTTGACAACATCCGAAGATAACGAAGTTTTTGGTAATAATAGTGAAGTTGTAAACTTTGTTGTGGGCAGCGGGGCTACAAATCATTTAGTAGGTGAGAAATTTAAAGAACTTATTTATGATAAAAAGGACATTTGTGTTAAAATAAATGTAGCTAAGACCGGTGAAACTCTAACAGCAATCGAAGAAGGAAATTTAAATTTAAAAAGTTTGACAGGACGTAATATTACTATGAAACAGGTTTGGTTGTGTGAAAATATAAATTATAATTTATTATCTGTCAGAAAATTGGAACAAAGTGGGTTGCAGGTTATTTTTAAAGAAAAACAAGTTCTAATTGTTAGGGACAAAGACATTATTTTATCAGGATCATTAAAAGGAAATTTGTATATGATTATTTTTCGTGTACCAGAACAGAACAGTGCACAAAATGATTGTACCCATCCAAGTATCCTGCACCAGCGTTTTGTGAAGTGTGTCAACTGGAAAACAAACCCGTCTCCCATTTCAAGAGGTTGCGGAAGACAGAAAAGCTAAGTTTTTTCTGGAAATTATATCTAGTGATGTGTGTGGACCAATAACTCCTGAGACTTTTGATGGTAAGCGCTATTTCGTTACTTTTATAGACTATTACTCACATTTCCGTGTTGTTTATTTAATATCAAACAAAGATGAGGTTGTGCAAAAATTTAAAATGTATGTATCTATGGTTGAAACAAAATTTAGCAAGAAAATTCACACTTTACGTTGTGATAATGGTGGTGAATACTCGTCAAATGTATTCAAGAAATTTTGTATAGAACAAGGAATCAAGATACGGTATACAGTACCATACAACCCCGAACAAAATGGTGTTGGAGAACGGTATAATCGGACAATCATGGATAAGGCAAGGTGTCTTATTTATGATGCAAAGCTGGAAAAGGAACTGTAAGGAGAAGCCGTTAGGACCTCAGTATACTTAATTAATCGACTGCCAACAAGAGCTATTTGTCAATCAAAGATACCTGCTGAGTTGTGGTTTGGCTGTAAACAAAATTTAGAGAAGATAAAATTGTTTGGCTGTCCAGCATACATTTGATTCCCAAGGAAGTTAGAACATCGAAATTGGACCAGCATAGTCAAAAGCTAACCATGATTGGATACGCAGATAATGGATATCGCCTTTATGATCGAAATATGAAGAAAATTATCATAGGAAGAAACACAATTTTTCAAGAAAATTATGGAAATGAAAATAAAGTAGTACTAGAAGAAGAGTTTATAGAAGAATCAAATAAAATTGATACGGAAAATCCAGAAGTTATTACAAATGAGAAAGAAAGCCCTCAAGAGAGACGGAAATTAGATTCACAAACAAGAAGAAGCACGCGTGAAAGAAAAAGACCAACATATTTGGAAGAGTATGAACTAAATAATGATATGTGGGATGATGAAAAGGACTATAATCTGTTTTCAGCATTATCAGTAGGTCATCTAATATGTGAAGTTCCAAGAAACTACAAAGAAGCTATTCAGAAAGATGAAGGTTGAAAAACAGCTATTGAAAGTGAGTTGAAGTCCTTGATAGAAAATGAAACGTGGGATCTTGTATTACCGCCAGATAAAGCTGAAATTATAGACTCTAGATGGGTATTTCGTGAAAAACAAGTTGAGGGTAATCTTGTGAAGAAAGCCAGACTTGTGGCACGTGGTTTTAAACAGAATTCTGTATTTGAGGATGTTTATTCTCCAGTTGTTAGAATGCCTACTATTAGACTTTTACTATCTTTACTTGTTGAAAATGATTTACTAATAACACAGTTTGATGTAACGTCTGCATTCTTAAATGGAACATTGAAAAGTCCTGTATACATGGAGCAAGCAGAAGGTTTAATAAGCTCTAATAAAAAATTAGTTTGTAAATTAAAAAATGCCTTGTACGGTTTGCGACAATCACCAAAATGTTGGAACACAATGATTAATGAATCACTAATTAACTATGGCTTTCAACGTTCCAAAAAGGATCCTTGTCTATATTTTAAAGAATTTACTTTCATTTTAATTCACATAGATGATTTTATTATCGTTTCAAAAACAGAGACAGATTTAAATTGTATTAAAGCTTATCTCTTTAAACATTTCAAAATGAAAGAATTTTCAAACAAAAATATTGTTTTTCTATGTTTAGAAATCACAAAAAGGAATGATATATTTATCACAAAAAACCTTAATTAGAAAAGTGTTGCAGAAATTTGATATGATAAATTGTAAAACTTGTGAGGTACCAATGCAACCAAAGTTGAAGTTGCGTAATGAGAACAATGGGATATTTAGTAAATTGCCTTACAGAGAATTGTTAGGATGCCTCATGTACATTATGTTAGGCTCTAGACCAGATCTTTGTTTCGCTATTACTTATTTTAGCCAATTTCAAAATTGTTTTAGTGCTGAACACTGGAATTACTTAAAGAATGTATTGAAATATTTGAAACTGACAGAAGGGTATGGTCTTAAATTTACTAAAAATCTTATTTTGAAGTCTGAAATAGAAATAAGCAGTTATGTTGATTCAGATGTTGCAAACGATTGGGATCGTAAAAGTGTTACTGGATTTATTGTAAAAGTTAACAATAATACAATATACTGGAAGACTAAGAAACAAGATGTTGTTGCACTTTCAAGCTCTGAATCAGAGTATATTGCATTATCTTTGTGTGTAAGTGAATCTATGTTCTTTTTACATTTGTTAGATGAGATTTTAGACAGTAACACTAAGTTTATTAAAGTGTATGAAGACAACCAATCATGTATAAAAATGGCTTGTACTTTGGAAACAAAAAGATCAAAACATATTGACACTAAATATCATTTTATACGTGATTGTGTTGAACAAAATAAAGTAAAACTGTATTATATACCTACTGAGATTCAACAAGCAGACATATTAACTAAAGTGTTAGCTAAAACAAAATTCGTTTATTTTAGAAGTTTACTAAATATATGTCAAATATGAAGTACCTATGAATGCTTGTTAGAATACGAAGTAGTTAAGTAAGTTGCTTTGAAATACATTCCAACATTACTGGATTTGTGGGGGAGTGTTGAAGTACAAATATGTTATGTTGTCGTGTTGTCAATACTGAGAATGCTATGAAGGCACTTCTGTGTGTTGTAACATTGTGTAGTTCTGTAGTTACTGTTTAGGGTGTGCGTGTTTATTATTATAGTAGTAGTTGAAATGTTGTTGTGTTTTTGTTTATTGTAATATTATTGATTTTTATAATGTGTGTCTTAATTTTGTTGCTAAATAAAAGTACATAATTCTGGAGGCTCCGTTTTATTAAACTTCAGGGTTAAAGTTATTTGGACTTTTTCAAAGTAAGTGTTTAGTTAGTTAATCCTTCTTGAAAATAATTTGAGAGTAACGGACAAAATGCAAAATTTTAAACATTCTTTGGGCGAAGACGTAACTGAATGGTACGGCTTTGTTAAGTGAACTTCAAGATGCCGAAAATTAAAAATAGTTTAGTTCAAGTATGGATAAAAAATATATCCGAGCTACGTCTGGATGATGAAAAAGTGTTTTGCATAGCCTGTGGAAAAATAGTAAGTACCATTACATATTTTTAATTGATTTCGGAAATTAAACCCTTATTAATTGATGTAGGTTATTGAATTCACCGTTTTATCAGTTTCTAAACGCAATTAGATACTTATTTTTAAAATTAATTTTTCCTTAGATCATGTGCGAAAGGAAATCTCAAGTTACACAGCACATTGAAACCTCTCTTCATAAAAGAAAATTAGAAACATTTAAGAAGACAAAAGTTTGTCAGACACCTTTGCGCCAGTCGTTGTTTCAAGAAACGGCCAAAAGAAATGCACAAGAGGAATTTAATTTCGAATTGTGTAGTGCACTTGTTAAAGCCAATATTCCATTAAAGAAATTGCAAAATCCTAGTTTTAGGTCATTTTTAGAAAAAATTAGTAAAAAGCAAGTGTCAGATGAAAGCACGCTTCGAAAAAGGTGTATTAATGATTTATATCTTGAAACTATGGGGCATATAAAGAAAATTACAAAAAATAAATATCTTTATTTTATAGTAGATGAAACTACAGATTGTTGCAGGCGATATGTTGCAAATTTAATGATTGGTTATTTAAGTGAGGCGCAGTCTAGTATATCATATTTAATCGCTTCCAAAGTTCTTGAGAAAACCAATCATGCAACAATAGTTCGCTTTATAAACGAAGCTTTCATGCAATTTTTTATTCCTGATATTGTTGCAACAGATAAAATCGTTTTAATGCTGTCTGATGCAGCACCGTATATGGTAAAAGCTGGACAGCAATTAAAATTATTTTATGAAAATTTAATACATGTAACATGTCTCGTACATGGTATTAATAGAGTAGCAGAAACAATTCGTAATCAATTTCCATTAGTAAATAGTTTAATAAGTAGTATAAAGAAAGTGTTTTTAAAAGCTCCGTTACGAATTCAATTGTACAAAGAAAAGTTACCTAATATTCCTCTACCACCAGAGCCTGTGATTACGCGTTGGGGTACTTGGTTAAATGCAGCTCTTTTTTATGCAGATCATTTGGAAAAAATAAAGGAGTTAGTTTTAGAAATTTCGGATAATTCAAGTACTTACGTTCAAAAAGCTCAATCCATTTTAAAGAAAACACAATTGCGCAATGAGCTGGCATTTATAAAAGCAAATTACTATTTTGTAAGTTCAACCATTGCTAGAATAGAAACGGAAGCATTGTCATTAAATGAATCTATGCAAATAATTAATAAATTTCAACAGCTGATTTCTGCTGTTCCAGGAAATATTGGTAAAACTATTTCTAATAAATTAAATGAAATTTTACAAAAAAACAGTGGATATCAGTTGTTGCTAAAAGTTAATAATAAAGTTCTGAAACTTGAGGAAAATTCCGATGATCTTGTTATAAATTTAGATTTGGCCATATTAGCCGCATTAAAATATGCAGCCATAACTTCTGTGGATGTAGAAAGAAGTTTTTCTTTGTACAAAAACATACTATCGGACAGACGCCAAAATTTTCTGCCCGAAAACTTGGAAAAATATTTAGTTATAAATTGCTTTGCAAATAGTAATGAGAGGGTGTAATCTTTATAAATCTATAGCGTATAAGTAAATAAGTAATTTTTAAATAACACATAATTTTAAAATAATGTTAAAATAATAATTGCTTTGTAAGTAGTAATGACAGGGTGCAGTTTTTATAAATGTATAGTGTATAAGTAAATATGTAGTTTTTAAATAACACATAATTTTGAATGTTAAAATAATAAGTTTGTATGCAATTTATCTTTTTCCTATTAAAAAATTACAAGCATATATACTTTTTTTATATATTAATGTTATAATTTGGAATTAACACAGGTAAATAGAAGATTCAATGTTTATGCATATTTTGCATATTTTGAATTAATAATGCATTTTTGATGCATATTTTAAGGTTTTTAAGTGCATATATATGCACATATTTCGGCATTTTATAGTGCATAAAATCCGCTCTCTAGTTATGAGGTAGGCAACTTAATTTACATATCTACATAGTGCATACTTTCGTAAAGATTTATATTCCTACTTTCCATTTTTATTCATTTCTTATCTTATAAGCAACGCGTCTGCGTTAAGTTATTCTGCTCATATCTTGTGGGCGGAACCGCATCATCTACTTCGAAAGCCTCCATTTTTTCACTTCCTGTTTAATGTCGAAGCAGGAAGCTGCTTCTTTTTGATTTTTACCTAAATTTATGTGAAAGTGTCATCAAATTGGTGGCAAGATATATTTTTAATACATTTACATAAAATTAAAGCATTTGTTCTTTTTAGGCGCTTTCTTTACTTATTTTTTATACCATTTTTTTTACTTTGATTACACTGTTATCATTAGTTCAATTTACAACGTAATTACATCTTAAGTACGCATTTGATTTTATTGTTGCGTACATTTTTCGTTTTATGATTGCAATTTTTTTTGAATGGAAAACTTCCAAATAATGCGATAAGAAGTGGATTTAAAAATTTTAAGAAGAAATTTATACGGATTTTATAAAGATAAATTCAGTTTGGGGTGCGGCTGATAACATGTCAAGATTGCACAATGATGACGTAAGAATGATTTCATGCAGGTTAACCGCTTCGTAATCATATTTAGATACCAGAGGTTGTCAAAAAGAAAAGTTTGTGTACAAAAATTTCTAAGGTATTTATGTAGTGATTTATTTAGTACTTTAAGCATAATTTTAAGACCTTCATTATTTCATCATTACATTTGATATTCAATAAACAAACTCGGTTTAATTGTTCCGATATTATAAAAAACAATTTGGCGCCCGAGATAATTTCATTAGTTTTACATTTTTTATTATAAGTGAAAATAATCGAGCAGATCTAGTGGTAATTAAGCAAATTAAAATTTATTTGAACCCACCCTATTAATCAACCGACTGAGTGAAAGGCACAACTATAAGTGGTGTAAGGTTTGTATTTTTCGAGAACTTATTATTTCATTACTTTATAACTTATTTTTTATTATTTAAAATTTTGTATACGACAACACCTACGTCGCACACTTTTATTACACTCTATAATCAACATAGATGTCGCCCGTTGGTTAATACGAGTACAGTGACTCTACTACAAACAGTGGCGATAATCGATGTATCGATTTTTATTGGCCAGACTGTTCACGTTGTTTAAGAGCGATTAAGAGGCAAATTTTCTTAGTTGACGTTTAAGCAGTATGTGTTTTGTATTTAGATTGTCTCGTTTTTGCGTTGTAAGAAAGTAGTTATTGATGTTAATTTAGTTTCTTGTAAATATAGTGTAAATAAAAACATAGAGTGTTGTAATAACATTAAATTGTGAGGTGTAAAGGGGTCCCCTAAAAGACTATTTTGTTCAATCGCAGTTTTGTTGCCGTGCTATTTTAGTGTTTTTTGTAAGGATTGCATATTAAGGAGTGAAAACAATAATGAAATATTCGTATAGTAAGTGCATTTGTCGCTGTAAAAATTGCATGTAACCTTTGCCACTGTGAAAGTGACCATTGCACTGCGACTTATACGGTTTTTTAATGAGTTAAATTATCTTTAATAAAGTAGATGTAGGCATTGAATTGAATAATTATTGCTATTGTTAGTAAATTTTAGTAGTTAGTGATTATTATCTGTAATAATAAATACAATTTAGTACGAACTGGATATGTAGGCATAATGTTGTACGTGAATCAAATATACACTTCTCACATTATGTTGGTTTTGCTCTTTAGGCTGCATTGTTCTAAACAATATAATAAACAGTGTAATGATATAATTATTTTTTCAAACTGTCCTCACAAAACACCAAATTAAAATATATTTCAATAAAATGACTCATAAATAATCGACGGTAATATAACAATACCTCGATAAATAGTCGACCATTTTTATTGTGTATTTTAAAATCAATTTGTCGAGACGTAATTTTGGCATTAATAATCTGATTAAATTAATTTTTAATTGTAAAATTGTAAAATACACGAGAAATTTAGTAGCAATAAAAATAGTAGCAAATTTATCGAGGTTGTGTTATATTTAATAAGATTATTTCCTGAGCCAAGAACATTTCTATGTGTATAAGGAAAAAACACAAGAAAGGATATTGTATGAACTAATACAATAATAAGTAAATACTTATTCATTAAACAATAACTAGTACTAACAATCAATGTTACATTATTCCTCTATTTACAATTAAAAATACAGTTATCTGTTCAAAAATTGAAATTTTCGGGTGGATTCTTTGTTGTTGAATACAGTCCTGTCTGTGACAATTGAGTATGCTGATAAAAATAGTCGACTATTTAGCACCAAGGTGAATAGTCGCTTTATTTTATTTTGATTGGTCATATCAAAGCAGTTTCCAAGCACGCGATTGGTCAAAAATTCAAAAACAGGCAAGCGGAATAATCGATTTTAAACAAAACATTATCTCCTGTGCTAATAGCGCAAACTCGCCAAAAATGTTTCCTCTTAATGGCGGATGGGCGGAGCTAATCGCTGCTTGTCGTCACTGTTTCTGGTAAAGTCACTGTAAATACGAGCTGAAAGAGTATGTCTATCCGTAATACAAATCAGTCGGCAGTTAATGAAGAAACACGTGCTTTAAATGCCGATCGAATATTTTACGTGGTGTTGTTAAAATATTTATTTTAAGATAAGTCAAGAAAACTATTTCATCTTATACTAGAAGGTCTTGTTATTAGTTTATTGTTGGTTTCCTGTTCTAATATTTAAGCAGGACCGGAACCTTGAGGTTTAGAAAATTTATGTACCGCCATTAGCGACTGTTGGTGAATTGGACAAAGAGGATAGCTATCCGCTTTGTTCGGTATCTATTTGGTTTGATTTTTTAATTGATTACCCTTTTACAAAATAATATCTGTTTAGAAAATAATACTGTACTTTAATTCTTTTAGATTGTTTACAAGTATATAAGGAAAACGGCCTAAGCCAACTGGACGGAAGAGACAATGGCGACATTATGGGATACCGTATGTTACACTCTATAGGCACCGGAAAAGTAAATCCAGCAAGCGAAAATTAGGAAGGTTTGTAACTGTTTTCAGCGAAGAACAGGAAACGGAATTGAAAAATTACTTAAGACATATGGTCACGTTTTTCTTTGGTTTAACTCGCAACGACTTCCTAAAACTGGCATTTGATTACGCCGAAGTTAACAAATTAAAACAAAAACAACAGTTTTCAACATGGACGAAACAAGAATAATGTAAAATTCAAACAGACCCCCCAAAATGTTTACCATTCGAGGGAAAAAGTAAGTGGGTGTAATATCAAGCTCTCAGCGAGGCCAGTTGTTGTAATGCAGGTTGATCTTTTATTCCTCCGTATTTCACTTTTGTCCGAAAAAGGATGCAGGAAAGGCTAATGGATGGATCGCCTCCAGGTTCACAAGGATCTTGCACTGTTAATGGTTGGGTGAATGGACCGACATTTTTGCTGTGGCTTAAACCCTATGTGGAAACTGTTAGACCAACCAAAGAGGAAAAATGTTTTCTTCTGCTTGATAATGATGAAGCCCATAAATATTACCCAGCTTTTGGGGTACGCATCCCTAAATAACGTTGTCTTTTGCACATCATACAACCAATCAGATGCAACCTTCGGATGTAGCTGAGTATGCCCCCATAAAGACGTTTTTTGAGCAAGAACTGAACACATTTGAAAAGAAACATGCAGGACATATAATCAGTCAATATGATATATTCAGACTGTTAGCACCTGTATATTTAAAAGGAGTAACTGCTCAATTTTTCCATATGGTCCAAATGTTTTTGGCGAGGAAGCTTTCGCACCAGCTCCATTAACTGATCGCCGTCAAGAGATAACAACTAACAATATTGACCAGGATTATAGTTCGGATAATAACGTTCCTTGGATCACTCTTTTAACTAAAAAATCAATGAATACCTCTTTTGTGACCTCTACGGCTCTTCCCTCCCCAGAATTCGAAGAATTTGACCTAAATATCGATTAAAATAGAACAATTTAAGAAATTGAAGTCAAAAGTTGAGAGAGAAATGGAAATGGCAGTCACTAAACCCGTGTTCGGAAAGTCGAATAGCCAGAAAAAAGAAATAATAGTGAGCCATAATATGATTTCTAAAGAATTGAAAAAACTATTGATATCAAATCTGAATATTGCAATTGTCTGGTATGTGGAGAAGTTCTCGCAGAGACCGACGAAGACTGGTCCAGTGCAATGAATGTCAAAATTGGGCACACGAGCTCTACACAAATTACAATGGCTTTGGTTCGTTTTTTGGTGACTATTGTGACAAATAAGATGTATTACGTTAAGTACCATCGCGCTCAAAAATACTGGTACAGCTTGTTACTGTAGACACTTCCAAAATTCAAATTTTGACACATTTTTTGTGTAAATGGGACATCTTACGATTTCCAAATGGCGAATCTGATAGATTAAAGACTCTTATAAACTGTCACTTTGATATTTATATTTCATGATCATAGCCTACTAACGCAATTGATTATGTGCCGTCAAGCCAAGTGCACACACTCAACATTTTGATGTCCAGTATTTTTGTGTGCGATAGTATCATCGCTATCAAAAAATTCTGGTAGAGCTTGTTACTGAAGACACTTCCAAAATTCAAATTTTGATGTAGACACATTTTTTGTGTGTAAATCGAACATCTCACGATTTTCAAGTAGGAGTTAAGCATTTGTCAATCTGGCAAATTTGATAGATTAAAGACTCTTCTAAACTGTCACTTTGATATCTCATGGTCATATGCCATCAAACCAAATGCACACAGCTAAAATTTTGCTGTACCAGTATTTTTTGAGCGCGATAGTACATCTGTTTTTTTTTGTATTTTCTCATCTAAATAAATAATTTGTACATATTTCTGCGTACCAACTTACCACCTATTTGTTGGTTACTTTGCCCGACTACCCGGGCAAAGTGAATAGAATGCAGCGACATGAAAAATATAAAAGTTAAAATAAAAAAAAGGAAACAACAAATTATCTTGTTTTGTATTACAGACACCATTGTAAAAACAATTATAATCTGCCAGATGGGCATATAAACGTCAGATAGAAGTTAATTAACATTTAGATGCTAACTTAAAAAATATTCCAAAGCCTGCTTTTGATAAAAATATGGACAATACTTTAAGCATTATCCATCTTATTTAATTAATTTTTAAGGTTTATTTAGCTTCGAATTAAGAAACCTTGTAAAGAAAATTTATGTAAAATTAAGATTTCTTTAAAAAATATGTCTACACATTTTCTTATAAAATTAATCGTTAATTAAATATTGCAAAAATTTTAAAAATCACTTAAATTCCACATTAGAGAAGAAGAAAATAATTGTATGGAACAGATTTAATGTATGATTTTATGATCTTATACCTTTATACATTTGAAACATGCAGCTGTTTCACACACACATACACACACACGCGCGCGCACGTGTACACGCACTCACGCACGCACCCACACACCCACGCACTCACACACGCTCGCACGCACGATTACGCTTACGCGCACAACTACACACTCAGACACACTCGCGAACGCACACACCACAAACATACCACACCACCCCCTCATACACCACACGCACCCATACACAAATTGAGATATAGAACCTTCTTCATTTCACGAAATATTACTAATATAAACCTATTTCCAGGCGCTAAACATTTACAGAGACTGAGTCGATAAAAAAGTTATGTTTTAGCGTGAAACAGGAAATTCAAAAAAGCCCGCCAAAGAAAGGATGAACACCTACAAAAATGGGAGGAACGCAGCTGTAAAAAATGCTAAATATACCTTGTCTCGCCGTTAAACAGGTTCCGTCAATATGGCCGCTGTTTAAATATGTCACTAAGTGCGCCCGAACGTAACATTCAGAGGCGTGCATGGTGTAAATAATTTATGTTATAGGTAGTGTGGGTAGTCATCCAACGTTTTTGTTATAATACTGTTTACAATTTGCCCATATTAACTTGATAGGGTTGAATTGGCAGTGATACGGAGGTAAACGTAAAATTTGATGTCCCCATTGATGAGCGATTTCATCAATTGCATGTATTTTTGGAACTTGTAAATCCTTGGCAATTTGTAATAATTCCACTTTCAGCATATCATTCGAATGAGGAATGTTGTGTTTTCTTAAAAATTGAATATCTTCTTTCTTCCAACTACTTGAAGGTAATTTTTCTACTAATGTACAAGGATAACTGGCATTGTCACGAATTATCAAACTTGGTTTTTCTAAATTTGGTAAAAGCTGTTCTTGAAACCATTTTTGAAATAAATCAGTGTTCCTATTATCGTGGTAGTCTGCTGTCTTACTTTTACTGGAAAATACCAATGCTGAATTAGGTATAAAACCATCCTTGTTTCCAGCACCCAGTACGATAAAACTAAAATTTATTCGGTTAAAAATATTTTTATCAAATCGGACTATTTTAATTACCGTTTCCCTTCTCCTAGCGGTTTGTTTTTTGTGCTTTTCAAATCATTACCATGCCATGATTTTCGAACGCTTCCTCGACTAAAAATCCACGACTCATCCAAAAAGACAGGATCGTAACTAATTTCACAACTTTTATTAGCAAAATATTTTCGCAAAAATGTTGCTCCAGCAACAGCAATATGTGCTCCATTAAACGCCTTTTTCTATTGTCAACTTTGAATTCAAAACCAATTTTGTGTAACAATTGTTTCAAACTCGTTTTACTGAAGGTAAATATTTTATCTTCTTTAAGTTCAGTTTGGAGTTTTTCGATAGTAATATGTGAGCCTAAAATTAAACAACTGATTAACTCCATTTCAACAATAATTTCTGAATTATCTACCAGTTGCATGCATGGTGCAAATTTTTCGTTTGAAAACGTCTTTCACGTATTCGTCGACATCCTCTGACTTCAAACGCAGCCTATGTTTTTGCGGTGAATCCGGCGCCGATTTCCCAAATTCTAAAGCGAGAGCCATTCTTGCCTTGTCCGAGTTACGGTTTTCTCGGAAATGCCGTATGCGAGAGCAGTTCGCTGCAACATAATATTACATAAATATAAATTTAAATGGTGAAAATTATTAGCGTACCTGGACAATGGAAGTTAAAGGTAAACTTGGCCTCCCGTTATCGCGTTCCATCTCGAAATAATGCAGTATATTCATTAACATTACTTGAGTTTGGCTTTTCAAAGATTTACCTTTTAATGACATCATTATTTGCGGCAAAATAAATAAATGCATTCAATCAATTGGAAATACATTTTACATTATGAATTTACCTCGTAATAGTAAATATTAATAATAATAGTTTAGAAAAAATGCAATGGAAACTAATAAATTACGAAGCGAAAGATAAATTATTATAAGTACAAAATACGATGCGACTATACGAAACCAAATACGAAGATTAATTTGAGGTTAAATAGCCAAGAAGACATCTGACAGCGTCATGCGCTTTGACTTTAGAATCGACATACGTTTTTAAGTCCTGCATTTAAAATATACAGCAGGCGTTTAAATTATAACCCGTCTTTCTTTAAGTGGGAACTTCGCACTAAGATAAAGGGAAACAGATGCACTTCACAGTCTTCTCGAGTCCGCCATGAGACACCTCTCCCCGGTGCTACTATATCATGCAATAATTAACCCCAAAATATTGCGTGTATTGGACAATAAATTCAGATAGGACTTGCAGTAACTCTTGTTGCTTTTTTAACGTTGAACGACATCTGACGTTTTACTGACGTAGATATTGACAGTTCGGAAATTGTTTTAGTTAATGAGCATCCACAAGTTAATGAGCCATCACCACTCAATAAGATACTATCACCTGTTCACCAAAAATACATTAACGCACACATTGAAACTCAGGAAGCGCAAGTACGAAATCTAGTTCATGAAGTCTCGAAAGCTGTGTAAAATTAAAATTTTGCAAACAAAAAAAGGTATTAAACTGTAAATAATAGTAGATTATCATGTAAGACGTGTAAATTGATGATTATTTAGTGAAATATTGATCAAATTACACATCGAACGCAATATACTATTTTATCTTCAAGAGACTAATTAGTATCCTTTGGAGTGATGACTGATAAGTGCACGTTATTCTGACAGATTGTATGTGAAATTTTCTACCAAAATCACATTGTCCTAGCCCCATTACTAGTTTCAACTTCAATCTCATTGTTAGGTTGAAACGAATAATGGTGCAAGGCATATATGATGCGAATAATACACAAATAAAAGATAACTATGAAAATTATTATAAGTTTTGTTATTAACGAATAAGTACAAAAGTAAATGTAATTAAAAATTATTATTAATATTATTAAATACATAAATAAAAAGAGTCCCTCGAGTAGGATTTGAAGCTACGACCTGTACTTTGCTCGAAATTTGCAGTAATAATGGCAAGTTTATTAGTCTCTTGAAGATAATATTAGATTATTGTGTAAGATGTGTTAGTTTATCATTATTGAGCGATATATTGATTAACTTACACGTAGAACGCAATATACTATTTTATCTTCAAACCTCAAATAAGTATCCTTCGGAGTGATGACTGAGGACAAGTGTGCGTCATTCTGACAGATTGTTTCTATCTGAAATTTTCTACCAAAATCACACTGTCCTAGCCCCATTATTAGTTTCTATGTGAAATTTTCTATCACATTTGTCCTAGCCCATTATTAGTTACAATCAATGGCTCTCTTACCCAAGAATAGACCTATTTGTTTACACTTGCATGTGTTGCAACATAACTGCAAACTGCCAGAAGATGGCTGCCGCCATAGTTGACAACATAACATCTGATTCTGACGATTGTTAGTGTTTTTTCGAACGTTTAGATAAGTGCAACGTTATTATTTATTGTTTTTTGTATAACTCAAGTTTTATAATGGTGAGACAGTGCGTAACATGTAAAACATAGACTAGTTGAGTCGTAACCTAACATTTCATCGGTAAGTAAACAAAACAAACCATAGACGTAGGTAACATTAATTATTTACAAAGACCCCTAGTAAGACGCAAAAATTAGAAAATTCATATTTTGTCTGCTTATTTACCTGAAGCGCAAATACTGTTTCACATTTTACTACAACTGTTTAATAAAAAAATACATGATAGCGTTGTTTTTAATTGTTTATTGTTTGGTTACAGTGACGTTATTAATAACCATAGTCTCTCTAGGAATGTACGCCTATGTCGATGCCAACTTTCCACTATTGTTTTAAAGATTTGGTGTTTAGTTTTGTTTGTAATGTCGTCGCTCCATGCGATTGAGTATAACTGTCGTGTTTTTTTCCTTTTTTTATTTTATTTCCTATATTCGTTTCATCTAATCCAGTATTTGTTAAAGTTACCCTCAACTATTTGTATGTTTGATCGAGCTGTTGTGAATCTGTAGATCAATGACTACCTACGTATTGCGTCTTGCCGTAGTTTATTTCTAATCCCCATTTTCCAAATTCTTCTTATAGTTTTTTCATCGTGTAAATGATCTTGCCTTTATCTTCTGCTAAAATTATTTAGTCATTATGGTTTTATTGTTATTGGTTATTAAATGTTATATTACGACTTCCATTTTGGCTATTATTATAGATTGGGTTATGTTTAATAAAACAACACTTTACGTATAACTACTACGTATAACTATTATATTTACATGCTAACTGTAGAACATGATGAATGATGCTGTACATGTCAAATTGTATGCGGGCTTGCCCGACATTACTGTCGACATCTTTCCCTTTGAAAAATAAAGATCAGAATTTTGTTAAATTTTAATTTTACTGAAATTAAATTTTAGATCAATTTATATTCTTATCTTATACAATGAATGGTGATTTAATTTTGTAAATGTACACTTCGTAGAAACAAACATTATAGTTATGAAAATGTAAACTTTCACCATTAACACTCATAATAAAATACTTATCTTTTTTGGAATTTTTAATGGTGTATTTAAATTATACAATCTAAACGTTTCGATAACACTTACAGTTATCTTCGTCAGTAGTAATATTAGTAAGAATTGTTAAAGATGTTGTAAACAATTTTGTCAAAGTTTTTTTTCAACTTTGACAAAATTGTAAAGTATTTTATTATGTAATTATAGTTAGTTGTAATATATACATTTGTACATATTTTATATATTACATTGAAACAGTTTCAAAAACTTAAACTTGTAAACAAATAAATTTAAAAAATACTCGTTCTCTTATAGGTAAGAAATTATCTTTACTTTATATTTTATCTATCTCCTTGATTTACTATCGAAAATTAATTTTCTAGGCCTTACACCATTTCTTCCTGATCTTGTTCTATAAATTTGTTGTTTGTGACTAATATCTGGTTTTACAATGCTTGGCATATCTTGTCTGTTGCTATAGGCTAGGTACTGGTTCTATTATTTCTAAATTATTAGCATTTTCCTCATTCATACTATTTTTACTTAAATCTAAATTTCAGATATCATGTAATATGGTTCTAAAATGTCCAATGATCTTAAACTAGAGTATTGAAGCTCTTTATCACTATTGTCAGTCTTTTACATCACTATTGTGCATATAGCTATTATTAAATCTAACTTTTTTATGTAGATATATTATTACCACTATTCACAAAAGGATTTTTTATGTCAGTTTTAATATATATTCTATGTCTGACATAAATAGATCCATTATCTGTTTTGATTTTATATCTTCTAAAACTAAGCTCATCTAAGCCTACTCCGGGAACTCAATTTGAATTTCGTTTCAGTTGAATATAAATTTTGATTCCGGAACTTAATGGATGCAATACTCTTACTCCATGCCTTTCTTTATAATACTTTGTTTTAATTGATCTTTTGTAAAAATTGTATTTATTGTTGATGATTTTAGGTTTTAGCCTTTCTTTTATAATTGGCGTGTTACTCCCAACATTAGAATTTGAGATGGTGAAAAACTATCAACAACTGGTGTGTTTCTATATTGCAATAAACTTAGTATAAGTCTTTTTTATCCTCCAGTGCCTTGATAATTAATTTCTTTATCGTTTGAATGTGTCTTTTGACTAGACCATTGGACTGACTGTATAAGGGTGATGAGAATGTATGGTTAAAATTCCACTCTAGAGTGAATTGTTTCAATTGTTCTGCAGTGAACTGAGAACCTCCATCTGACGTAACATACTGAGGTATGACGTAAGTTTATTTATTATAAGGTTGCTGGTTGCATTTCTAATTCTACAAATTTCGAATAATAATGTACTACGATTAAATATTTTATACCATTTATTTCAAAAAGATCTGTACCTACTTTATACCATGCAATCTGTGTTATTTCATGTGGTTCCACTCTTTGTGATACTGCATATTTTAGGCACAAATCACAGTTCTGGTTTAACAGTTACATTTTTAATAGTTGACCAGAAAACTGAATCATTTGCTAAATTGACACATTTATTATATTCCAGATGACTATAATGAATTTTTTGTAAAAATATCGCCTCTAAGTGTTTTAGGAATTAAAATAGCATGGTTTCTAAAAATGATACCATCTTGTATAGTCAATACTGATTTATACTTTATATAAGGTTGAATGTTTTAATTTAATTTTTTAGTACACTTTGGCCATCCGTTTTTAATTATTGTTACTAGTTCCTTTAAAACTATACCATTTTCTGTCTCTTGTTTGATCTTTTTTAAATATACATCTGATACATTTAAAGTTCATATTTATTAATCAAAACATGTGCTTCTAATTCTTTTTCTAAATGAGTATCGCTTATTATATCAGCTTGTGAATTTTGGTTTCTACTTAATGCGTCGGCTACAACTAATCCTTTACCTGGTTTATATACTAAGGTGAATTCGTATTACTTCAACTGTAATAAAAGTCTTTGTAGTCTGGCAGGGTATTTATCCAGAGGTTTATTGATCATTGAGATAAGTGGCTTGTGATGTATTTCTCTTGTCACATGCCTGCCAAATATATAGTTGAGAAAATAATCTAAACTAAAATGCACTGCTAAAAGCTCTTTTTCAATTTGTGTGTAATTTTGTTGACATACCTAATGTCATTTCTTTTAATGCATATGCACAAGGTAATGAGTTTTGAAGTAAAGTAGTCCCTAATCCTCTCTGAGAGACATCCACTGATATGTCTGTATTTTCATTGTCAAAAAATTTAAACACTGGGCGTTTAGTAAGACTGTTTTTTATGTTTACAAATTCTGCATTGTATGTCTTTTTTCAATAAAGATCGAAGTGCTTGGGTTTTAGTTGTTAAATTCGGTATGAATTTCTGTATGTAGTTTAGAATTCCAAGCAGACTTTGTACTTCTTTTTTACAACTAGGAGTTGGAAAATTAATAATTCCTTTTATTATATCTTTGTCTGTGCTAGTATGACCCATAAAATTGACTTGCCTTTTAAAAAAGTGACATTTATTAGCCTTAAACTTAACGTTATTTATCTGTGCAGTTTGTAATACCTTCTCTACCTAAAACTAATATATTATCTACATATGCTGATGAAGATATTTCTAAAGTGTTCACTGAATACTTCTGGAGCTTTAAACCATATGGAAATAATATCTATCAAAAGGTGTACCAAATGTTGTCAGTTTTGCACTATCGCTGTGTAGAGGTATGCTATAGAATCTGTTTGATGCGTCTAAAACTGAAAAGTATTTATATTCACCTATTTTACTAAAGATGTTGTCAAATGTAGGAAATCTTGCATGTTCCCTCTGAATAGCATTGTCCAAATTCTTTGGGTCCAACCACATGCTTCGATTACCGTCTTTCTTTTTAACTAAAAAGTTTGTTTGTGAACCAAGCATCAGCCAAATTATGTTTGTTTACATTAGTTCCAGTGCTTACATTATCCTTTATATAATCATTAATCCTACCTATAATAGATTGTCTGTATCACACGAATTATTTACACTATTCTGGCACTAAATGAATATTTTTCGCTTTGCATTGTCTAGTAAAATGATTTTATATTTCTAACACTTATTGCATTGTTTTCCATAGGCTAGACAGCTTCTATACGCATGTCTGGTGTCGCATTTAGTACATAACTTAGATTAGATATTCCTTGTCTGAGGTACATACATCTGACTTACCAGTTTGGTATCGTTTGTTGTACCTGATTTGATTATATTACTCCCTCTGTTGGCTCGAAACACTTCTGTTGGCATTACAGTTTCGCGGTTTCTGTTTTGTGGTGCGGATCGCCCTCTATCGTGAAGTTGTTTGCTGCCTGTTCACGTCCAGGTCTTCGATAGCAGTTTCTTCTGTTTGTTCTGTGTGCATTTTCTATTACTTTACCTTGCTTTTTGGACTCCAGGAACACACTGCATATTTTTATTGCTTCTGTTAAACTGAATTCGAAGGAGTTTTTGTTTCATATCACTATCATTTAATCCACATATTAGTATGTATTTAACCAATTCTTCTCTAAATGTGTTTATTCTCAAGTAAAGTAATAAGTGTGATATATCGTTGGATTTCTTAATTTTTTTCCCATTTAACCATGTAAAATGTCAAGTTATAACGTTTTTTAATTTTGAAAGGTTTTTAGTTTTTTCCAAATATTTATTATATATATATATATATATATATATATATATATATATATATATATATATATGTATATATTTTGCGATGGTTATAAATAGGTATAATAGAGGGGGTAGTGTTATCGAGTTCAGATAATATATAGTATGTGAGTTCATATAAAGTGGAAGAAGTTATACACTTCGTTATGAGAAAATATAGTATACAAGTATAAAAATATGATTGTGATTCAACAAAACAGGCTTTATGGGGTTTGCACAATGATGTTATATTCATAAAAGCAATGAGTTATAGCAGTAGCATGTAAAAAAGGTCATCACCATACATTTTAGTGTGTACATTCAGTTTCGTTTAAGTTAAATAAGAAATTTCACATTTAAATCAATTTAATTTAGAATTTGAGTAGATAACAGATATTGATTACATGACGTACAATGATCTAATGTGTAAAACATGTATAGTAATAGGTACAATGCATAAAACTCTGCGAACTATAAAAAGGGTTATGGTACGAAGACAGTATATTGGTAATTCATAAACTAAGTGTTTCAAAAGTGCATAAGAAGTTATAGTGGCTTAGAAATATAGCTAAGAACGTGAACAACATTTGTGCAATGTGATATTTACAATATAAATACAATTTGTATACAAAAATTTACTAAATACATTTACAATGTGAAAGTGTGAAAAGACAAAATTAGGAACTATGGAGTACAGAAAAACAGTGTTGGTGTTAGAGACATATATAGGAACATATTATAGAAACATTACAAACGATATAGACGTTTAAAAAGCAAGTTAGAATTAAATTATATAAAGTTAGGTTAAGTACAATAGTTAAGAATTTTTCAAATTTATAGTTTATATAGGATAAGATAAGTTCAGAATAAATTATAAAAGCATATAATAATAGGTTTCCCTCATTTTCACATAGAATTTAACATTAAATATGTAATTTAAACATAAATTTAGAAAAATTGGGTCATGTACCTAAATTTAAGCTATTGAAGTAGAAATTTTTTAAAACTATGAAAATTGGATAGAAATAAGTGTATTCTTATACAGTTTTTTATGCAGCAGCTGAATATGTCTTCAGTTTAGTTGTAAAATATAAAATTTGTTAGATTTTAGTAATTTTAAGGTATTAAATTGTCAAAATGTAAATTCCTGAAGGGAAGTATGTATAGCTGTGAGATCTCTATTTATGCAAAATTTTCCCCTGATTTCAAAAATGTATTTAAAAAGCAAATCCGAATTGATTTGACAAAGTTATGGCATAATTTATGTTTTAATTAATTTAATTTTTTTGTTTAGACCAATCAAATGCAAGGATCTTTTGTATGTAATGTAAAAAAAAATTGAAAGCTTTGGTATCCATGAGAAAAGTATATAAGGAATTGCTCCTGATTTCTCGCTCTCTTACTTTCTTGTAATTTGAAATTTGTGTGACTAAAAAGTCATAGTGCTTATAGTGCATTCGTTACATGTAAGTTAAAAATTTTCGTTAACATTATCGGAAGTGAACCGCGATCAACGTAGAGTTTGAGATTTCAGAAACAATTAATATAACAAATAACAAATCTTAAAACTTAGGTTACCGGTTATAATTTTCGACATTATTGTATTGTTTCAATTCGAAATCTTGTACCAACATCGGTTGATGTGCATATTTTTTATGTAAATAAATTTCTTCTGATGTTGTGGATGCGATGTTTATTTTTTTTCCAAAGTGATGGAGGTTATAAAATATCGGCATCTAAAATAAAAGTGATAAGTAGTACATATAAAACTTTATGAAAGAATAAAAATAATTCTAATCCGATAATTTAATAAACATTTAAAACAATATTTAAATATTCAAAGCAAATAAAAGTGCTACTACAAAAGTATATGAGCATAATACCTAAGTGCAACGTATTGACAAAAAAGAAGATTCATCACAAGTTAATGCAGCTGGATGAATTTATGGAAATTAAGCAGTACCATTAACAACAGGAAGGCAGTATCATCGTTAGATGGAAAGAAGTTTTACATCCAATGGCAATATAGAACAAGCTTGAGGTAACCATTTATTGGAGATTACAAGAACACATGTGAGTTTATTTTGCTATCATAACCCATCATATTGCATTGATTATTCTTTTAATGTCCGGTATTTATGTTTTATTTTATGAATTTGCATATGTTTATTGTGCAACCACGTGTATCAATATCTGGAAAGGTAATGGACAGGTGTAACCATAAATATTTTAATTTTAAAATAAAGAAAATCAAAATTGTACTCACTAAGTAATAGATCGTTGGTGAAATTTTTGACAGACAGCACTTATTTTAATTGAACAATGACGCAACGCATGCGTATATTTTGCCAATTCCGTAGAAGCCTGTTACACGGTGAAACAAATTATTGCAAATTACTATTAAATTATTAAGATGAACATTTTCGGGTGTGAAATAAAAATTTTATGATTTCACGAATACATTTCAATTTTATAATAATAATTAAAAAGTTAAATAGTTATATTTTGATTTGCCAAAGGATATTCAAATAATTAGAACTCTATCCCCAAGTTTATACTAAATTAATTAATAATAAATATTTTCACGAGATATTGCCATTACAATATATATATATATATATATATATATATATATATATATATATATATTCCGTGCGTGTGTGCGTGGGCGCGTGCGGGTGTGTGTGGGTGGGTGCGTGCGTGTGTGTGTGTGTTGGTTTCTGGATATTTGTGGAGCCTTGGGCGTGTAGTATCCATATTTGTGGCACAATTTCCGTTTGTGGCATACATACCCGCGTATGCCGCAATGTATTGATGACATGTCGAGAATCGACGGGCCAAACTTAGCCCATACGACCTAATCCGAACATTTTTGTGTGTATGTTACCATTAATATGTTTCTTGCGTGGTCTTTCACACTTCTATTATTGTGACACAGTTACCTTTTCTTAGTAGCAGCGCCTTGTACATTCTACACACATTCATATTAGTGGCATCTCACTTGGGAAAATTTTCGGGCCGATGTTTGGAAAAGCAATTTGTTCACTTTCGTCGGTTGAGCATGCATATTGATATTAAAGTGATTTTGGTGCATATATTGCTGACTTCTTAAAAAACTAAGTATATGTACTTACTTTCTATATTTTATATAAGTAGGTAGACACTATATAAAATTTAAAAATATTCATTCTTGTTTACTTGAAAAATGTCGCTGACATGGAGTTTTTAGTTTTGTTTCGCACGCTTGCATTTTTGCGTTCTGCATCTTTAAATCTTTACGTCTCTACAGTTACCATACAGAATCAGCAGAACGATCAAGTGTTAATGTGTTGAAAATTAGAGGCCGTTTATATGCTAGTTAATTGCTTTTTGTGCGAAATTAAATGCTAGTTGTTTTTTAATTGCCACAATTCAAATAGTTCTGTGTTTTCATGCTGTGCTTCATTCTGATTGACTGAATGAAAATTAAGCTAGCAAAATAATTATTTTTTTTAAGTCAAATTGTTTTTTCTATGTTAAAATCTAACATTTTAATATTAATTTTAATATTCACTTAGTACTAATTTAATTTGTTGGGTAAATTCATTCTTGGTTGTTGTTCTGCTAACTTCTTATACCTATATTAGCAGGAATAACGATTTTTGTGAAATATATTGAGCATTTAATTTCGCACTAAGGCCCTTTTAGCATTTAATTTTCCGTACCTATACTAAACAGTTTTGTTTTGTTTTGGTACTTAACTCCAGAGACGTTATTTAATTTGGTGAGCAAGAATTCCAGAAAATGTGTTTTCTCATGTTATTTTCCTACGTTCTGTATCCCTTATTAAGTATTATGTTGTCACAGAATATACGATTTTTTATACCTAAGTCGTTTTAAAAATGTGGTGGACTAATTTATTTTTTTATATTAAAAATCTGGGTAGTGAAATTATCAATTTTTTAATAATGTTAATAATAATAATAGTAGTAATAGTAATCACAGTCTTTAATGTCTGCCTATAGTCTATTAAATTCACTTAAACCCTTATTTAATATTGAGTTTTGCATTTGATTAGAATAACATTCCTTTAGAACAAAGTCACCACAATTTATTGTGTTATATTTATGTACATCTTTAAAATAAGTAACTGTTTCACAAACATAATCAGGAACACGTTGCTGTTTAATTAAAAAAATAAATATACATATATCAAACATAATTTTTTTGCTTCACTGATATGAAATTAAGTACATTCAACATATTTTGAATTGATGTATATCTGTTACATTGTAATGTAGTTCTCATGGCTCTATTCTGAATAGTTTTCAATTGATCTATTTTGTAATTTGGCAAATTGAATAAAAGTGTGGGCAAAATTTTAAATGAGGCGCAACTATGCTATAATATAATAATATTTTTGTGTTGATGGTCAAATTTTTTCCAATTCTAGATATAAAACATTTTTTTAAGAAAATTTGCTCATTATATAATCAACATGTGCCTGAAATGTTAAATTTGCATCAAAGATCACAGTATTTTATTTTCTTTTTATGTTGCAGTTTTTCTTTGTTAATACAAATGTTTATACTATCTATATTTATTTCATTTAATTTGTTTTTTTTCAAAACCACAGAATATTGACTTATTCTTATTTACACAAAGCTTATTATTGCACAGCCATTTAAAAATGTTATTTAGATCGCCACTGATTTTTTTGCATTTCTTCAATATTCTTACATACAACATATATCATTGTGTCTTACGCAAACAATACAGGTTTACTTTTGTTTAGTACATTAACAATATAATTTATATAAATACGAAACAGCAATGGACCCAGTATTGTGCCTGAGCGACACCATGTTCTACAATTATGTAATTAGATATACAATTTTTATATTTTGTCATTTGTACTCTATCACTTAGATAAGTAGAAAACCATTTAAAAACCGTTCCTGTAATTTGTATTTTATACAATTTGTTTAATAAACTATCTCTACTTATGGTTTTAAAAGCACTGTTAAAATCTAAGAATATAGCCAATACAAAATTTTCATTTGATTGTCACGTTTGTATATTTTAGAATTACAAGAAGAGCTCGCAAATCGGTATCACTTGCTACTCAAGAAAACAAAGAAATTTGCGATCGCCTTCTTCATCTTCCGCCATATGAAACTACCTACTGAGTTCGAAATCTGAAATATTAGAGTACTTACATGTTTTAAAGAACAGTGAATTCGCCTCTCAATTATCATCACAAAGACTAGTTCTGCAAATGTAATGTCTGAGGATTTTGCGGGTAAAAACCTTATACCTCAAACAGTATCACAACTCACTATCAATGAAGAAGACCTCGCTCCTCGAAATACACTTCCGGAACCCAATACAGATGAAGAAACGACAGTGCTGAAGGCAATAGAAAACATCAGTATTGAACCACCGCCACTTTATTATTTTAACGATACGAACACTAATAATACATGTTCCAAAGAAATAAAGTTGCAGCCGGAAATAGTTGTATATTAAAGTGAGGGTTGTGAAACTACAGACAAAAATACTGTGAAAAAAAATCTGGTAATTACGACGATAGCTATGAAGACGAAGAAGTAATAAGATCGGTATGCCACAACCGATAGTGATGAGTATATTCCTTCGGAAGTACTATCTGATACATCATCTGATAGCTCCGTAGTAGTTGATAATAACTCCTGGAGTGATGCTTTGCTAAAAAAAGCTATGGAAAATTCAAAATACCGCAAGAAGTCTGGGAAGAAGCGCATGAATAGGGCGGACGACAAAAAGTATTGCTGCTACCTGTGCCAGAAAATCGTCATGAACCTTTCACGACATTTAATTTGTCAGGTTGCGATGACGCACCATGTATGTAGGATGTTATAATGACGTGTATTACGTGTTTTCAGTACGAGTGTATTGAGTTTGAACGAAAAAAAATTTTTGTGTGTGTGCATAAAGTATGTGGGTGTATGATACGCCACTGGAAATTTAGGAGAAATATTATACAGTATGTAAATACGTGTATTTGAATATTAGAGAGACTTTAGTGTTGGAATAATTAGATTTTGATGAATGTAAATGTGAAGAGAAATTTGTCTATGGGACGATAATGCTTTCCACTGTATCGCTACTGTTTGGCTACCATAAAGAATGGAATGTTTGAAGATAAGATGAGTAATCTTGGTTAGAAAATGTGAAGAATAAGTGTAGAATGTTTTAGAAAATATGTAGAGAAAGATTGGGTATGTTTAAGTGTTAATTTCAGAAAGTTTTGTAATGTTGTGCAATTGTTTTGAGAATAAATGTATGTATATGGAATTTGAGACCTTAGACGGTACTGATTTTTGCAAATGTTGCGGAAGCAGATCGAGCGCAGGTTGGAGATAACGGTTAAAAGTTGTGTAATGGTCCAGAGTGGCCACTGAATGAATGTGGTGACGAAAAATGATTTCTTCATGAAGTAATTGTAAAATTTGTAAGTGGAAACAAATATGGCGATGTATTGTAATTACACGCGTGCTTGTATAGAGGGAAGCAGCTATCAGAACTATGAAATTTTGAACGAATATTATTGGAGAATATAACGCGGAAGGAAGACATGTTTAAAGATGGATGACTGAAGGTATAAATAGGAAAGTCAGAGATTGACGAGGGAGTTGAAGTTAGAGTTAGGAAGTTAGCTTTTGGCTTGTGATGCGAGCTCGGTGAGACGCGCACGCGAGTTAGTGTGGGATAGACTGGGATGATGTTGGAGTATATTTGTGAATTTTAATGAGGCAGTAATTGTTTAAACAACTGCGTAACCCGAACCGGGGATAAATCGTAAAAGACATTCATAAATAGAACAATAATTAAAATTGAAGTTGAAGATAAAATTAGTTTGTTTATTTTCAAGAAAATAATAGTGCGTAAGCAGATTTGAATAAAGATAACAGATGTTATGTTAAAGTATTAAGTGCAGCGCGTGTTATTGTAACGAGATTCAGCTAAAAGTATTTATGAGACCACCTGTTAAGTGAACGAAGCGTTCGTTGTATATTAAACCAATGTTTAAATAACGTTATATGACATTGAAAGTTTTATTTGTATAAGGGACTAATTTGGTGTAAAGGTTGCTAGAAATTTTAGTAGGCAACCAAACGTATACAGCTTATTACGTGTTATTAGACTATTTGTGAGTGCACAGAGGAATAAGTTTTGTTGAGCCTTTTGTAACGTGCTTCAGGCAATTTTAAGCAGTACAAATGGACTACAAATATTTGGTATACGGAAGAAAGAAAATCAAGGATTAATGGACGATTTTAAGTAAGGTTTATATTTAAGTATTTTAAAAATTTAGTAAAGCACGATTATCTCTTTGGTTTATTTCATTTGTGTAATGTGATTAAATATTAATTAGCTTAGAAGCGAAAAGATAATCGTTCTCGAATTATGTTGTGTTGGGTTGTATAGTATTAAGAATTTTTGCAGAAATTGGTAGTGACGTGTGGTTTTAACTTTCAACCACGCTGATGTAATTTATGTAGATATTTGTGTTTTGATTATTTTATGCAGGACAATATATATATTTATCGTTATATTTTTTTTTACTTTGTTGTTTATTTAACCAGGTATGAAACACAGATGGAACATTTACTTAATTGGTGATCTTGTTTTGACAATTTTAAAAGTAAGCTTTGCATATTTTAATTTTTCAGATTTAAGGAACGACCTGAAAGTTCATATTTGCCAGGTTGATTACAAAATTTTCATGTTTGTTTTAATAGCACAATGCACTATTAACAGATCAGCTGTTAGTTTAAATTTCATTAAGTATAATAAAAGTTGGAGTTTTGAAACCTTAAATGTTTACGAATGTCAAATACGATTCAGAAGTAAAGTAAATTTAAAAGATATCGTTCATGTTAAGAATTTTACAAATTAATTACCGTTCATTGAATGAATTTGAGTGATAAATTTTATTTTAGAAGTTTTGGTATACGAGGTGTATTCAAAAAGTTTTTAATAACCTGGGTAGTACTAAATTTATTTGAGTTTGAATTGAATTGTTTGGGACGAGTGTTTGTGTTAGAACCTTCGTATATGAGTTTACCGAGTAAGCACAATCCTACTTTCCACAATCAAGTAGGGTTAATTAACATCCAGCTTAAGACAATTATATTAACAAAGTTTCGATTGTGGTGGCGCCTAGAGACATATTTTCCCGAATTGAGCTATTTGAGTATAAGTGTAAGGTGTTTGAGCTTATTAATCATTCATTTTACTTATTATTTCGACCACGCCCATCTCCCTGTTAGCTGGCTTGGCAACCCGCTTACATTAGTAGGCATGCACGACGCCTAGTGCGGTTTGGACGTGTAACAAATTTGTGTTCATTCTAATGACACAGCTGTAGCTCGAATATTAGCCCTTCCAATAGGCCAGAAACATCGACGTGAAGAATTCGGAAAACTGATGAAAGAAGGTAGCTTTTATCACAACTGTGAAGTTTTGCAATTGAAGCAAGGAGAACTTATGCTTAAAAAAATATTGCTTATCATATGAAGTATAAGTGTAGCGCTAAACCAAAAGTTGAACTAGAAACCCGAAAACCAATAAGCGAAAGTAATGCCATGCTCTAGAAATTTTCGGAGTCAATCTTACATCTGATTTCAATGTCATTATAAGTAGAATGCGCCATGACGAAATAACAAAAATATATAGGGAGGACCAACCACTTTTGGGTTTTATGATGTACAAAAAATACAGCAAAACACAATGTGAACTGATACGTCAGACTATGTGACAAGTTGTTAGGTTTTTCAAGGAAGTGAATAAAGCTCGGCCTGACATTAAACTTTCAGCATTTTGATGTCGTACAGGCAACAAAAACTTTGTGTTACTACTAAAAACATAACCAATATATTGTTACATATATTTTTTGTTTTAATTTCCAAGAAATTCGTTATACTTTTTAATGAACCTTTTTTTCGAAAGTCTATACTTCGGTTAAGGTCGAAACAGGCAGGCTCCATTGCTGACGACTGTGCAAGAAATGAATGGCGAGTCGGTACGTGGAATATTAAGAGGTATGCATAGTAAAGAATGTGAAATTGCGAATGTAATGTACGAAAGGCAGCTTGATATTCTGTGTATCGGAGACAAAGCGCAAAGGAAAGGATGCTGTGGAGATGGAGGATGGTAGCCTCGCACTATGGTCAGAAGTTGAGACTGAAGTGCATGGCGCAAAAGGAGTTGGGGTGGTCGTAAGTGAAAGAGCGAAAAGATCTGTTAAACAGTACGAATTGTTATCTCCTCGGGTAATGTGGGTTAGAATGAAAGTGGAGTTTCGAAGAATTTTTCTTATTGCATGATATGCAGCGGTGAATGAAGAAAGAGACCAAGAGTGTGAGAGCTTCTGGAATGAAGTAGAGAACGTGTTGAACGTATGTAAGCCAAACGAAAGAGTGATGATAATGGGGGATATGCGGATGGGTGGGTGTACAGAGAGAACATACTGAACGCTTTCTAGGAAAGTTCGAAGACTGCAATCGGTCTTTAGATTGAAACTAAAAAGGGGGGTGGGTTCGTCGGAATATTTAACTTTAGCTCCACACTGCACACATAAAATAATTATGGTAAAACGGTAAAAAGTTATATTGTCCTATTATTCACAACTCTAAGGTATTTACACTTAATCTAATTAACTATCTGATTAACATAAAACTTAACACTAAGGAAACGTTAGGATGGAGACGACGTCGGGGCGTCCACTCGGTTTGGGACGGCACGTCTTTGATGTCCTCCTTCCTTCCTTCCTTCCACTCGCTCGATACAATGGTTTATTGCTGTCGCAGTCGTTTCTGCAAATAGATTTTAATACTCTCTAGTTACATTCAATGAGGAACGCAATATTTAAATAATTAATAGCGTTGCGTTTAATTAATTATTTAGGCTGGATACGGCCCTGTCTACAAAAGAAAAGAATTTATAAACAAACTACTGGATATTAAAACGGGGGTTGCGCGAATCTAGGTCACCAGTGAAAATCGATATCCCGAGTTCACGATTGTACGCAGGACGGTTATACCGGTCTAATTGCGTGCGGCTCTCTACCTTCAGTACTTTCTGGAAGACGGACAGGCGCGTACTCTTCGTGGAGCAATTTACTTTCGCGATGTATTATGTTCGAGAATATGACTTCTTCAGAGGTTTACTTTGGCATTAAATTTAGACTAAGCGGATTATACACGTTGGGTTGTATAATTAATATATTCGCACGTTATCTACTGGGAGGTAATTTTATGGCGGTGATTTCTTTTATGCAAATGAAAGAAATCTCACGTAGATACAAACGAACGTTACCTACTAGTATATGCACAAAACGCGTATTTATTAAAGGCGGTTTTTATATTTGCGGAATAAGCTGGTGGAAAACAATTAATTGATTGTTTTCGTAAAATTCGTTTATCAAGCGCGTGATTATCGAGGTACGGTTTTCTGCAGGTCTTTGACGGATACTCTACGTTTAAGTTGATTTGTGATTATAAGCACTTCGGTCCTTCTCCAGCGAGCTGGTGAATTCAGGTGTTCAGAGTGTAAGTGACAGTAAATGATAAAAGCTGCAGGTCTATACAGTCCTACTTAGCTCTCGTCATCAGGTATATGGTAGCGTCTAGTGTGGGTATGCACGCCCGACTACCTCGGGGCCTAGCCCGTAGCGGTCTGGGGGTTTTGTGTGTCCTATGCACGCCCGACTACCTCGGGGCCTAGCCCGTAGCGGTCTGGGGGCTTTGTGTGTATATTGTTGTTCTCCCGACTACCTCGGGGCCTAGCCCGTAGCGGTCTGGGGGTTTTGTGTGTGTATGTGGGTTCTGAATTACTCTACAGACTTACGTGTTGTTAATCACAAAGATCGAAGATAGCTATTTATTTACAAAAGGTTCGCGATGCGCGTTCTGCAAATACAAGGAGCTAAACTCGCGGTGGCTATCACTAGGTCTGCGGCGATTTACTTTAACGCGATCGTCACGTGCAGGTTCTCGGGAACAGGAGTTAGTCAACCGGACTAACTAATACAGGAGTTGGTGAAACCAACTAAATAATTCTCGGCGGCGGAATGCGTACAAGTGGCGCGACGGAACTCTTCTACTCCGGCTGCTGGTCGGCTGCGGTTACGGCTACGGTTACTACTTACTGAAGTAGTAATACTTACTTCACTTTTTTCAAAAGGTGCGCGTCGCGGTTTTTATAGGGGACTCTCGGTAGGCGGTGGTGGCTTCCGTTTGGGGGAATCCTTTCTGTAATTGGCGAAGATTACTCTGGCGTATAAAACTTTCAATGTTTTATGAAATCTACGTTGGAGTGGAAACAGATTAATTTTTGTTGTGCAATTAAACGAAATAAATAATGAGAAATATTAAGTTAGGTACTGAGTCATACGGAATACTAAGAAATATTAGATCAACTCTTGCAGGTGTTTGAATACTGAGAAATCTTACATCATTTCTTTTACGAGGGCTGATTGTTAAATAATTAATTAATCAAAAAAATTTTGTAAGGTATTGCGGTTCGTTACAGAGGCAAAGAGAATGATGAACGCCTGGTGAACATCTGTGTGGAGAGAAGCCTGTTTGTATCTAACACGTGGCTTAAACATAAAAATGTACATATGTATACATGGCAAAGAGGTGAATCTAAAAGTATGGTAGACTTGATAGTGTATGATGAACGACTTAGAAACCTGGCGAAAGACACAAAAGTAATGTGCGGATCGGACCACTTTAGGGTTGTATCGAGAGTGTAGGGTAAAAGTGGGTCTGGAGAAGGAAACCAAACGTAATACGAACGTTCAGAATTATGGTAGACAAACTAGTGGATAATGGTGCGAGAATGAAATACGCAGATGCTGTGAGTAAAGAGTTCAATGTGAATGAAACACTATGTAACGAACAATAAAAGACACTGACGTTGAAAGTGCATGGAGCAAGCTTGAAAAAGTGTGTTGTCAATTGTTCCGTGCGGATATGTGGAAGAGCGACTGTAAGTAGACAGAAAAAAACGTGCTTGGTGAAATGAATCGGTAAAAAAGGCAGTATATAAGAAAAAAAGATGCGTACGTGGCTATGATTGTTGCACAAAATGAGACTGAGAAAAAGCAATTGTATGAGGTGTACAGATTAAGAAACAAAGAAGCGAAGGAGGCAGTGAGAATAAGTAAAGAGAAAGTAATGGTTATGGAAGGAGAGAAAATGCAAAATGATTATGAGGGAAACAAAAACTCTTCTGGAAATGCGTCAAAAATACAAAACGTGGCCCAAAACAGAACGCTGCAGGAGTGATGAATATGAGCAACGAAATAGTATGGGACGATTGTGAAATGAGGACATGCTGGCAAGAATATTTCGAAAATCTGTATAGAAGTGAGGAAAGTAAGAATGGAGGGTTGAATAAAGAGAATGTTGGAAGAATGGTGAATGAAACTGAGAAGGATATTGCGATAACTGAGGTAGAGAAAACGGTAGGAAGGTTGCTAAAGTAGGGAGGTGCAAAGCTTATACGAAAATTGTGTAAACTATTCAATGTATGCCTCAACGGTGGAAAAGTGCGGAGGGATTGGAAGAGCGCGATCTCTGCACCACTGTATAAAGGTAAGGGGAATAAGAATGATCACAAAAACTACAGAGGAATAAGTTTTCTCAGCGTGCCTGGTAAAGTATTTGGATGGTTGCTCTCCAGCAGGTGATCGAAAAGTGTTTAAGTGTAAAAAGGAAGCTGTACTATGAGTTTCTAGATCTGGAGAAAGTATATGACAGAGTGAACAGGGAGAAGCTGCGGGAAATATTAAATGAATATGGCGTAAATAAAGAATTAATAAGCGGAGTACGGGCAGTATACTATGGTAGCCGGGCAAGTGTTAGGGTGAGTGGAGGCGTAAATGTACGAATTATGGTGTATACAGATGACACATTCTTATTACTGCAGATGGTACAATGGAGGGCGAGATTGGACGAAGAGTCAATGCTAGAAAGAAATTGATTGGAAGTCTGTGGACGATAATGAGAAACGAGCTGATTAACATTTGGGAAAAATCCAGCGGCGGAGAGGAGTGTTTATTTAGTGGCTGTTTTTGGTTTTTATCAAATATTTCGGAAATAGCTGCATATTTCAAAAATATAAAAATACATAAATATAGATCTTAAATCGATTTATCTTTTATGTTCTATGTAATTTTTTGAAAATTCCTAAGGTTGAATTTAAGCGTTTGTTCAATTTTTTTTAATATCTGAATAAGGAATAATTTTATAAAAAAATGTGAAGATGTATCTTTTAAAGATAATTTAATTTCACTTAACTTTCATTTTCGTTATGAACGTATTAAGAAATGGGTTGCATATTAATTATCCTAAAAAAATTATTATTAAAATTATTTAATTACGGCTTTATAGGTTGGAAGTTCGTGTGTTGTTCCGCACCTGATATTTTGTGTTTGTGCATTTCCCAGAAATAAATGGAGTCAAGTTCAATTACAATTAACAAATTTCAATTTTTTGTAAGAAAATCTGTACCTATTAAAAATAACAAATTGAACATACTCGTATACAGATACAATCATATACAAACGAAATTGACAAAATGTTATCAATTTATTTTTGATTCTTTGCCTTTACATCTTCTACCATGCACGGCATGTAACCTTTCCCTTACAAAAAACATTCTTACTTTCAGATGAATTCACAACTGTCTTTCTTACGGATAGCAAACACTATGCCGCGTGTCTAACCACCACACGGCACAATACGCACAGCACTCGGATAGCATGGGTCTTTTGGAGGTACTGATAAAGTAGGTGAAATTTAGAATTTGCTTATAGAGAAAAGAACCGAAATAGGCGCCACAAGCTTTAGAGAAAGAAGGAAAAGAAAATAGGTTCTTATTCCTTGGAAGAGGGGGAGAGATTAAATTAGTTATTTACAAGAAAGAAAAATTAATTAAATAATGCAGCTTACCTTTGGTTTAACAAACTGAATTCAAACCCTTTTTCATTCCAATACCTAAATACAATTGGAAAAGCTTGTTCAGTCCACTTAATGTATCTTGAATAAAAAGAATATTAATAATTAAGCAATTTAAATTAGAACAAGAAATTGATCCGAACAACCTTATCCATAAAACAATCGTGTATATTATATATATATATATATATATATATATATATATATATATATATATATATATATATATATATGAGGTACCAAGTAGCGTTTACATTAGCACGAACTTTTGCGCTAACATTAATATGATTCAATATCACGCTACATAAAAAAAGTTACATCTGGTATAAACATAAAAGTTGCAGCACAGCTACTTGTGAGCCTTGTGGGCGTGGCACATAAAACTAATTTTAACAAAAATTATTCAAAATGTTGATCGTTCAGTGTGCATAAAATCTTAAATAAAGGTTTAATTAACATATAGCAGTTCTACATGAGAGAAATTGTGTTGAAAATTATCTGAAGTCAGGTATCAAACTATCACCGAACAGGTATTATGTTAACCAATACTCGTTGACAGAATTAATATAAATGTATTTAATTTCGTTGTAGGCAATCGTAACTTGCTGAAGGAGATTTAGGTACGAGTTGCATTCTTGGGTAAAAGGTTTGTCAAATACTTGCTAACAGAATTAAGGTAAATGTACTTAATTTCATTGTAGGCGATCGTAATCTGCTGAAGGAAATTTAGACATACGATAAAGGAAAGAGCTGACCTGTGTTTACGAAGACTTATGTGTTATTCAAGGTAGCCAGGATTTCACCAGCTCCAATACAAATGTAACTTCAACGATCACGCAATCCCAACTACGTGAGCCACAGCTGGCTGCAGTACACTAGCGGCACAATCCAAATAATAAGCCACAGAGATATAAAACGGATAATCTTGTTACACCAATAAAGACAAAACCAGACGTACCACATGAACTTGATGTAAATATAGTAACGTAATTGTATGTTAACGTAATGGTATGGAACCCTAATTGCTAAAACGAAGATAAAGCATTACAACGGTGTTTATTCAGTGATAATATGTTACCTCTAAGGTCGAATGCGAGCGTTAGTGTAAATGTTTTAATCAATTTAACTCTATCTCTTTGGAAGTGGTATTGTGAAATTCTTTTGTATTTTAAACCTGAAAGAGAAGTTCTAATTACCACGAGGTTCACAAGATCTGATACGGCTTACCTAAATGTGTGAATGGAGTGAATTATTTCTATTATATCCGCCTTTAGTAGCGATTATATCACTTCTATACAACAAACCGATATTATATTGTGAAAAATTTTCCAAAAAAATTGATGCTTAACAAATAAATAGAATAAATAGAAACAGGAAAATTTTCTAGTAATTTCCAAACCTTCCACAGCAATGGCGGTTTTGAAAAGAAAGCCAACGCCTCAAGAAGCAATTTTACAACTTGAAAAATATTCTTATCAAATCAATGTTACCTCCATAACCTTTTATCTATTTAGTCAGAATAAACCGTTATTTATACAGTGGATTTATTTAGAAATAGCAAAATAACAGATCCCTTTTCAAAGTGAAGTATACCAATCACCAGAAATACGTACTTGTCAGAGATGGCGCTATAGGTATTAATTGAAATTAATTTTTAATACGTTAATCTAGCGGAACTAAAAACAAGTAAACTTTTGAAATACAAAGGTGACTATGAGAGAGAAATAATTTTTGTATAATGTAGAAACGCACACGTCAATAAAAGAAATCATAGGTGAAGTAGAAATTAGCTACAGTACAGGAACAATTTGTATATCATTTAATCCATCTTACTAAATAATAAATGCAGTAAGTACAGAAATTTTAAGTCATTATAGTAAAGAAAATAGATACTAGTAAGCTTATGCACATTACTAAATGTTCAAGTCACAGATACTTATTTAAAGTTATAATGAGGTGGTCGAACTGGTATCATCAATTTAATAATGTAAGTAATAATGAAATAAAGAAATAAGTGTAATAAATAAATAAAAAGTAATAAGCAAATAGAGAAATATAAAAGCTCTCCAAACACAAATCGTCAAACTGACTGGAGATACAACCATTCACCACTAATTGTGCCTTCGTCTCTAATCAGTAGTTTAAGTAGGGTGGTTCATTATTTCGATTTGCTTGATTACCTAAAATTCTGCTGTTATTTTCACTGAACATAAATATAGGAAATGAAATGTAATAATAATAAAATGATCTCGGGCGCCAAATTGTTTTTTTTATAATGTCGGAACAACTAAACCGAGTGTGTTAACAATAAAAATATGATCAAAACGTAAAACAATAAAAATATACAATTATGTTTATTGACAGAATGTGAGATGATTTAAATAAAATATTTCGTAAAACTAATTGTAAAAACCTTAAAATACTAAAATAATCATTAAATATTTATACCTGTATAATATATACAAAATCTTCTTGAGGATCCCTGGTATTATAAAACATGATGGAGAAATGTAAACCAAGATAACGTAATCCATCTGTCAATGTTGCGCAATTATTGCAATAACAATGCTGTTGTTATCAGCCACATCCAAAACGGGAATTTTCCTTCTTAAAATTGAATAATCCAATATTATAAATTAATCTTCGTGAAATCTAAAAATCCATTTATTGCATTTCTTGAAATTTTCAATGCAAAAATTGCAATCATAAAATAAAAACGTACTTAACAGTAAACTTAATTGTGCAATCCAAAAAGCAGTAATATTAAATGTAAAAGTAAAAAATGCAGTAAAAAAGAAAGTAAAGTCAAGTGCCTGAAAAGAGCAAATGTTTAAATTTTTTTTTATAACGAGTTAAAAGATATCTTACCATCAAATCGATGGCACTTGCACAAAATTTAGGTGAAAAACCACCACAACGCTTCCTTACCTCAGGAAGTAAGCAAAATGGACGCTTTGGAAGTTAAATCATGTACTCGTGCGCGAAAGGATTTTGCGCAGGAGAAAATAATGTGAAGAGGGAATATACGTTTAAGAAATATGCACTATGAAGATATGCAAATTAAGTTGCCTACCTCATACCTATAGTATAAAATAATAAAAATTTTTCTTATATTTACAACAGAACGAATGAAAGACCTTGATTACGGTATATTTAATACAACTCAAATAAGGGTTGTTACAAAGTAGCTTTTAGAAACTGTAACCAGATAAATTGCTACAATCGATCCACCTATAAGGAATATTAAAATCGCGGTACTCTTGGACAAACTGCTCTCGGCAGGACTATAAAGAGTAAAATCCATTGACGATTAACCTGTTAATCCGTCAATGGTAAAAGCACGTTCCATCTTCATCAAAGTAAAATTGAAAATGGACCTTCAAAATAAACCCGTTTTGTTTCCGTGTAACGGGAATGTCTTGGTTTCACCTATAAAACTCCAAATATTGTCTCTAAACCTTAGATTAGGTATTCCGTGTCTAAGGTCTAAACTGATATATAACCTCATCACTTACTTCAATGAAAATTCTTGAATGAATTGCAAATAGCTGTAACACCTGTTTTAAAAACCGTAAATATTGCAGAATGGAACAGTAAATCAAAAGTAATAACTAGCGCGAATGAATGAATTAACGACAGCAAAAGTATATAAAAATAAACTCACAAAATTTAAACCGCCCAATTGTCTACCGAAGAACACACTAGAATGTTACACGCGAAATTCAAACGATCTTCAGCATTAAGGAATCACACGGTACATGAAAAAGTGCGTTTATTAAGTAAATAGTTTTACGGTACATGATACATGTAATATAATTACTGCAAACACAATGCGGATAAATCCATGTGCAAGTATACTTCTGAAATTTGACACGTGTTTGTGGAAAACTGCATTAGGTAAGTGTGGTTCGGTTAAACACTGTTATTCTTACGAGTCAAGTGGACTCGGGTTTCCGTATGGATAAGGTACGTTGCCGCTTTATGAATCCTGAGTACCGTAACCCTTTAACTGTTTATCCTGTACAGCATACTAGCAAACAACAAATGCTCAGTTACGGGACGTTCCATTTCATCAGCTGCCTTAAATTTAAATTTTGGTTTGAAGTTCATGTTTTCTATATATAACTCGCTAGTTTTGATTTTGTAATGTTATAAGAGCTCGATCGCTATCTATTCTGCGTTTTCTTGCTCCGTTTCGGAATCTACCAATTCTGCTAATTTTGCTTGTTCTTCTGCTTTTATTCGCGCCGATTCCGCCTTTTCTTGCACATCTTGTTCATTCAACCGATCGGTTTTGCTTTCAGACGTACAATCTTTGCAGCATATAATTTTTGCTTCTTTGTCTTTTATTTGCTCCCGTTCTGATTTTCCTTGCTCCCTTTCTGCTCTTAGGCGTTCCGAATAAGGTGCCTTCGTCCGTTTTTGCCGTGCTTTTATTCCCTCCTGTTCTACTTTTTCGCGCTCCTTCTCTACTTTTAGACGTTCCACTTCTGCTGCTCGCTCTTCCTCTGCCTTTTGCCGCTCCTTTTTTATCTTTAAACGCTCCTGTTCGGCTTTTAGACGTAATGCTTCTGCTGCTTTTGCCTGTTCTTGTTCTGCTTTTATTCGCGCCAACTCCGCCTTTTCTTGCACCTCATTCAAACGCTCTATATTGCTGCTAGATGTACAATCTTTGCAGCATACAATTTTTCCCTCTTCGCTTTTTATTCGCTCCCTTTCTGCTCTTAGGCGTTCCGCATAAGCTGCTTTCGTTCGTTTTTGCTGTGCTTTTAAACGCCCCTGTTCTCCCTTTAGTCGTTCTGTTTCTGCAATTTCTCGCTCCTTTTCTGGTTTCAAGCGTTCCGTATCTGTTATTTTTGTTGGTTCTCGCTCTACCATTTCCCGCTCTTGCTGTTCTGCTTTTAGACGTACCAGTTGATCTTGTTCGCTTTTTATTCGTGCCACTTCTACCTTTTCTAACTCCTCTAATTTTAGACGTATCACATCTGCAGATTTTGCTCGTTCTTGCTCTGCATTCTCGCGCTTCGTATGTGTTTTTAAACCCTCTTGCTGTGCTTTTAAACGTATCATTTCTGCTGCTTTTACTCGTTCTTGCTTTTCTTTATCTGTTTTTAAGCGCTCCTGTTCTGCTTTGTCTCGCTCCTTTTCTACTTTTAGACGTTCCACTTCTGCCGCTTTTGCACGCTCTTGCTCTGACTTTTCACGTTCCTGTTCTGCTTTTAGACGTAACGCCTCTGCTACTTTTGCATGTTCTTGTTCTGCTTTTATTCGCGCCTGTTCTGCTTTTTCTCTCTTGTTTTCTGCTTTTAGGCGTTCCGTCTCTGCAACTTTTTTCTCTATTTTTTCTCGCTCCTTTTCAGCCTCTAAACGCTCCTGTTCAGCTTTTAAATGTAACATTTCTGCTGCTTTTGCTTGTTCTTGTTCTGCTTTTATTCGCGCATGTTCTGCCTTTTCTCGCTCCTTTTCTGCTGCCTTAGCTCGTACTTGCTCTATCCTTTCCCTTTCCTTTTCTGCTTTTAAACGCTCCTGTTCTGCCTTTTCTTGTTGTTTTTCTAATTTAAGACATTCCAATTCTGCTGCTTTTGCTGCTTTTTGCTCTATCGTTACCCGCTCCTTTTCAACCTTTAAACGGTCCTTTTCTGCTTTTAGATGTAACCTTTCTGCAGCTTTTGCTTGTGCTTGTTCTGATTTTATTCGCACTTGTTCTGCCTTTTCTCTAGCCATTTCTGCTTTTAGGCGATCCGCCCTAGCCGCCTTTCCTCGTTCTTGCTCTGCCCTTTCCGGCTCCTTGTCTAGCCTTAAACGATCATGTTCTGCTTTTAGACGTACTATTTCTGCTGCATTTATTAGTTCCTCTTTAGCTTTTACCCGATCCTCTTCAGCTATTTCTCGCTCCTTTTGTGCCTTTAGACGTTCCGCTTCTGCAACTTTTCCCCTTTCTTGCTCTGATTTTACACGTATCATTTCAGCTGCTTTTGCTTGTTCGTGTTCTGCTTTTATTCGAGCCTGTTCTGCCTTTTCTTGCTTCTTTTCTGCTTTTAGGCATTCTGCTTCTGCTAGTTTCGCTGCTTTTTGTTTTATCGTTTCTCGTTCCTTTTCTGGTTTTAAACGATCATGCTCTAATTTTAGACGTACCATTTCAGTAGCACTTATTCGTTCCTCTTGAACTTTTATTCGCTCCTGTTCAGCTATTCCTCGCTCCTTTTCGGCTTTTAGACGTTCCGCCTCTGCTGCTTTTGCTCGTTCTTGTTCTGATTTTAGACGTACCATTTCTGCACCTTTTGCTTGTTCTTGTCTTGCTTTTATTCGAGCCTGTTCTGCCTTTCCTCGTTCTTTTTCTGCTTTTAGGCGTTCTGCTTCGGCTAGCTTTGTTGCTTTTTGTTCCAATGTTTCCCGCTCGTTTTCGGCTTTTAAACGATCATGCTCTAATTTTAGACGTATAATTTCGGCTGCACATATTCGTTCCTCTTTAACTTTTATTCGTTCCTGTTCGGCTATTTCTCGCTCCCTTTCTGCTTTTAGACTTTCCGCTTCAGCTGCTTTTGCTTGTTCTTGTTCTGCCTTTATTCGAGCCTGTTGCGTCTTTTGTCGGATCCTTTTCTCTGCTTTTGCAGCTTTTAGCTCTACCGTTTCCCTCTCCTTTTCCAATTTTAAACGATCATGTTCTGATTTTAGACGTACAATTTCAGCTGCATTTATTCGCTCCTCTTTAGCTTTTATTCTTTCCTGTTCGCCTATTTCTCGTTCTTTTTCTGCCTTTAGACGGTCTGCTTCTGCTGCTTTTGCTCGGTCATGGTCTAATGTTTTTCGTGCCTGTTCTGCCTTTTCTCGCGCAGTGTCTGCTTTTAGGCGTTCAGAATCTGCGACTTTCGCTGCTTTTTGCTCTACAGTTTCTCGCTCCATTTCCGGTTTGAAACGATCATGTTCTGATTTTAGACGAACAATTTCAGCTGCATTTATTCGTTCCTCTTTAGCTGTTATTCGCTCCTGTTCGGCGATTTCTCGTTCTTTTTCTGTCCTTAGACGGTCCGCTTCTGCTGCTTTTGCTCGGTCTTGGTTTAATCTTTCTTGTGCCCGTTCTGCCTTTTTTCGTGCTTTTTCTACTTTTAGGAGTTCTGTCTCTGCTACTTTTGCTGCTTTTTGCTCTACCGTTTCCCGCTCTTTTTCTGGTTTTAAACGATCATGTTCTGCTTTTAGAAGTACAATTTCTGCTGCATTTATACGGTCATCTTTAGCTTTGGCTCGCTCCTGTTCGGCTATTTCTCTCTCGCTTTCGGCCGCTAGACGTTCCGCATCTGCTGCTCTTTCTCGTTTTTGTTCTAATTTTTTTCTTGCCTGTTCTAAGTTTTTTCTCGCTTTTTCTGCTTCTGCTTCTGCGAGTTTTGCTGCTTTTTGCTCTACCGTTTCTCGCTCCATTTCTCGTTTCAAACGAACATGTTCTGATTTTAAACGTACAATTTCTGCTGCATTTAATCGGTCCTCTTTAACTTTTATTAGCCCCTGTTCGGCTATGGCTCGCTCCTTTTCTACCTTTAGACGTTCCGTTTCTGCTGATTTTGCTCGTTCGTGGTTTAATTTTTGACGTCCCATTTCAGCTGCTTTTGCTTGTTCTTGTTCTAATTTTATTCGTGCCTCTTCTGTCTTTTCCCGCACTTTTTCTGGTTTTAAACGATCATGTTCCGATTTTAGCCGTACAATTTCTTCTGCATTTATTCGGACCTCTTTAGCTTTTACTCTCTCCTGTTCGGCTATTTCTCTCCCCCTTTCTGCCTCTAGATGTTCTGCATCTGCTACTTTCGCTCGTTTTTGTTCTAATTTTTTTCGTGCCTGTTCTGCCTTTTCGGCTTTTATAAGTTCTGCTCCTGCTAATCTTGCTGCTTTTTGCCCCACCGCTTCCCGCTCTTTTTCTGGTTTTAAACGATCATGTTCTGATTTTAGATGTACAATTTCTGCTGCATTTATCCAGTCTTCTGTAGCTTTTATTCGCTCCTGCCAAACTAATTCTTGCTCCTTTTCTGCCTTTAAACGTTCCGTTTCTGTTACTTTTGCTTGTTCTTGTTCTAATTTTTTTCGAGCCTGTTCTGCGTTTTCTCGTGCTTTTTCTGCTTTTAGACGTTCTACTTCTGCGACTTTTGCTGCTTTTTGCTCTACCGTTTCTCGCTTCATTGACAGTTTTGTACGATCGTGTTCCGATTTTAGACGTATAATTTCAGCTGCGTTTATTCGTTCCTCTTTAGCTTTAATTCGCTCCTGTTCGGCTACTGCTCGCTGCTGTTCTGCCTTTAGACGTTCCGCTTCTGCTACTTTCGCTCGTTCTTGTTCTGATTTTTTTCGTGCCTGTTCTGCGTTTTCTGCTTTTAGACGTTCTGCTCCTGCTATTCTTGCTGCTTTTTGCTCTACCGCTTCCCGCTCTTTTTCTGGATTTAAGCGATCATGTTCTGATTTTAGATGTACAATTTCTGCTGCATTTATCCGATCCTCTTTAGCTTTCATTCGATCCTGTTCGGCCTTTAGACGTTCCGCTTCTGCTACTTTTGCTCGTTCTTGTTCTGATTTTTCCTGTGCCTGTTCTTCCTTTTCTGCTTTTAGACGTTCTGTTCCTTCTATTCTTGCTGCTTTTTGCTGCACCGCTTCCCGATCTTTTTCTGGTTTTAAACGATCATGTTCTGATTTTAGATGTGCAATTTCTGCTGCATTTATCCGGTCTTCTTTAGCTTTTATTCGCTCCTGTTCGACTAACTCTTGCTCCTTTTCTGCCTTTAAACGTTCTGCTTGTGCTATTTTTGCTCGTTCTTGTTCAGATTTTAGACGTACTATTTCAGCTCCTTTTGCTTGTTCTTGTTCTAGTTTTTTTCTTACCTGATCTGCCTTTTCTCGCGCTTTTTCTGCTATTAGTCGTCCTGCTTCTGCGACTTTTACTGCTTTTTGCTCTACCGTTTCTCGCTCCATTTCCGGTTTTATACGATCGTGTTCCGATTTTAGACGTATAATTTCAGCTGCATTTATTCGTTCCTCGTTAGCTTTCATTCGCTCCTGTTCTGCCTTTAGACGTTCCGCTTCTGCTACTTTTGCCCGTTCTTGTTCTGATTTTGTTCGTTTCTGTTCTGCCTTTTCTGCTTTTAGACGTTCTGCTCCTGCTATTCTTGCTGCTTTTTGCTCTACCGCTTCCCGCTCTTTTTCTGGTTTTAAACGATCATGTTCTGATTTTAGATGTGCAATCTCTGCTGCATTTATCCGGTCTTCTTTAGCTTTCATTCGCTCCCGTTCGACTAATTCTTGCTCCTTTTCTGCCTTTAAACGTTCTGCTTCGGCTACTTTTGCTCGTTCTTGTTCAGATTTTAGACGTACTAATTCAGCTCCTTTTGCTTGTTCTTGTTCTAGTTTTTTTCTTGCCTGATCTGCCTTTTCTCGCGTTTTTTCTGCTGTTAGTCGTCCTGCTTCTGCGACTTTTGCTGCTTTTTGCTCTACCGTTTCTCCCTCCTTTTCCGGTTTTATACGATCGTGTTCCGATTTTAGGCGTATAATTTCAGCTGCATTTATTCGTTCCTCTGTAGCTTTCATTCGCTCCTGTTCGGCTATTGCTCGCTCCTGTTCTGCCGTTAGACGTTCCGCTTCTGCTACTTTTGCCCGTTCTTGTTCTGATTTTGTTCGTGCCTGTTCTGCCTTTTCTGCTTTAAGACGTTCTGCTCCTGCTATTCTTGCTGCTTTTTGTTCTACCGCTTCCCGCTTTTTTTCTGGTTTTAAACGATCATGTTCTGATTTTAGATGTGCAATTTCTGCTGCATTTATCCGGTCTTCTTTAGCTTTCATTCGCTCCTGTTCGACTAATTCTTGCTCCTTTTCTGCCTTTAAACGTTCTGCTTCTGCTACTTTTGCTAATTCTTGTTCAGATTTTAGACGTACTATATCAGCTCGTTTTGCTTGTTCGTGTTCTAATTTTTTTCTTGCCTGTTCTGCCTTTTCTCGCGCTTTTTCTGCTTTTAGTCGTCCTGCTTCTGCGACTTTTGCTGTTTTTTGCTCTACCGTTTCTCGATCCATTTCCGGTTTTATGCGATCGTGTTCTGATTTTAGACGTATAATTTCAGCTGCATTTATTCGTTCCTCTTTAGCTTTCATTCGCTCCTGTTCGGCTATTTCTCGCTCCTGTTCTAGCTTTAAACGTTCCGCTTGCGCTACTTTCGCTTGTTCTTGTTCTGATTTTTTTCGTGTCTGTTCTGCCTTTTCTGCTCTTAGACGATCTGCTCCTGCGACTCTTTGCACTACCGCTTCCCGCTCTTTCTCTGGTTTTAAACGATCATGCTCTGATTTTAGATGTGCAATCTCTACTGCATTTATCCGGTCTTCTTTAGCTTTAATTCGCTCCTGTTCGACTAATTCTTGCTCCTTTTCTGCCTTTAAACGTTCTGCTTCTGCTACTTTTGCCCGTTCTTGTTCTGATTTTTTTAGTGCCTGTTCTGCCTTTCCTGCTTTTAGACGTTCTGCTCCTGCTATTCTTGCTGCTTTTTGCTCTACCGCTTCCCGCTCCATTTCAGGTTTTATACGATCGTGTTCCGATTTTAAACGTATAATTTCAGCTGCGTTTATTCGTTCCTCTTTAGCTTTCATTCGCTCCTGTTCGATTAATTCTTGCTCCTTTTCTGCCTTTAAACGTTCTGCTTTTGCTACTTTTGCTCGTTCTTGTTCAGATTTTAGACGTACTATTTCAGATCCTTTAGCTTGTTCTTGTTCTAGTTTTTTTCTTGCCTGTTCTGCCTTTTCTCGCGCTTTTTCTGCTTTTAGTCGTCCTGCTTCTGCGATTTTTGCTGTTTTTTGTTCTACCGTTTCTCGCTCCATTTCCGGTTTTATACGATCGTGTTCCGATTTTAGACGTATAATTTCAGCTGCATTTATTCGTTCCTCTTTAGCTTTCATTCGCTCCTGTTCGGTTATTGCTCGCTCCTGTTCTGCCTTTAGACGTTCCGCTTCTGCTACTTTTGCCCGTTCTTGTTCTGATTTTTTTAGTGCCTGTTCTGCCTTTTCTGCTTTTAGGCGTTCTGCTCCTGCTATTCTTGCTGCTTTTTGCTCTACCGCTTCCCGCTCTTTTTCTGGTTTTAAACGATCATGTTCTGATTTTAAATGTGCAATCTCTGCTGCATTTATCCGGTCTTCTTTAGCTTTCATTCGCTCCTGTTCGACTAATACTTGCTCCTTTTCTGCCTTTAACCGTTCTGCTTTTGCTACTTTTGCTCGTTCTTGTTCAGATTTTAGACGTACTATTTCAGCTCCTTTTGCTTGATCGTGTTCTAATTTTTTTCTTGCCTGATCTGCCTGTTCTCGCGCTTTTTCTGCTTTTAGTCGTCCTGCTTCTGCGACTTTTGCTGCTTTTTGCTCTACCGTTTCTCGCTCCATTTCCGGTTTTATACGATCGTGTTCCGATTTTAAACGTATAATTTCAGCTGCATTTATTAGTTCCTCTTTAGCTTTCATTCGCTCCTGTTCGGCTATTTCTCGCTCCTGTTCTGCCTTTAAACGTTCCGCTTCTGCTACTTTGGTTTGTTCTTGTTCTGATTTTTTTCGTGTCTGTTCTGCCTTTTCTGCTTTTAGACGATCTGCCCCTGCTACTCTTCTTGCTTTTTGCACTACCGCTTCCCGCTCTTTTTCTGGTTTTAAACGATCATGTTCTGATTTTAGATGTGCAATCTCTACTGCATTTATCCGGTCTTCTTTAGCTTTCATTCGCTCCTGTTCGACTAATTCCTGCTCCTTTTCTGCCTTTAAACGTTCTGCTTCTGCTACTTTTGCTCGTTCTTGTTCAGATTTTAGACGTACTATTTCAGCTCCTTTTGCTTGATCGTGTTCTAATTTTTTTCTTGCCTGATCTGCCTGTTCTCGCGCTTTTTCTGCTTTTAGTCGTCCTGCTTCTGCGACTTTTGCTGGTTTTTGCTCTACCGTTTCTCGCTCCATTTCCGGTTTTATACGATCGTGTTCCGATTTTAAACGTATAATTTCAGCTGCATTTATTCGTTCCTCTTTAGCTTTCATTCGCTCCTGTTCGGCTATTTCTCGCTCCTGTTCTGCCTTTAAACGTTCCGCTTCTGCTACTTTGGTTTGTTCTTGTTCTGATTTTTTTCGTGTCTGTTCTGCCTTTTCTGCTTTTAGACGATCTGCTCCTGCTACTCTTCTTGCTTTTTGCACCACCGCTTCCCGCTCTTTTTCTGGTTTTATACGATCGTGTTCTGATTTTAGATGTAATTTCACTGCATTTATCCGGTTCCTCTTTAGCTTTCATTCGCTCCTGTTCGGCTATTGCTCGCTCCTTTCTGCCTTTAAACGTTCCGCTTCTGCTACTTTTGCTGTTCTTGTTCTGATTTTTTCGTGTCTGTTCTGCCTTTTCTGCTTTTAGACGATCTGTCTCTAATCTTGCTACTTTTGCCTACTGCCTTCTCGCTCTTTTTCTGGTTTTAAACGATCATGTTCTGATTTTAGATGGTTTGCACTTTCTGCTCCATTTATCCGGTCTTTTTAGCTTTCTTCGTCCTGTTAACGACTAATTTGCTGCTTTTCTGCCTTTAAACGTTCTTGCTTCTGTCGGCTTTTCTCGTCCTGTTCGCTTTAAACGTCATTTCAGCTCCTTTTGGCTTGTTCTTGTTCTGATTTTTTTCTGCCTGTCTGCCTTTTCTGCCTTTTTCTGCTTTTAGTCGTCCTGCTTCTGTGACTTTCTTGCTTTTTGCTCTACCGTTTCCCGCTCTTTTTCTGGTTTTATACGATCGTGTTCTGATTTTAGACGTATAATTTCATCGGCATTTATTCGTTCCTCTTTAGGTTTCATTCGCTCCTGTTCGGCTATTGCTCGCTCCTGTTCTGCCTTTAAACGTTCCGCTTCTGCTACTTTGGCTTGTTCTTGTTCTGATTTTTTTCGTGTCTGTTCTGCCTTTTCTGCTTTTAGACGATCTGCTCCCGCTACTCTTGCTACTTTTTGCACTACCGCTTCCCGCTCTTTTTCTGGTTTTAAACGATCATGTTCTGATTTTAGATGTGCAATTTCTGCTGCATTTATCCGGTCTTCTTTAGCTTTCATTCGCTCCTGTTCGACTAATTCTTGCTGCTTTTCTGCCTTTAAACGTTCTGCTTCTGCTACTTTTGCCCGTTCTTGTTCAGATTTTAGACGTACTATTTCAGCTCCTTTTGCTTGTTCGTGTTCTAATTTTTTTCTTGCCTGTTCTGCCTTTTCTCGCGCTTTTTCTGCTTTTAGTCGTCCTGCTTCTGTGACTTTTGCTGCTTTTTGCTCTACCGTTTCCCGCTCCATTTCCGGTTTTATACGATCGTGTTCCGATTTTAGACGTATAATTTCAGCTGCATTTATTCGTTCCTCTTTAGCTTTCATTCGCTCCTGTTCGGCTATTGCTCGCTCCTGTTCTGCCTTTAGATGTTCCGCTTCTGCCACTTTGGCTTGTTCTTGTTCTGATTTTTTTCGTGTCTGTTCTGCCTTTTCTGCTTTTAGACGATCTGCTCCTGCTACTCTTCTTGCTTTTTGCTCTACCGTTTCCCGTTGTTTTTCTGGTTTTAAACGATCATGTTCTGATTTTAGATGTGCAATTTCACTGCTGCATTTATCTGGTCTCTTTAGCTTTCATTCGCTCCGTTCGACTAATTCTTGCTCCTTTTCTGCCTTTAAACGTTCTGCTTCTGCTACTTTTGCTCGTTCTTGGTCAGATTTTAGACGTACTATTTCAGCTCCTTTTGCTTGTTCTTGTTCTAATTTTTTTCTTGCCAGATCTGCCTTTTCTCGCGCTTTTTCTGCTTTAAGTCGTCCTGCTTCTGCGACTTTTGTGATTTTTTGCTCTACCGTTTCTCGATCCAATTCCGGTTTTATACGATCGTGTTCTGATTTTAGACGTATAATTTCAGCTGCATTTATTCGTTCCTCTTTAGCTTTAATTCGCTCCTGTTCGGCTATTGCTCGCTCCTGTTCTGCCTTTAGACGTTCTGCTTCTGCTACTTTTGCCCGTTCTTGTTCTGATTTTTTAGTCCCTGTTCTGCCTTTTCTGCTTTTAGACGTTCTGCTCCTGCTATTCTTGCTGCTTTTTGCTCTACTGCTTCCCGCTCTTTTTCTGGTTTTAAACGATCATGTTCTGATCTTAGATGTGCAATCACTGCTGCATTTATCCGGTCTCCTTTAGCTTTCATTCGCTCCCGTTCGACTAATTCTTGCTCCTTTTCTGCCTTTAAACGTTCTGCTTCTGCTACTTTTGCTCGTTCTTGTTCAGATTTTAGACGTACTATTTCAGCTCCTTTTGCTTGTTCTTGTTCTAATTTTTTTCTTGTCTGTTCTGCCTTTTCTCGCGCTTTTTCTGCTTTTAGTCGTCCTACTTCTGCGACTTTTGCTGCTTTTTGCTCTACCGTTTCCCGCTCCATTTCCGGTTTTATACGATCGTGTTCCGATTTTAGACGTATAATTTCAGCTGCATTTATTCGTTCCTCTTTAGCTTTAATTCGCTCCTGTTCGGCTATTGCTCGCTCCTGTTCTGCCTTTAGACGTTCTGCTTCTGCTACTTTTGCCCGTTCTTGTTCTGATTTTTTTAGTCCCTGTTCTGCCTTTTCTGCTTTTAGACGTTCTGCTCCTGCTATTCTTGCTGCTTTTTGCTCTACTGCTTCCCGCTCTTTTTCTGGTTTTAAACGATCATGTTCTGATTTTAGATGTGCAATTTCTGCTGCATTTATCCGGTCTCCTTTAGCTTTCATTCGCTCCCGTTCGACTAATTCTTGCTCCTTTTCTGCCTTTAAACGTTCTGCTTCTGCTACTTTTGCTCGTTCTTGTTCAGATTTTAGACGTACTATTTCAGCTCCTTTTGCTTGTTCTTGTTCTAGTTTTTTTCTTGCCTGATCTGCCTTTTCTCGCGCTTTTTCTGCTTTTAGTCGTCCTGCTTCTGCGACTTTTGCTGCTTTTTGCTCTACCGTTTCCCGCTCCATTTCCGGTTTTATACGATCGTGTTCCGATTTTAGACGTATAATTTCAGCTGCATTTATTCGTTCCTCTTTAGCTTTCATTCGCTCCTGTTCGGCTATTGCTCGCTCCTGTTCTGCCTTTAGAACGTTCCGCTTCTGCTACTTTTCTCGTTCTTGTTCTGATTTTTTCGTGCCTGTTCTGCCTTTTCTGCTTTTAGACGTTCTGCTCCTGCTATCTTGCTGCTTTTTGCTCTACCGTTCCCGCTCTTTTCTGGTTTTAAACGATCATGTTCTGATTTTAGATGGCAATTTCTGCTGCATTTATCCGGTCTCTTTAGCTTTCATTCGCTCCTGTTCGACTAATTCTTGCTCCTTTTCTGCCTTTAAACGTTCTGCTTCTGCTCTTTTGCTCGTTCTTTCGTTTTTCTTCAGCTCCTTTGCTTGTTCTTTTCTGTTTTCTTCCTGATCTGCCTTTCTCGCGCTTTTTCTGCTTTTAGTCGTCCTGCTTCTGCGACTTTTGCTGCTTTTGCTCTACCGTTTCTCGCTCCATTTCCGGTTTTATACGATCGTGTTCCGATTTTAGACGTATAATTTCAGCTGCATTTATTCGTTCCTGTTTAGCTTTCATTCGCTCCTGTTCGGCTATTGCTCGCTCCTGTTCTGCCTTTAAACGTTCCGCTTTTGCTACTTTTTCTCGTTCTTGTTCTGATTTTTTTCGTGCCTGTTCTGCCTTTTCTGCTTTTAGACGATCTGCTCCTGGTACTCTTGCTGCTTTTTGCACTACCGATTCCCGCTCTTTTTCTGGTTTTAAACGATCATGTTCTGATTTTAGATGTGCAATTTCTGCTGCATTTATCCGGTCTTCTTTAGCTTTCATTCGCTCCTGTTCGACTAATTCTTGCTCCTTTTCTGCCTTTGAACGTTCTGCTTCTGCTCTTTTGCTCGTTCTTGTTCGTTTAAAGTATTCTCTTTTCTTGTCCTGATTTTTTCCTGATCCCTTTTCTCGCGCTTTTTCTGCTTTTAGTCCCTGCTTCTGCGACTTTTGCTGTTTTGCTCTACCGTTTCTCGCTCCATTTCCGGTTTTATACGATCGTGTTCTGATTTTAGACGTATAATTTCAGCTGCATTTATTCTTCCTCTTTAGCTTTCATTCGCTCCTGTTCGGCTATTTCTCGCTCCTGTTCTGCTTTTAAACGGTCCGCTTCTGCTACTTTTTCTCGTTCTTGTTCTGATTTTTTTCGTGCCTGTTCTGCCTTTTCTGCTTTTAGACGATCTGCTCCTGCTACTCTTGCTGCTTTTTGCACTACCGCTTCCCGCTCTTTTTCTGGTTTTAAACGATCATGTTCTGATTTTAGATGTGCAATTTCTGCTGCATTTATCCGGTCTTCTTTAGCTTTCATTCGCTCCTGTTCGACTAATTCTTGCTCCTTTTCTGCCTTTAAACGTTCTGCTTCTGCTACTTTTGCTCGTTCTTGTTCAGATTTTAAACGTGCTATTTCAGCTCCTTTTGCTTGTCCTTGTTCTAGTTTTTCTCTTGCCTGATCTGCCTTTTCTCGCGCTTTTTCTGCTTTTAGTCGTCCTGCTTCTGCGACTTTTGCTGCTTTTTGCTCTACCGTTTCTCGCTCCATTTCCGGTTTTATACGATCGTGTTCTGATTTTAGACGTATAATTTCAGCTGCATTTATTCGTTCCTGTTTAGCTTTCATTCGCTCTTGTTCGGCTATTTCTCGCTCCTGTTCTGCCTTTAAACGTTCCTCTTCTGCTACTTTTTCTCGTTCTTGCTCTGATTTTTTTCGTGCCTGTTCTGCCTTTTCTGATTTTAGACGTTCTGCTCCTGCTATTCTTGCTGCTTTTTGCTACGCTTCCCGCTCTTTTCTGGTTTTAAACGATCATGTTCTGATTTTAGATGTGCAATTTCTGCTGCATTTATCCGGTCTTCTTTAGCTTTATTCGCTCCTGTTCGACTAATTCTTGCTCTTTTCTGCCTTTAAACGTTCTGCTTCTGCTCTTTTGCTCGTTCTTGTTCAGATTTTAGACGTACTATTTCAGTCCTTTTGCTTGTTCTTGTTCTAGTTTTTTCTTGCCTGATCTGCCTTTTCTCGCGCTTTTTCTGCTTTTAGTCGTCCTGCTTCTGCGACTTTTGCTGCTTTTTGCTCTACCGTTTCCCGCTCCATTTCCGGTTTTATACGATTATGTTCCGATTTTAGACGTATAATTTCAGCTGCATTTATTCGTTCCTGTTTAGCTTTCATTCGCTCCTGTTCGGCTATTGCTCGCTCCTGTTCTGCCTTTAAACGTTCCGCTTCTGCTACTTTTTCTCGTTCTTGTTCTGATTTTTTTCGTGCCTGTTCTGCCTTTTCTGCTTTTAGACGATCTGCTCCTGCTACTCTTGCTGCCTTTTGACTACCGCTTCCCGCTCTTTTCTGGTTTTAAACGATCATGTTCTGATTTTAGATGTGCAATTTCTGCTGCATTTATCCGGTCTTCTTTAGCTTTCATTCGCTCCTGTTCGACTAATACTTGCTCCTTTTCTGCCTTTAACCGTTCTGCTTTTGCTACTTTTTCTCGTTCTTGTTCAGATTTTAGACGTACTATTTCTGCTCCTTTTGCTTGTTCTTGTTCTAATTTTTTTCTTGCCAGATCTGCCTTTTCTCGCGCTTTTTCTGCTTTTAGTCTTCCTGCTTCTGCGACTTTTGCTGCTTTTTGCTCTACCGTTTCCCGCTCCATTTCCGGTTTTATACGATCGTGTTCCGATTTTAGACGTATAATTTCAGCTGCATTTATTCGTTCCTCTTTAGCTTTAATTCGCTCCTGTTCGGCTATTGCTCGCTCCTGTTCTGCCTTTAGACGTTCCGCTTCTGCTACTTTTGCCCGTTCTTGTTCTGATTTTTTTCGTGCCTGTTCTGCCTTTTCTGCTTTTAGACGTTCTGCTCCTGCTATTCTTGCTGCTTTTTGGTCTACCGCTTCCCGCTCTTTTTCTTGTTTTAAACGATCATGTTCTGATTTTAGATGTGCAATTCTGCTGCATTTATCCGGTCTCTTTAGCTTTCATTCGCTCCCGTTCGACTAATTCTTGCTCCTTTTCTGCCTTTAACCGTTCTGCTTCTGCTACTTTTGCTCGTTCTTGTTCAGATTTTAGACGTACTATTTCAGCTCCTTTTGCTTGTTCTTGTTCTAATTTTTTTCTTGTCTGTTCTGCCTTTTCTCGCGCTTTTTCTGCTTTTAGTCGTCCTGCTTCTGCGACTTTTGCTGTTTTTCGCTCTACCGTTTCTCGCTCCATTTCCGGTTTTATACGATCGTGTTCTGATTTTAGACGTATAATTTCAGCTGCATTTATTCTTTCCTCTTTAGCTTTCGTTCGCTCCTGTTCGGCTATTTCTCGCTCCTGTTCTGCTTTTAAACGGTCCGCTTCTGCTACTTTGGCTCGTTCTTGTTCTGATATTTTTCGTGCCTGTTCCGCCTTTTCTGCTTTTAGACGTTCTGCTCCTGCTATTCTTGCTGCTTTTTGCTCTACCGCTTCCCGCTCTTTTTCTGGTTTTAATCTATCATGTTCTGATTTTAGATGAGCAATCTCTGCTGCATTTATCCGGTCGTCTTTAGCTTTCATTCGCTCCCGTTCGACTAATTCTTGCTCCTTTTCTGCCTTTAAACGTTCTGCTTCTGCTACTTTTGCCCGTTCTTGTTCAGATTTTAGACGTACTATTTCAGCTCCTTTTGCTTGTTCTTGTTCTAGTTTTTTTCTTGCCTGATCTGCCTTTTCTCGCGCTTTTTCTGCTTTTAGTCGTCCTGCTTCTGCGACTTTTGCTGTTTTTGCTCTACCGTTTCCCGCTCCATTTCCGGTTTTATACGATCGTGTTCTGATTTTAGACGTATAATTTCAGCTGCATTTATTCTTTCCTCTTTAGCTTTCGTTCGCTCCTGTTCGGCTATTTCTCGCTCCTGTTCTGCTTTTAAACGGTCCGCTTCTGCTACTTTGGCTTGTTCTTGTTCTGATTTTTTTCGTGTCTGTTCTGCCTTTTCTGCTTTTAGACGATCTGCTCCTGCTACTCTTGCTGCTTTTTGCACTACCGCTTCCCGCTCTTTTTCTGGTTTTAAACGATCATGTTCTGATTTTAGATGTGCAATTTCTGCTGCATTTATCCGGTCTTCTTTAGCTTTCATTCGCTCCTGTTCGACTAATTCTTGCTCCTTTTCTGCCTTTAAACGTTCTGCTTCTGCTACTTTTGCTCGTTCTTGTTCAGATTTTAAACGTGCTATTTCAGCTCCTTTTGCTTGTCCTTGTTCTAGTTTTTCTCTTGCCTGATCTGCCTTTTCTCGCGCTTTTTCTGCTTTTAGTCGTCCTGCTTCTGCGACTTTTGCTGCTTTTTGCTCTACCGTTTCTCGCTCCATTTCCGGTTTTATACGATCGTGTTCTGATTTTAGACGTATAATTTCAGCTGCATTTATTCGTTCCTGTTTAGCTTTCATTCGCTCCTGTTCGGCTATTGCTCGCTCCTGTTCTGCCTTTAAACGTTCCGCTTTTGCTACTTTTTCTCGTTCTTGTTCTGATTTTTTTCGTGCCTGTTCTGCCTTTTCTGCTTTTAGACGATCTGCTCCTGGTACTCTTGCTGCTTTTTGCACTACCGCTTCCCGCTCTTTTTCTGGTTTTAAACGATCATGTTCTGATTTTAGATGTGCAATTTCTGCTGCATTTATCCGGTCTTCTTTAGCTTTCATTCGCTCCTGTTCGACTAATTCTTGCTCCTTTTCTGCCTTTGAACGTTCTGCTTCTGCTGCTTTTGCTCGTTCTTGTTCTAGTTTTTTTCTTGTCTGATCTGCCTTGTCTCGCGCTTTTTCTGCTTTTAGTCGTCCTGCTTCTGCGACTTTTGCTGCTTTTTGCTCTACCGTTTCTCGCTCCATTTCCGGTTTTATACGATCGTGTTCTGATTTTAGACGTATAATTTCAGCTGCATTTATTCGTTCCTGTTTAGCTTTCATTCGCTCTTGTTCGGCTATTTCTCGCTCCTGTTCTGCCTTTAAACGTTCCTCTTCTGCTACTTTTTCTCGTTCTTGCTCTGATTTTTTTCGTGCCTGTTCTGCCTTTTCTGATTTTAGACGTTCTGCTCCTGCTACTCTTGCTGCTTTTTGCACTACGGCTTCCCGCTCTTTTTCTGGTTTTAAACGATCATGTTCTGATTTTAGATGTGCAATCTCTGCTGCATTTATCCGGTCCTCTATAGCTTTTATTCGCTGCTGTTCGACTAATTCTTGCTCCTTTTCTGCCTTTAAACGTTCTGCTTCTGCTGCTTTTGCTCGTTCTTGTTCAGATTTTAGACGTACTATTTCAGTTCCTTTTGCATGTCCTTGTTCTAGTTTTTTTCTTGCCTGATCTGCCTTTTCTCGCGCTTTTTCTGCTTTTAGTCGTCCTGCTTCTGCGACTTTTGCTGCTTTTTGCTCTACCGTTTCTCGCTCCATTTCCGGTTTTATACGATCGTGTTCTGATTTTAGACGTATAATTTCAGCTGCATTTATTCGTTCCTGGTTAGCTTTCATTCGCTCCTGTTCGGCTATTTCTCGCTCCTGTTCTGCCTTTAAACGTTCCTCTTCTGCTACTTTTTCTCGTTCTTGCTCTGATTTTTTTCGTGCCTGTTCTGCCTTTTCTGCTTTTAGACGTTCTGCTCCTGCTATTCTTGCTGCTTTTTGCACTACCGCTTCCCGCTCTTTTTCTGGTTTTAAACGATCATGTTCTGATTTTAGATGTGCAATTTCTGCTGCATTTATCCGGTCTCTTTAGCTTTCATTCGCTCTGTTCGACTAATTCTTGCTCCTTTTCTGCCTTTAAACGTTCTGCTTCTGCTCTTTTGCCGTTCTTGTTCAGATTTTAGACGTACTATTTCAGCTCTTTTGTTCTTTCTAGTTTTTTCTTGCCTGATCTTCTATTTTCCTTTGCTTCTCTTTCTACTTCATCTGCTTCATGCTATTCTTTGCTCATTTCTCTCTTTGCTGTTTCTTCTCGTCTATCCGTTCTTTCTGCCTTTTCTCTGCTTTGCTTGCTCTTATTCTTTGTTTCGCTTTCTCTTTGTTCTTTTCTTACTTTTTGCTCGCTTCATTCCTCTCTCTCTTTATGTCCTTCTCTGCTGTTCTCTTCTACTCTTTTCTCTTTTTTCCTTCCTCTGCTCTTTCGTTTACTCTTGCTCTTTTCGTCTTTTCCTTCTGTCTTTTATCTTTTCTGCTTGCCTTGCTTTTCTCATTACTCTTTTGCTCTTTATTCATCTTTCTCTATCTCTTGCAGTCCTTCTTGTTACTTCGCTCTTTCTCTCTCTTCTGCTGTTCTTAGCTTTTACGTCCTTTCTCGTTTCGTTTTCGCTTTCCTTCTCTTTTCTTTCTTTTTTTTGCTTTCCTGCTCCTTTCCTTTTCGTTCCGTTCTGTTTGCTTTGTCCTTTCTCGCTCTATTTCCGTTTCTTTTCTCTTTCTGCTTTTGTCTCTTTTCTTATCCGTTCGTTGCTTTTCCTTTCTTCTGCTTTGCTCTTTACTTTCCTGCTTTTTGCTTTACACTTTCTCCTTTTCTTTTGCTTTCTCTGCTTTCTGTATGTTTCGCTTCTGTTTTTCTTTTTTCCGTTCTTTTACTTTTCCTTCTGTTTTCTACGTTTTCGCTTTCTTTTGTCTGCTTTTCTGCTTTTCTGTCCTTCTGCCTTTTGTCGCTCTTTCTGCTTTCCTTTTGCTCTTTTCTCGCTTTCGTTCTGTTTTTCTTTTCGCTCTTTTCGCTTTCTGCTTTTGCGTTGTTCTTTTTGTCGCTTTTTCGTTGCTTTTCTTTTTTTCTGCTTATTTTCTACCTTTCTCTTTATTCCTTTCTGTCCTTTTGCTCTTTCTCGTCGTTTTCTTGCTGCTTTTTGCCTTTTCGTCTTTCTGCTTTCTCTGTCTTCTTCGCTTTCTCTTTGTATGTCTCTTTCGTTTCTGCTTCTTTCTTTTTCTCTTTCTACTTCGCTTTTCTTTGTCTTGCTTTTCTTTTTCGCTTTTGCTCTTCTTCTTTTTTTCCTTCTCTTGCTTGCCTGTCTCCTTTCTCTTCTTTCTGCTTTTCGTCCTTGTCACTTTTGTTTCTGCTTTCTACTTTTCTTGTTCTTTTCGCTTCTTTTCGTCTTTTCGCTTTTTACTCTTCCTTTTCTAGCTCTTTGCTCTTTTCTGCTTTCTCTTGTCTATGCTATTTTCTCTCTCTTTTGCTCTAGCTTCTCTTTTGCTTCTCTTTCGCTTTGTTCCTGTCTTGTCTTTTGCTTTTCTTTGTTCGCTTTTGTTTCTGCTTGTCTCGTTCTTTTTGCTTGCTGCTTTTTCTTACGTCTTCTACTCTTTCGCTCTTTTCTTAGACTTTTACTCTGTCTCTTTTGTCCTTTTGCTTTTCTGCTCTTTTGCTTTCTTGTCTTTTTACGTTCTCTTTTCTGCTTTTCTTTGCTTCGCTCTTTATCTTTTGTTCGCTCTTTCTCTCTTGTTATCTGCTTTTAGTCTTATTCCTGCTTTTTGCTATCTCTTCTTTTCTGTTTTGTCGCTTTTCTCTACTTTATTGCATTTCTTTCTTGCTCTGTTTGCTTATCTGCTGCTTTTGCTTTGTCGTCTGCTTTTTCTGATCGCTTTCGTTCCTTTCTCTTTTCTTCGTTCTTTCTTTTCTCGCTCCTCTTTCTGCTTTGCTTGTTCTTGTTCTAATTTTCTTCGTGCTTGTTCTGCTTTTTCTCGCGCTTTTTGAGCTTTTAGGCGTTCTGCCTCTGCTACTTTTGTTGCTTTTTGCTCTACTGTTTCTCGGTCTTTTTCTGGTTTTAAACGATCATGTACTGATTTTAGACGTAAAATTTCTGCTGCATTTGTTCGTTCCTCTTTTGCTTTTGTTCGCTCCTGTGCGGCTTTTTCTCGCTCCTTTTCTGCGTTTAGACGTTCCGCTTCTGCTGCTTTTGCTCGTTGTTGCTCTGATTTTAGACGTAGCATTTCAACTCCTCTAGCTTGTTCTTGTGCTACTTTTATTCGCGCTTGTTCTGCCTTTTCTCGCTCCTTTTCTGCTTCTTTTGCCGGTTCCTGCTCTCCTTTTTCTTGCTCCTTTTCTGCTTTTAAGCGATCATGTTCTGCTCTTAGACGTGTAATTTCTGATACACTTTCTTGTTGTTGTTTAGCTTTGCTTCGCTCCTGTTCTGCTCTTTCTCGTTCCTCTTCTGCCTTTAGACGTTCCGCTTCTTCTCCTTTTGCTGGTTGTTGCTGTAGTTTTTCGTGTACCTTTTCTGATTTTAATCGTTGTTGTTCTTCTACTTGACAGACTATTCCTCCCGCATTAGATTGCTTGTGTATTGCTTTCATTCGCTTCCGATTTGTATTTTCTCGCTCCTTTTCTTCCGTTGGGTGTATCGTTTCTGCTGCTTTAGTTTGTTCTTGCTCTGCTTTTTCTCGCTCGTGTTTTGCTTTGAAACGACCATTCTCTTTTTTTCGATGTACTTGTACCAGTTCTGCTACGATTCGCTCGTATTCTGCTTTTTCTCGTCCTTTTTCCGCTTTTACATATTTTCGTTCGTCCATTTTTGTCTGTTTCCGTTCTGCTTTTTCTCGCGCTATTTGTCCATTTAGACGTTCCGTTACTGCTGCTTTTGTTTTTGTTTCCTTTGATTTAATTAGCGCGTGCTCTCGTTCACGTTGTATTTCGGCTTTTAAACGTTCCCAATCGTCTGCCTCTGCTTGTCTCTGCTTTGCTTTTTCTCGCGCTCTCTCTGGTTTTAGATGCTTTCGTTCCATTCTTGCACGTTCTTTTCTATTTTTACTCGTTCCCGCGTCTCTGCTAGTGTCTTTCGCATTTCTGCTCTTGTCCGTGTTTGTTCTGGTTTTAAACGTTTTCGATCTTTTATTCTCTCCTGTTTACGTTCATCCATTTTCAGATCCCGTAAGTCGGCAACTAATAAGCAAATGATTGTTCCAATAATTCCCATCGCTAGGAGAATATACCCAGCGCATTGCCAGTGTAGAAGAGAATTTCTTTGATAGAGTAGCTTTACAGATGCAATTATGATTGGAAGTGGTACATAAAACAATATTCCAAATATATCAATGATAGAGTAGGCAAGTCCATAATGCCTTCGTGACACGTGCCATAGTTTTTGTCCATAACCTATTATTCCCGGACCCATAGTTAATCCGCAAATAGCAAGCAGGGGCACTACATAAAAGCGTCCGCATTTTACGATAAAAATTGCTCCAAGACATGCACATGGAACTACATTACCAATTGCAATAAATACTACTTTTGTAAATTTTTGGTACTTGTTTCTTGATTGAAAACATAATTTTGCGGCAGAATTGGCAATAATCATACCAATCAACACAAAACAATAAAACAAAGTTAGTATTATTGCACTTTGTTTAAAGTTAAATCTGAGTATCTTCCTTAAATACTTTGGTATATTAACACTTATAAATGTGTAAAGAACAAAATGTGGTGTAGATCCAGCTATGACAGACCAGTACGTTTTGTCATACAGCAATGCACGCCATTTAGGAAAGTCAGTAAAATCACTTCTTGCATTAATAAGCATTTTTGTTCTTCTTCATGTATAAAATACTGGTGTTCAGGATCTGCATTGCAAAGTGTGGTGAATATTAGAAACCAAACTATACTAATTGCTCCCCATACTACGAACGTTACGTTCCAGGTTTCATACATTATTATCAAACTTGGGTTTATGATATAGGCAAAAAGGTTTCCCAAATGAGATGCCATATAAACCAGTCTTAACGCTAAACACAATTCTTTTTTTGGCATCCACTTCACTAATATGCAGGTTGAACTTATAAATAATGCGCTTTGCGACAGACCAGTAAAAAACCTTAACACGCAGAGTGCTTTCCAACCACCTTCTGGTAGAATATTCATTGTGGCTACCGTTAATAATCCAGATATTAATATTCCTCCGCTAAAAACTGTATAACCTCCAAATCTTCTAATAACATACAGTTCAGGTATAAAACCAATAACGTAACCCATAAAAAAAGAAGTTAGGATAAGCATAGAGTAAATGTCATTCCAAGCATACCAAAGATACTTCAGTTTAGTAGACTCACTAGTAACATTAGTACAACTGTACTCTAGATCACTGCAGTATGTGCCTATTTCGTTAATGTTAAAATGCATACACGATCTATGAACATGACAACTTAAGATGCCGAAAAAGACCATGCAGTAAACAACACGATATTGTATGTTCTTGCAACTAGTACAAATATCAAATACCATGTTTAAGTTTTTTTCTCTGTCACAATGATGTTTGTAAAATGGTAACTTGGTTTTTTAATTTTTTTGTTCTGACAATGCAAAAAATTTAGCCAATGCTAGATTAAAAATAATAATTATATTATTGAGTGATTGACGGAGAATGTACCCCATTCTAGGGAAACGTTTTTAATGTATGTATATAAATTTACTATTACATTATTACTATTACATTCTGGCTTGAATGATTTATAGAATAACCGATGTGTATTAAATCAATTTTAGCGCATTTTTAGTTAAAACAAAATGTGCTATTGTTCTGTCTCTCACATAATTTATTTCATGTTTTTTCCAGAATGAGTATTTGACCTAAATCTCTTTGTGTATTATAGCTTATGTGATAAATAAATTTATATGGACAGTTTGTAATGTGTCCTCTTATCATGGCCCTGATTGATAAGTGGTAAGACAATCCTAAGTGTGCAGCTGTTGCTCGAAGTGAAGATAAACTTGTGGTATATACACTATTTTTGCACTCCTGTTACTTAGTATTCTTTATAATAAATTAGGAGAGACCTGAAATGGTATGGACCCTTAATTTTTCCGCTTTGTTTTTAGATTTTCCAACCAATAATTTTATACACAGAAGAGATGAGTAATCTAAGACATATGGGTAAGTACATACCATAAATATACAGGTTTCCAAACCTAGCAAATTATATGCTTTTATGAAATCAAAATGGAAGATGTACGTTTCTGAAAAATAATTTACAGATTTTATCAACAGTATGAATTTCTGGGTATTGCTTTAGATTGTACCCATATTGCTATTGTTGCACCAATTAATGATGCAGAAAACTCATAAAGGGCATATGTCAATAAGAAAAATTACCATTTCTTGAATGTTCAATTAGAGAGTATTATAATTGAAAGTTGACATTTTAGTTATATTAATGAATCTTTTATTTTATAGGTATGTGAAATACATTAAAAATCATGAATGTGAACACAAGGTTCACATGTAGCACTCATGATTCTTATATATGGATGCATTCAGCTGTGTCTGAAGTTATGCAGGCGGTGTATCGGAACGTTTTTTACCTTCTTGGAGATTCAGATAAATCTATAAATCAGAAAACCTATAACAAAAACTTTTTTATGGGGTATCCTATAAGACCATGGTTGCTAACACCTAGTTTAAACCCACAAACATAAGGGGAGGAAAAATACAATGAACAATAGTGTAGTGTACGCAGCCTTTTTGAAAGATGTAATCAAAAAATCATCTTTGATGCATACTGAAACATCGAGTTTTACTTATTCACCAATGGTTGCTGCACATATTGTCAATGCATGTGTACTCTACAACATGTGCATTACTAATTATAGGATACCTGAACCTCAAAAAGATAAAGAAGATCACATTCAGTATGGCATGTATATAACTGAACCAAATCTGCAACCTCGTAATAATATCAATCCCGATCTAGCAGCTGAAAGGATGATGGTAAAGTGTCCATGTCTATTGCCGGGAAGAAAGAAGTATTTAAGTTATGGCATGTCTGTCCGAACTGGAAAGAATTGGTTAAAAGCAAATGCAAATTTGAGTAGTATTGTATCAAATGTGCCCCTTTACTGAAGTAGGGTAAACTATCCAATGATTGGCCACTTATTGCATTCTTTAGGTAACAATAGTTATCACGTTTAGTTGTAAAATTTCAGTCCCATACTGTTGTCTTCCATAGATTACTGTTGTATTTTTATAAATTAAAGCCAACTTCTTTTATATCATGAATTTTGAATATTAAATCAAACTATTGAGTGTACTCGTAATGTCAGTAATTGGCCTAGATCAACTTGTCATTGGTCATTAGTCTGTTAGTGATTGGCCGTACATCAAATTCTGAATAAAAACTTGTTAGAAAAATATATAATATATAATAAAATTAAATAAACATACATTGTATTACAAGTAAGTCAAAAAACAAATGGTAACAATAATGCCTACCAGTGTAGGTTCTTAAAACAAAAATAATAAAAAATCAAGCTCCGCATGAAAACATTTTTTTTTGTGGATACTATTAATTTTTTTAAACATAGCTGGCATGCAAAAGTCACTGAATTTGACTTACGTAAATTCAGTTTTTGAATGCAAGAGTTATGGTAAACTCATCTACACAATTGGCACTTTATTCCCGCCTCATAAGTTAAGTGGGTACATGCAAAGCACAATCCGTTAAACTGTTTCTGAAATCTGATTCATCGGCAAATAACCACTTTTTTACTTTTTCTACTGTATGTTCACGTATGGTATATTTTCATAAAATTCTACATCATTGTTTGAAACTCGTAATTTTTCTTCAAGGTCTGAAACCAAATTGTTATTTTCAACAAGGTTTAGATTTTGAGTTGTTTTTACTGTTGACGTTTCCTCAAATATATTATTTCGCTATTTTTTTGGATTTAGAGGTATCTTTGGTGTCAATTTCGCAGTCTTCTAAAGTATTAGTTACTAATATTGAAGATGACAATTCTACTTTGTATTCTTATTCTATATTTAGTTGTATACTTAGTCTTCCCACATGTGCGTTACATCTATGTTTAATACCATTCGGTGGTTATGTTGACATGACAAGGAAATGTCGTAGAAAGAAAATAGTTTTTGAATAAATAAAAGTTGTATTTAGCGATAATGAAAACACTAACTAAAGCTAACTGTTATTCAGATTTGCTCTTTACCCTGTCCATACTCTGCCAATCAACAGGTTATGGACACAGATACGTTCAGTTTCATGGTATAAATGATAGAATATAAGGCGGAAAAATCACGAAAAACAGAAATAAAAGCTAGGAAAGTTAGGAAAAATGGCTGTTGCACCGTTGACTGTAAAAGCCTTTAACGGAAGCAATTTTTTAAACTGGGAATTTCGCATAAAATTGCATCGGGAACACCATGGAGCCGACAATATTATAGAGGAGCACCCACTGGCCTCACCTCCTGCAGATCCAAAGGACGCTTTTGTGAAAAATGATCTTAAGGCAAGAAACTTGTTGGTGCTCAGGAAAATGCAACATAACTGAAGATCAAGAAGACGAGATTTTTTTACTTATAGTATTCCCGAACAGGCTAAGATTTGCCTAATGTGGTAAAGCACTCAGGAACACTGGAAGTGTTTAGGGATATCGTTAGACTGCCGAGAAATGTTTATTAATGACTAGTTTAAATTGATTTAAGTCAGAGTTTTGCGGAAAACAGGAACTGGATAGTGCATTCCACAATTTGGTTGCCGTGTGGAAATATGTAGATTACGCCCGTTTAGTGTGACACGATGGAAGTTTGAGTGCGTAACTGTGGCGTGAATGGGCAAACCGAGTGTTCCTTAGCGAAGATGGCCTGCGAAGGTATTAAGAAGTGTATTTCGGAGGCACACTTGCCATGGTAATAGCGATAGAACAATGAAAGAACCGAAACTATTCTTCTGTGCTCAAGAGACTGTAGGTCAGAAGTCAGAGACGGGTCATTTACAAGCCTTATGGCTCTTTTTTGGATGTGGTTTACCATATCAAGGGCGTATTGGGGAGCACTGACCCAGAGGTGGGAATTGTATTCCAGATGAGGTCGGATTTGAGCCTTATACAGTAAAAGGAGTTGTTGCGATGTGAAGTACTGTTTAGACCTGTATAGAAAGCCCAGTTTAGGGCAGCTGTTTTGCTGGCTGACAAAGGTGGTCAACCCAGGAAAGGTTCGATGATACGGGCCTCCCTAACATAGAAATAGAGTTTGAAAACTTAAGTTTGTAACATGCTAAAGTTTGTAACGCGCTAAATTTTTGCCAACATACATTTAATTATAAGAAGTACACATGTACGCCCTCTATAATGGCATAAACTTTGGTATTTACTTATTTAATAGCATATAATTGTTAATGTGTGAAATTCTCGCCAGATGGCGGCATGAAAGATACAATAATTTGGAACTTTCTTTATTGAATTTTTATCGATACAAAAGCGATCTATAAGGCAATTTTTGGTCGAAAAAGTATTGTTCATGTTTTCTCTTCCTTCTGCCGATCGCTAGAAAAATTTCAACATTTCTTCTGGAAAATTTCGGGTATAATCTGGGAGAAATACCTACGACAAAGCATATTTGGTTCTCTCTACACTCTGTACCAGCTTTGTTGATCGCATTTAACTGCGGTTTTAAAGAAATATTCTACTTGCTAAAATTTGGGTAAGATGACATAGATTTTTCTTTCTTATTGGCAAAACATAAATTTCTTTGTTGGCGTTTGAAGGCGTACCACCTCTAAACAAACTACTGATCCTTTCGATCGACTACGGAAAACAGTCCATACCATTTTAATGTGTCCGTCTACAATAAATGGGCACGTAATGGTTATCACTTAATGGCTTAGTATTTACTGGTTAGCTCTTAATGCCTGTACTTTAATGGTTAATACTGAAAGAAGTTGAAGCATGTTCTGTTCTATACTCCTTCTTCGTGGACGTTCCACTGATTCTTAAAGGTATTACGGTTTCTCTGAATGTTGTACAACTACAGTAAGTAAATTTTATTAAAGGTTGAGTATTGTCAAACGCTGTGTGAGCGTTATTTATGTATGTTTTTCTTTCAGTTAAAGACAAATGAAAGGTCTTTCATTGTAGAAAGGAAAACACTTAACTTCTATGTTTAGATTAAAAATTAATTACTGCTCGGGTTCAAAGTTAACGAACCTGTTCAAGTTGCGAACGTTATCAATTTTTTGTTTGTTTGGATAATAACTGTAGTGACCAACCTTTGATTTATTTAAAGTCAGATTTTCATTTCTAAGTTTGACCGAAGATACCTTTTCTTTTTTTTTATATATCTCTTTGGGTGGACTAAATAAATCCACACTCATAATTATTGTTGTTTTTGGATCGATCATTATATTTTGTTGTTTATGCTACAGCAGTCTCTTATTTCTCTTCCTTTGGTGTGCTCCTTTCCTGTTTTCCCTACTCACCTCCTTCGCCATCACTACCCAGGAGTCGGGATAGTGGTTCCTGTTCCTAATAAAGGGAGCGGCTTCTGGCGCCTGGCTTTAACATCTATCTTCTCTCCACCCCGCCCGAACCGTTGAGCTAGGCGTTTGGCTACATTATCTACAGGTGAGTAGAGAACCCTTTCCTTTTCCTCCGCTTTCCACTTAAACACGTCACAAGTTCTAAGCTATTCATATTTACAGCAGGAAATGATCGGTCTTTCTTGGCGGACACAAGGCAACACTGGGTTTTGTCGGCGTTGAACGTGAGTAGATTATTCCTTCCCCATTCAAGGACACGCTCTAAGTCACTGTTGGTTGAGGCTGCCATTTTCACCTTAACATCCTGACTAGACTTGTTGTGGGAAAACTGAGAAGAACTACAATGTAGAGTGCTGTCGCCTGCAAAGCAATGGATCGGGTTAGTTGTTGAGGAAATTAGGTCATTTATGTGTAGCAAGAAAAGTGTGGGAGCTATCACTGATCCTTGGGGTACTCCCGTATTCTTTCGAAAAGAAGCCATCGACGACGTATACGTCTTTTGTCAAGAAAAGTGGATATCCAATTGATGACCGTATCGGATAAGCCGAACAAAGTGAGCTTGGCAAGTAGGCACACTACGACTGTTTTACAGGACCTTTCTAATGTATTATTCCAAAGTTGGGTGACATATGAAAGAAGACCGTCCGTTTAGGAGTTTATTGGACTCGAGGAACGAAAGTAGTTGGTGGTTGATAGCTTTCTCCACGATTTTCGACAGATGACACGATTTTCGAAAGATGGAAATGATAGCTATTGGTCGATAGCTTGAAGGATCGCTTTTGTCGTCCTTTTTAGAAATAGGTTGGACATTTTCCATCTTCCACGACGAGGGAAACTCTCCAGATGACATGGAGATCCAAAGGAGTTTGGACAATACAGGTGCTAGCTCGGGGTAGCATTTTTTAAGGGCGATAGCTGGAATACCGTCAGGGCCAGTCGCCTTGTTTGGGTTAAGTTTATTGATATTTGATTCTAGGGCGATGACACAGTTTTACCAGAATCATTGAGACATGAATTTGATGCACTGTAATCGACAAAGAGGTTGGCTTTTTCCGCAGGATCAGCTACTACAGCTCAGTCGCGAGACGTCATGGGAGGAAAGGAAGATGTACTAAAGTTTTTACTGATGGCTTTAGCTAATGACTAAAATTTACGACCACCCAAAGGACATGAGACTAATTCTTTGCATTTACGTTCTACAAACATCTTTTTGGCCTTGGTGATTATGTTTTTGCAACTATTTCTTGTGGCAATATAGTCGCCGTGATTTTCGATAGATTTATTTGATTTCCATTTGGTATACAGTTTATGCTTTTGCGATAATGCACCAGTGCAAGCCCTATTAAACCAGGGTTGGAAACGAGCATGACCTACACAATTATGTTATTTGGGAATGTATAACTCCATACCCATCAAGATAACTTCAGTTATTGAAAGAGCAATGTTTGAAGAGTAACAGTGGGATTGAGTACAGAGGGAGTTATTTCGATTAGACAGTGGTCTGACTGACCAAGTGGGAAAGGACTCTTGTGGGTTAGTTGTAAGGAATAGGTCCAGGAGATGTGGAGTATGGTTAGGGTTCTCAGGGATTCTGGTTGGTTGTAATAAAATATAATAATCGGGTGTTGGTTGGTTGTTATTAATTATTTCACCCTTAATATTACTTATACACATAATAATAAATAGAAGATTTTGTACCTTCAGCTCAGTCAGCGATTAAACGGGCCCATGTTCTTAAAATTTGATTTGCTTTAATTAGAAAATGTGTGTGTGGTTAGATATGTTCGCTTTACAAAAAAGACCGGTAAATAAATGTTAAAATACCTCGGACGCCAACTTATTTTATGGAAAACAAGTAAACCATAAATGTAATAAATGTAAAACTGAAAACAATAACAAGGTTTATTATACGAATGTTTAACTCCAGTTATAAAGTAGAAAATCGAAATACTAATGTTAGTAACAACTTAAAAATACCTTATAAACTGAAGATTAGAAATAAAATACCTGTAGTACTTTTAAATTTTGGTTGTCACTGGCATACTGTTACTGATAACAACATGCTGAATCCATGCTTTCAAATTTGATTGTGCAATTAATCTTGAAATGGAAATATAACAGAGTTTTGATATTCGTTGATCTCAAATAAGTAAACAGCCCAACTTGGTAGATGTAAATGGGTTAATGTACCATTTATTTATAATTTTCTGCTTAGCAACAAACTTCTATATTGCGTCATCCACGTTAAATTGAAACGTAACAGTACAATGTACAAAAGTAAAAATAAAAGTAAAATAAAAATGAAACAAAAGTGCCTAAAAACGATAAATATATCAAACCATGAAAATAGGTTTAGGGGAGACCAGGGTAATAAGAGACAAGGGTAACAAGAGACAGAGCTAAAAAATCCCTTTAAATATTATTTTAAAATTATTAAAAAATACACAGACATTTTTGACATTTCATCTTCCTTAACACACACTTATTTACGCAATATTATAGATAAAAATATTTTTTCCCAGCCTTACTTCCGAACGTACTGAGCAAATTCGTGACTTTTCCAGAATGAAATTTTATCGTAAAATTTGAGGTGGAATTTTAGAAATCAGTTTCATGTTATTTTGTGACCAAGATGATATGAAATACTGAGCAATTTTTTTATATTGTTGAATGATGTAATTTAAGGGGAATTTTGAGCGTGTCTCTTATTACCCTTTTTTGAAAATTTCAAGAGGTAATAAGAGTCGCTTGTCTCTTATTATCCCTATTGTATAATTTTTTATTTTTTTATAGGTTTTGAAGTGAAAATTTAAAGGCAAGAAGATTTTTTGGTAGTGAATAGACAGTGAAATTAATGGACAAAATATAAGTGTTAAGTAACGGTGCATAAACAATGTTTAACATGCCTAGACAATATATTAAAAAAAATTTAAGGTGTCAGTTCGACCCGGAAACCATGAAGAAAGCGATTAGAGAAGCGAAGATGGGAATATCAATAAGAGAAGCAGATAAAAATTTAATGTGCCTGCTTCAACACTTGGCAAGCATTACAAAGCTCCTGAAAATAAAATTGGAGGAGGACGCAAGCAAGAAATTACCAAAGAAGATGAAACTGCCCTTTCTAAGTATTCAGAATAATGTGCTACACACGGTGAAGGTCCTACAAAACAAGAGACTCTAAATTTAGTAAAACAGTTCCTAGACTTCAATAAACTAAAAACAAGATGGAACGACAACAAACCATCAGATGATTGGTTTAATTTATTTCTAAAAAGACAACCAAATTTAAAAGGTTCGGAAAGGGGCAGAGTTAAGTAATCAGAGAGTAAGAGGTGCTGATCCCTTTGTGGTAGCAAATTTTTATAAGGATATCAAAAAACTCTACAAAAAAGAAAAAATAAGTGCAGAAGATGGAAAGTTCGTTTTTAATTGTGACGAAACCTCTTTCGCCCATGATCCAAAAGATGTCCGAGTTGTTGCCAAGAAAGGACCTAAAAGAGTGTCCAAAAACATCGCTGGCTCAGGAAAACTAAATACAACAGTACTAGCTTGTGGGGCAGCAGATGGGACAAAACTGCCCCCTTTCATCATATTTTCTGGTACTTACGTCTGGAGCACCTCGATCCCTCAAAATGATTATCCAGGGACATCAAACACTGCACAGAAAAAAGGATGGTAGGAAGGGAATAATATTTGATCAGAAGAACAGCGCAACAAGAAAGTACTTTTATTTTTTGATGGAGTTGCATTTCATGTGAATTACTAAATGATTAAAATGGCATTTGAAAATGATGTTGTCTTAGTCAAACTACCACCAAATTTGACTGATTTTATGCAGCCCCTAGATCTAACTGTTTTCAAACCACTTAAGACAGCGTGGAACAATCGGATGATCCAATGGAACCGGACCAATCCAGGTACTCCTCTGCCAAGGGAAAAATTTTCTAAAAATATCAAAACAGTGTTGTGGGAGGAACATTTTCCACCTTCAAAGATTCAAGGCTATTGAAGCTGAAAAACAAGGCTCAGTAACTTCACCTTCCAGTACATCCAGTCCAACTCCGATTTCTGTGACACCTACCAGTACACCCAGACCAACTCCGGTTTCTGTGACACCTTCCAGTACACCCAGGCCAACTCCGATTTCTATGACACCATCCGGTACACCCAAGACTTTTTCTCCAGTTCACCTTTCTGACTCATCAAATCCTGATTCACCAGAACCATTAAATCCCAATCGATCTGAAACTGAAGTCTTAGCTAAACCACTTCCAGAAGGTATATCGGGATCTTCATTTTGGAAAGATAATGAGCCGAGTTCATTTGAAAACTTCATTCGAGTTAAACTGACCGAAACTGTCTCAAAAATAGACAAAACTAACATGAAAAAGACTGAGAACCTACTTCAAAAAGGAAGAAATGGCAAAAAAACTAAAATTTGTAGGCCTAAAGAGAGTCATTCTTCAGACTCAGATTCAACTAAGAATTTTTGCATGCATTCTGATGAAGAAGGCAGTTCTTTGGAGGGGTTCATGCAGTCATCATCTGATGACACTCTCCCTGACAAAATAAATCCAACCAACATTGACCCCCGCCTAGAAATGTATTACACGGTATATTACGATCTTGACTGGTATGTCGGTAGAGGAATTGACTTCCCGGACGAAGGACTATCCAAAGTGAAATTCCTCAAGAAAGTGTTAAACAACTTTGACTGGCTAGTACATGATGATATTCAAACTGTACCAAACAAGTTTGTGTTCTACGGTCCAATTAAATTAGATGGAAATGGGCCGTTCGCCATTTCGAGAGGCAAATTAAGTATTACCCGAGCTTCTGTATTCTGTACTAATGACTAGACACTTGTCAAAGGTTCCCGCGCCTAAACATAGATGTGCAGAGCCAATAAAGAACCGTTTAACCTTAATGGGTTAACTACACGAGGATAGAATACTACCCAAAACTAGTACTACAGAAGCTTTTTGACATTTGTCAGCAATAAACACACTCTTTGTAAAATGATTCTAATTAAAGCATGTTTACATATGGTTGGGAACAATACTATGTTTTTCTGACTGCACCCAAACTACTCATGAACACATCCTTTGTATTTAGCAGCGTTTTAAACTCGATTTCCTTCTTTGAAATACTCTTAAAAGCGCTGAGGTAATGTACATTTAAACTTCTCCGTGTCTAACACCATACGTTCACCTTACTTCTCAACTTTTCATGATTCTACTTTACTACACTATTTTTACATATTCCTCATTACACATTGCTAATACACAGCTTCATCATTTTCTGTTTTCATTATATAACACTCCAAATCGAGTTTTACTTGCTTTATTAACGTCTCCAATCGCTCTCTCCTCCGGACTTACTGCTTTATGTCCAGATTTTTCAGACACAAAAAGTCATTCTTATCGAAAACAGTTTAGAACCACGATAACCCCTGTTGACTTATTTCAGCATCTATTGGAAAAGCTACCTCTAAAAGTAGGTGATTTAAACGTATTATTCAGCTTTTATATAATATAAAAACTGTACTCTATCTGTACCTTGACCTATTTTCAGATTTCTAAGAATTCCGGCAAAAGTTGACTCAATTTAGACACCAGTTAACCTTTTTAGCGTAAACAACAACCTTCCCATGAGTTGATTTTTAAGAATATGACATGCTTCGAACCAATAAACTTTAACCCCCTCAGATCAATAAACTTTACCCCTGCACGGGTTGGCTCAATTTGTTTCCTGTGGGGGAAACGACTACTGCTTCTGGGAAACGGTTAGCTGTGTTGGGAAATGACTATCTGTATTTAGGAAACGGTTATCTGTCTTAGAGAAACTACCTCCTGCTAGTGGTTAGGATAGTAGTAAAATATTTTAAGGTTGAGTAGAAGAGCAGGTACAAACCTTATCCATGCCTGAACTCAATTTATTATTATTTATTATTGTGATTATTATTATTGGGTTTTGGACGATGCACGTGTGACTGAAATTGTTTTTCTCATATCCACTTCCACTTTGCATTTTTAGTATGGAGCATTTTTATGACTAATGGTAAAAATGACGTGATCTTTGGAGGTAAAGGGTTTTTCTTTTTAATTCTTTTGGTTAGTCAGTAAGAGGCTGTTGGCAGACTTGGCTGAGAGCTTGGAGCGAGTGATGTAGTTTACCGCGCGAAAAGTATACCTACGGTCCACCCAGTATTACCTGAAGACATCGTGAGGGAGTCCACCCTTTTCACTACATGTGGATTATAGATAGGAATATAGAATTCAATCACCCCGGGAGGTTTTATGCTGATGTTCGTCGATTAATAGTAACATTTTCGTTTCCATTGAAGAGGTAAAGTGTAGATTTTAGTGCCTCCTTATTTTTTTTTCGTAGTTTTACGCTTTAAGCGGATTGAAATAAATGTGCCTTGTATGGTATTTTGGATTTAGAAAGCTTGTACCGGATTGTTGTCATTCACCCCACTACACCCACAGTCTGTTTAACAATAGACAATACATTGCTGTAAATAAAGTTGCTAATATATCTTGGTATATAGCCAACAACTTCGTGTAAGTAAATTCCTTATTTGTGCGCATAAAACCAAGTGGACAGTTAGTAAAATGGCGCGTGGAGTATAAATTAAAAGAATTAGTAAGTTTACCCGACGTTACTAAGAGTTTTCGTTTCGTTTAATTGGTATTTTCCGGTCAATTAAAAAGGGACAATCGTACGAGAATTGCATCCTGTCGCTGGGAAAGAAAAATTCACACATTAAAACTGTATTTAAATACGCAGATGAACACGCTTTCTTTTTTTGTATAGTGCCGTATAAAAGCCCTTCAGACTAGCGGATTGATTACCACAGTGTGTTCAACCTATCTTTTGTGATCACACTATTGTCTTTTATTATTGTTTTTCAATGTGCACATTTTAAAATTTGTCGAATTTATGTTTTCTACGTGGTCAATATAGTGATAATTAAATAAGGTTTAAGATGATTGATTTTGGAATTTTGAACTTGCAGGTTTCAACCAATTCATTAAAATTATTATTGAAATTTTAAGTAAGCAAGAATTTTTTTTTTGACTTTAAAATAATTGTACACCTTACTCATTGAATATTATTTGTTTATTATTGTAATATATATATATATATATATATATATATATATATATATATATATATATATATATACTTTCAAGCGTAGTATTTCATTAATGTATGTAATATTATATGTATTTTCGCCCTATCTCACAGCACTACCATTATTTGCGGTTCACATAAATGAGTACGCAACAATAGATTTGTTTAACTTCTTATTGCTAATTGTTTTAATAGTAATTTTTAAAATCTTACGGCCTGGCAGTGGCGACGATTTATTTATTATTTATTTGTGATTTTGCGAAAGCTTTTAACGTTGATTGATTAATTTATTATTTCATTGTTTGTTTTTTGCTATTTTTTATTAAGATTAAGATTTTTGGAAATAGAATTTCATTGATAAAATTAACGTAAAGTTAATAGAAACTTTTACAGAAAGCGATGAGAAGCCTTTTGCTGATTTACCTGATTAATGCTACGAAAGGTAAGCAAGTTTTTTGTTTGTTTTAAATATTGCTGTGGAGTACTAGCATTTATTTTTGTGTTAATTAATCCCCTATTTTTGATTTTAAACAAACTGACATTCTTTGATTTATGACTTTCCTTGTTTTGATTTGTTATTCTGTTTACCCTACACGAAACATAGCTTCATACCCTCCCCATCCACTGACCTATCTGCACTGATCCTCTTTTCTGTTACACCAGAGTCTACTACCATTTTCACCCGCAACAGCATTTCCAATGCACTGTGAGTATTCCGAGATACAGTATTGTTAGGAAAGACCATGAGGGACGATGTGAAGATAGAGTAGGTGTTTATATTAAATCTGCTGTTGAATTTCTAAAAATGGATAGATCTGACAATGGTTTAAAGCAATTTTGGATCACTTTCAGACGTGAAAATCATAAAATGGCATGCGCAGTTGCGTAATAAGCAACAAACGTTAACTGTAATGCTATTAAAAATCTAGAGATTTTCATAACCCACAATTATACCGCCAAGTACTGAGAACCCAACTACGTCGTTGTCTTTTCATTTTAATTCAAAATCCAAAAATCACACTCAAAATGATTAATCTAGAGATTTAAAAGATAGTGATCCAAATCTACTAAACAATAAAGCAAATTTAATACTGGTTATAAGTGCTGCGGCTAAAATTTTTAAATAAAAATATTAATAAGGTCCTTGATGTAATTCTCCCAGTTAAAAAAAATTAATCATCTAACCCCATCTACCCTGGATCATCTTTAATATCAAAACTATGGCTAAGCTTCGTAAGAAAGTGTTAAGTCGTATAAAATCTCTCCTGGTATATTGCGAAATATCTCAGTGTCAAACAGCTACGAAATTTTGCAACTGCATCAATTCGCCGAGCATAGAAAGCGTTTATTCAACATGTGCTAGAAAAGTCATTATGGTCAGAAAATTTAATGTGGAATAAGGGTGGATGGACGATTGTAAGTTTGAAAATTGATAATCAAGCACTGAAGGTAATCGATTTGATTAATCAAATAATCGATCAACCCATTAGCGCCCGAATTATTATTTTTTTAAATAGGTGATCTTTTTCGTACTTCCTGAGTATAATTGACTACTGCCAGATATATAATTAAAAAAACATTTTTTTTTCAATACTGGACCAAGGCGATGCCATATGGCATCCGTGGGCGCCTATTGAACATACTATTTTTTTTATTAAAATAATTACTAAATATAAGAAAACCATATATTTTCGAAAAGTGTAACTATTTTGTGTGATAAGGTATAAAACAACCCAAGCATAATCCAACATTACATTTTTGGTACATTGTTTGTCCGAACGATTTGCACCATTTTCCAGCGCACCGCCTTCTCTGACATGAAGCCACAAAGTAGTTCATACGCTCAAATCTGACATCTCCAAGCACATTAAGGGCTAGCGATATTCTTCCATGACCTTGTGGTGGGATTCCATATCGTGGCAAATATACCTGTTCTATTTCTCTTCGAAATAATAGGTTTGAGATATTTTTGTGATTATGTCAGTCACCCTATAGTTTGCCATACACTAGTCCACAAGGTCAGTTGCGCCCATGTTAAAATTGTACTCCGTAATACAATTTGGACGATTGACCATTATATTTCTCTTTGTGAATATCTTTTTACAGTTCCAAAGGGACCAACTCTGGCAGTAGTCGAGACTATTGTGACAACAGCGTTATCCATCCACCTGGCAAAAAGTATACCGTCGTTTTTTTCTAATATATGCTGATTTGAGTCCCGTTCTCTTTTCTCATATTTTTTCTTGTCCACTAGTGGACAGGATTTTGGTATGCGGCTTTCCCTGATTGTTTTCATTGCACCATATTCACAATGGCATAGGTAACTAAACAGATTCAATCCCGTAAATCTACATATACATTAAAGTGTAATGCTCTAACTGGCAATTCTCTTAACATCAGTACTAAAGAATTTGTTCCTTGGCATACGTCTAAGTTGACTAAATAACCTTCCTTGTGTCCTTCTAGTCCGTCTAGTTTCTTTCTTCTAGTAACCACATTTCATGACCGAATCTAATTGGTTTGGTACGAATGAGTTGTTTGGCTCCACGGCGACCAAAATATTTAATGATTGATCATCGTATGCGAGTTCTGTTGTCGACACAAAAATTTTTAAGCATTGATGTTTTATTTTATCCGTCAAATGTCATAGTTTCCAACTCTTATCAGATGCATCAAGTTTCGTATTCTCTGCAAAATGGATAGATCTCTGAATCTGTAAGAATCGATTTCTTCTCATTGTGTTACCTTTCTTACATGTCCCAATCTATTCGTTTAGAAGGTAACGGACTGCACCCGCTCAAAATTAAAATTCCAAGAACACACCGTATATCAGAAGGCGTAATTTTGGGATCAGGTTGATTTTGAAATTGAGAATAGCACTGAGTCTCTTCAATAAGACATTGTACAGTTTCGTCAGTGAAAAATAATTCAAAACTATCTACACAAGACATATTCTGAAACTGGCTATAATCTTCTGGTGGAAATGAATGTGGTTTAGGTTCCAAATTGCCTTCTACCCGGGCTTTTGCTTCTTTGCTAACACTCTTTTGAACCACGTTTTTTCTTGTAAAGATGACTGTACCTGTATATGTAGCTCTTGTGCAGATGTTGAGGGTATAGAAAACGGCTGTGTATGTTGCCTTGGAAAAGCTGACTTATTGGTTGATCATTATCATCGATACCAAGGCGTTGATTGTTTGACAACTTGATTTCATCAACTGCTCGTAATTGACGACTCGTGAGAGTTTACTCTTCGTCATTTTCATCCGCAGAATCTTCGTCAGTGTCGACATTTACTTCTGGTGGCTCAATAAATACTTCTTCTACTTGATACCCCACATCCTTGACCTCAAATGTCATGTCCAATGCCCTGATAGTGAAAATTATATATATATATATATATATATATATATATATATATATATATATATATATATATATATATATATATATATATATAGTGGAACACTACACTTTGAACCGAGCTGGTAGCGTAGTGGCGACACGACCTGCCTAGCATTCGGGAGGTAATGGGTTCGATTCCCGTTACCGTCTACCTTGTATGAGGTTTTTTCAGGGGGTTTTCCTCATACACATGTAGCGGCATGGTCACTGCGTATATGCACACCATGTGCGGCTGCTTAGGCGAATGCTGGGGTAGTATTTTCCCCCTCAGAACCCTAACTCTGTTCCTTCCGATCCTATCCTGACCACACCTATCCTTAATCCCACCATACATATATACGTATTGTATGTATGTATGCTGGGAATCCATGATTGTGGCTGAAGGAGCTCGGAAAGCTCGAGCAGCCCGCCCTCCCCCTTGGGGAGGGAATGAAATACGTGTACTTTTCCTTTTTTACTTACACTTTGAGGTCGAAATTTGTAATTAACTGGACACTTCGAGGTCGTTTCGTCATTTTGGGGTCAGGACCCCAAAGTGTACTCTACACTTTGGGGTCGTCATGTCCCCATACTGCTTATTATATGATTAAACGGTTATTTTGGGGACGTTATGAAAAATCATGCACAATGGGGTCACCATCATTAGCATTGATTGCAATTATAATATAAGAAATTTTAAGTATCAGTCTCATTTTTAACAGTAAATTGCTAAAACAGAGAGGATCCAGTTTGATTTTTAAAAAACCAACAAAATGTAAACCATCGTTGGAACACTTGTTTCACTATTCTTCAAGAGGTTTAATTTTTCAATTTTATTAAATTATCTCGTAAATACGAATTATTAACGAGTGCTCCAATTCTTTCCGTAAAGATTTTTATTTTGCATGCGCATTGGTTGCTAGGCAAGTAAACGTTTAATTGCCTTTTAGCATCGAATGCGAATTTGCAAAATAAAAATCTTGCCAGTCAAGAGATGAAGCACGAATGGTCTTTAGTTGGGGAATTAACTGAATCAATTATAGAAAAACGTCATGTTTTATGTTAGGTAAATCAACACTTTATTTATAACACGAAAAATAATTTGTCAGAATGATAATTAATTATTTTTAAATAGTAATAA